>VZTE01001010.1:562461-765282 GCA_013397775.1 Eulacestoma nigropectus | reverse complement strand
GGGGCGGGGGAGGTTGTTTATTTGTTTTGTTGATTTTAAATAATGGAACAAAATAAGAATTCTGCAAATAGTTTCCTGTAGTCTATGAAAAGTTAGCCTTTTTTCTGAACTCAGTTGTTTATCCTGTCTCTGTGAGTGATTAAGTAGCTCTGGAATTATATTAATCTTGACTTAAAGTTTACATGGATGTATATAGGCTTTTATGCTTTAGTATCCTTATACCTAAAAAGAGAAAGGAGTCATAGTTTGCAATGACCCTGTTAGGGTGAAAAATGGTACAAGATTTCCAGTCACAAAGAAGGGCTGTGACCAAACCAGGAAATGAAATCAGGGTAGTGCCAAATATAACACCATCTTCTATTTTCTTGTCACTCTTTAATGATTATTAAAAATAAGAGTTAAGTAAGTAGCTCAGAAAACTGATCCACTTGTCCCACTGCCAAGAAGAACTGAGCATGAAGAAGATTCGCTTTAATTTTGAAGACCTTTACATCAGAACTGTGGACTTTCTCTTGAAGGTGACTTCTGCTTCCCAAAAATGAAAGTGCTGTCACCTGAAATATCTGCTCCCTAGTCATGTAAGCGGGATAACCAGCAATCAACAGTCCTGGCCATCATCATCATCCTATAAGGTGAGAATTCCTCAGCTTACAGGGACCAAGAAATTGTGATGTGAAAGTAATGAAGAAGTTAACAATGTGGATGGAAGGGATTTACTATTTTCTGCCACAAACAGGTGGTGTAGCTGAAGCTGCTTTTCCAAATAAGGCATAAAGTTAGATTTCATGTTTCCTTTGTCCCACACAGTGCTCTACCCACAAGCCTGGGCTGACTCTTCAACTGAAGTGTGTGTCTTCAAGAGCACGTCTGTACTCACTGTCATCTCAGCAGACATCATAACCTTGACACAAGGCATGTTTCAGCTTTTGTTATTGAAATCACAAGCCAGGAGATAATATCCTAGGTCTATGTGATGGTCCCTGCAGTGAGCAGTGAGAGATTATACTCCACTTGTGGATATACAGGAATCTGTGCACATGGGTCTGCCATACTGCCCATCTACATCCCAATAACTCTGAATCACTAAACTAGTTTCAACCCAGGATAGCAGAAGTTAGCAGGAATTAAATATCCAGTTTTGTAGGAATAGGTGGCTGAGCAGGAACAAGAGGTGTCATTAGTGGTCTAATCAAGTCAGGTCTTCTCTGATCACAAGGTTGCAGTGTGCTCTCCACCCACTGCAGAATTCACACAGAAGACAACTATTATGACTGCCTCAACCACAGGAAGAGTTTTAATTGGTACTCACACCAAAGAATCCAACCACAAGGCGCAAATCCATTAAAAAATTCAAGCTTCATTAGATCTGTTGCAGATGGAGCTGCTTGTCTCTCCAGGAACCACTCTTTACTTTATTTGTGGCAATTTCACTAGACTTTTCATGTTCCATTTCATTTGAGCTAATCTCTCTCCATAACAGCTGGCCTGCTGAGCTCTGAGGAACAGATGTATGTGGCCCCTGACTGCTGCTTGGCAAACCTGGCTTGTGCTATTTCAGTGCTGAATGATTCTGCCACATCTGCTCCCTTTCTGATCTCTGAGCACTTTGAGCTATCACAGGGCAGCTGTGGATCAGTGAAGGTTTCACAGAGAGTCCTCTTATATTTACAGGGAAAAAGAAATATGTCTGCAACTCCTTTATTTGTCTTCTTTTTCCAAAAAGACCACCTCCAGTATCCCAATGTTTGTTAATGGAGACAGTGAATTGGTTTTAGAGCATACATATTTCATCCCTAAACTAAATCCAGTTGTCTGAGCAAGCTTGGTACGACCTCCTTTTATCAATAAAGTGTTTTTTTCCTGTCTCTATAAACTGCAGATTTTCCTCTCTGTGTGAATTGCTTAAAGGATTGCTATCTACAGAGAAATGCAGGCACCTCTGCAGAGAGACATTCAGGCCAGCTGTTTTTAGGACATATTATAGGCACTCCTTCACAGTGCCTATGTATATTGCTAATGTGCAGGAGGGATGTGTTTGATGAGTAGCTTTTTTTTGGGTATCTAAACTTGAACATGATTGAAAATGTTACAAAATATTACTCAAAATATATGGACTGTAACCTGTCACATACATAACATAAAGCAGGGCATAATTTCCAATTGAGAAAGGAGATTTGAAAGTTAAGTGATTTTTTTGGTGACAGTCCAATCCTCATTTGAAATAAACTGGCATCAGCAGCCATCAAAATCAATAAGATCATGTAATAAAATAGCAGCTAAGGATGTGGACAAAAAATTTTATTTTCACTAGGTAGAAAATGCAGCTGTGTGGAGGCAGCTGTGGCCTTGAGAAGAGCCAAGCAAAGCCATTCTTTCTCTATGCCCATCTCTATCAGCAGGGAAGAAATGCTGGCACAAAAAAAGTGTCAACCCAAATGGACAAGAGGCTGGTGAAGTCAGTGTATTTCCACCCTAGATGGGAGCTCCACATTCTCTTTGCTAAGAGTGGACAACAACATACAACTCCCCATGATGACAATGGACTCATAGAGGTATTAGCTGCTCCTTCAGGTTTAATTTGTAGTGCTATCTATGGAAAAAGGAAAACCCTTAAGCTGTCATCCTTAGGTTCAAACCAGATGAGCTACTTTAACTACCAGATTCTTAAAGTCCTCCAAATGCTCAGGCCCTTTGTATAGATTACAAGGAAAAGGAAATGCAACAGTTAATGCTTGTTCAGAGTTACAGCTTACCCTTATGAGATCTAATCAATCCTTTATATCTCTAATTATAATAAATTCTATTTTATATTAACATATAAGGCTTTTTGATTCAGATTACTTTCCTAATTATTATAAAAATTATTAACCTCTTTATCCATTTTTAATGCAAAATTCTGCAGTATATTGGAAGTACATGACAGCATCACTTCAGATTTTAAGACAGGCTAGTGGAGAACAGCTGTAACTTACTGAGATAGCCAAGAAATTTCAGAAAACTGCCTATCCCCAAACAAGTTCGGCTGCAGATTAATATCCTTTTGCCTTGAAAAACATGCACTGCAATATGCAAAAGCCTCCATCACATTTTTATGTCGCCCAAGGACAACAACACTGAGGGCTTTAACACAATTTAAGCAATGCATCATCAGAATTTTCGGAAATATTTCTTCTCTGGGTACAATTCTAGAAATCCTTGATTTATGTTAGGTCTGACAGGTTTGGTGACTACTGTGGAGCATATTCCATTATGTGTGCTGCGTGATATGCTTTTATAAAATCAGCTAAATGGAAAGATGGGACCACAATAGCCCTATTACCTTTTAATGTTTTGAAACCTCAGGATACCAGAATTTTTTACAGCTAACATCTTTATGTGAATATCAGGAAAGAAATGACCAGTACTCACAGATGTGCATATTCCTGGCAAGATGCCAGGCGTTCCTATTCTGTTACATTGCTGTGCTGGCACCAAGCCAAGGAATCAGCAGTTTTGCTTTCCATGAGGAAAAAATTCTTCCCAGAGAGTTTCTATGTGATGGGGTTTTAATCTGATCCAGGATGTTTCTTAGGTCTGCAAATCTTTTCTGTATGGTGAAAGGAAGCGTTATGAAGAGGAAGGCCCTAAAACCTGGCAGTCAGGGTGTTTTTGGAGGTAACCCTACCCCTGCTCTTGGCGTGCTGCCTCTCACTGCAGGCAGGGAAGCTGTGTTCGGTTAATGATATCCGTAGCTGGGAACTTCAGAGACCTGTGACAAATGCAGCTGATTGATTGCTTTTCTCAGGCATTGCTTGCTCTGTTTTTCAAGTGCAGACCAGCTGCTGGAAGATGTTACATCAATTCTTCCTGTAAGCCACAGCTCTTAGTCTGAGGTGCTACTTCAGCCTTTTCTGGAAACATCAGTTACCCCAAACTGAAACCATGGACACTGTACAGGGGCATTTGATTCATTTTCCTTTTGTATTTTAAGCAATATCTGTTAGCATTCAAATTATTCTCAGCTTCCTGCAATGATCCCTAAGATAAGAGTGGTTCAAGAATGTACATTTGTGGTAATTAAACCATCCTGAAAATGCAGTGTCAGGAAATGTATGGTTTTCTGCTCTTTTTTCCCCTTCTCCTTTTTTTTCCCCCTCTTGCCAGCTACTCGTCTATTTATAGAAATATACCTCACCATTTACTTCAGAGCAGTGACATGGAGAAGCAGATATTTAGAGGAAGTCCATTCGTTTGACAAAAACATCCATTACCTTTATCACCAGTGGAGACCAAAAAAGAATCAATTACAATACTTCACTTGGGAATGACTAATTGAATTGTGAAATATACTGACACTCTGAAGTCACTGTGGTGAGCTAAATACTGGCACTTGTAAAAGGCAGGAAATGTAGATAAGATGCTGATTCAATTGATTTGAGGCTAGAATGCATTTTCAGTTTGTGTTCATGCTCTATGCTTGTCTAATTTCCACCAAGTCTTATTAATCAAGGGTCAGGGAATTAGCTCAGAAGAGAGAACTGCAGAGGATTTGCACCTACTTGGTTCAGCTATGAAATTAGCTCTGAGTGCTAAATACACCGCATCCCATCCTGCAGTAAGACATCAGTTGCCAACTCCTTGTTTAATCACAGAACCACTTAAATTAGTCATTTGGCTGGCTCTAGTGGTGCATCTATCATACATCCTCTGTCATCCTCCTCCACACTTGCTAGCATCTTCAAATCCTGCAGGTGAAGGCAGAGAACAGAGGCAGAGGGTGTTGCTGGGTGGCCTCAGCTGGATGTGCTCTGAGTCTTGCTGCTGTCATATATTAATGTACATTGAAAAGCTTCACTGGACTTTCCTGGAGACTGGAACTTCATCATCTGTGATCTTAAATTCTTAGGAAGATCCTTGGCTCAACTTTAGCTGGAGCCTTCCTCTCTATCCCAAATGCATCAGAAATGGTTCAGAAGCTACCACAGGGCAAATATCATTTCCAGGAGGCACTTTGGGTGAATGGCCTCCATTTGGGCATTCACACTGAGTGCAATGTTCTCAATAGAAGTTTTACTGTGTCGTTTGACCTCAGTGGCAGAGAATGATATGGCTTAAATTTAATTTACTGGTGCAAACATTGTTTCCATGCTGCAGTAAATAACTGTTCAACTTGAAATATTGAAACTCAGGAAGTCTAGCCAAAAAAATTGAGGTTTTTTATATATACTGCAAAATTAATCAAATAATGTGCTAATAAAACTCAATTAAAATATAAAAAGCTGCAGATGGATATAATATAATTATTATGCTTGCCTAGTAACAAGCATGTGGTTCATTACTGAAGGAGAGTTGCGTGTGCTCAGGAGAGCCTCTCTTTCCCATTCCCCTGAGCTCCAGGAAGGAAGAAGTGACCTTCCTGCCCCAGTGGAATCCACCCTACAGACACATCCAAATCAAAAGGTAGCTTTTATTTCTAGGGCTTTCTGAAAAGCTTCTGAAGAGGAAAATACTTTGGTCTTTGCAATGTCCTATGGGCCTGATCCAACCACTTTGCAAGCAAAGAGAATTGCTGAGTTTGCTACAGAAGGTGAAATCTCAGTGCCATTGAAATAAATGCTGTTGTCCCCTTGATCCACTGAAGCTAGGATTTAAGTTCATTTCTTCTTCAACTCATCATATTGAAGAATTCGATCTCCTCATCCCTGAGCTTTAACACTTTGAAATAACAATAGTTCAGCAACATGCTTCAGTTTAGTCAATGCTTCTTTTACCTACAAAGGAAATAAAAGAACATTCTACAGGTATACTTAATTAAAACTGGTTTCTAATTGATTTTTTTCTAATATATTTGGTTTAAACCAAATATATTAGAAGGGCTGGTCTTGTTTACAAGATGAAGTGTTAGATTCTCTGGATCCTCTGGATTGTCTCTCTGAAATTGACTCACTCTCCTTTGTATCTAAGGGATTTGTGATTCATCACAGTGTCAGGAAGGAATGTTTCTGTTAGAACTGATTAGGTTATTCACTACAGCAGAAGAAAAAACTTCAGGAAAGAGATGTGTGTTTATGACCTGTGATCAGAAGAAGAGAAGCTTTGAAGGACAGAGAGTAAGAGATTGTGTCTACTACTAAGTTCAAGGTGGAAAAAAGGGAAGGGAGAAAGAGAAGGAAAGGTAAAAAAAGGTAATTTACTGCATATTTTTCATCCATATTTACATTGCAAGATGCTTTGATGCTGGACATCTCGTGAGAAATGGTATTTTAGGTACATTCTACCAGTGTGGAATAACTGGCACAAGCACCTTTCCATTTTCAGGCAGGACCAAGATGTAATTTTGTATTAAATAGAGTGCACATAGCCCACTGGATGACATGATTTTATCGAGTGGGGCTTGGCACTAATTCTGTGTCAAACACTGCTGGAGAGAGCAGTATCCATAACTTAGATGGACAAATATCAGGGGAAGAAACATCTGAAGTAACTTCCCTATGGATAGACAACAGCAAGCTGGCAGGACTGGAGGTTAAACTCGGCTTTCTAACTCTTAACCCCATGCCTCACTTATTCAGTGATAACAGGCAGAAGCGTAAAACAAAACAGAAATTGCAACCAACTCCTCTCTCTTCCCTCCTTTTCCCTTCCATTTCCTCTCTAGTGGCTTAAGGTAAAGCTTTTACTTAAAACATTACTTCCCAGCTAAACTGTTTCCTTAAACTTCATTAAAATAAGCTTTGAATCAACAAGGATACGATTTTGTGTCAGATAATTTTTGATCGGTTATTTCTGCTTGTGAATAGGATGCAAATTTGTTTATCAATATAGAGACAAAGTTAAGAGTCCAAAATGTAGCTTCAGGAAAAAACTTAAAGAACATAGACTTGTTAGATAGAGATGCCAGGTCAATTCTGTGTTCAAACACAGGGAACATAGCAATTCTGTATTTTAGAAACATGTTTTCACACATGGTGTAGATGCCTAAATGAACATGTCCTAGAGCTCTTGAAATCCAACAAGTTTAGAAAATTGTGGTGTCATCATGAAAAATCAGATTTTTTTACAAGGAAGGTCTCAAAGTGTATGTAAGAACAAATACACATTTTTTCAGTTGTGTCATGGACAAAAAAATGACACTTCCTCCAACATCATTGCCAAGGGTTTACACCACATATTTCCAGTGCACCTGTTATGCAAATAAAAATTGCACTGCCAACTGAAATTTTATCTGACCATGTCCACATTCTGTAGTAAAAGTTGGCTTGCAACTGAAAAGTGAAACACTAGAGCCTGAGGATGGGGCTAAAGAAATGCTAACGCAGACCTTCACTTTCCCATGTTTTCAACTAAGTAGAAGATGCGTTTCTTAGATGAACTCAATTTTGTATAAAAAGGCAGTCATGAATATAGATGTACAATGGGAAAATGAGTCCGGCCGATGAACTGGAATGAGATGGACAGGAATGCAAGCTGTAATTCTTGCAAAGTCCTTTGACAACATCTAGTTAGGTTTATCACAATACATGAATGATATTTGTCACAGTAAAGTCTTTGTGTTCTCCTCCTGTAAATCTTTACACTAGCACCAATTCACAGCATTTCCATTTCCTGAAAAACTACCTTTAGTAACCCCTTATGGGAATAATACCCATGTTTCTGTCAATATACTTTACATTGCCCTTAAATGATGACAAGTGTGCAGAGACCCCAACAACTGGTTAGAGCCTTGACAACTGCAAAACAAAGATGTTCTGTGCTGGCCTAAGCTTGTGAGAATGAGAAAAGTGCTGGAGCCAACCACATACTTTGGGAGTTTTCCAGCTCTGTCAGAAAACCCTTTTTTTTCTTGTTTGGCAACAAATGGCAGTAATGAGAACAATGAATTTCAGTAATTAGGTTAAGAGGCTTAAACAAACAACCTAACTAGAACAATGAAAGATGAAGATGGGAATATAAATTATTGTGAGCTTATTGTCATTGTAGACTGATGACAGCTAAGTGAGCTAGCTGGCATTACCATCATTCATTTTATCACGAAGTTTGTTCCAGACCTGCCCATTTCTCTATCTGTTTGGGTTTAGGAGCAAAAAAGCTGCATAAGAGAACTGGAAGAAAATAAATCTAAGAGATGCTGGGGGGTGAATTGATTGCACAGGAAGTACTTTCCTTGTTCAGCCAAAGAACAGCTGTAGTTTTTTGTCAGAAAGGAAGCTCAGTCTGTGAGTTAATGTCTCATAAGTTTTTGGAGAATAGGGTTCAAATCCCTGCTCTTCTGCACATTTTTTGATCTTGAACAATTCACTTGAAGTTTCCTATTAGCTAAAAATGGCACTTAAATGTGGAAACAATTCCATCTTGCAGGAGTGTTGCAAAGCTAATGATATGCTCAGATAACAGATAGTGAGTCCATTTAAACATCTTACAGACCACTGTAATATTTTGCAAATTACCCTACTCATTGGCTTTGGCTGAAACCTGAAACTTCTTGCATGCAGGTTGATGTTTTTGGTGTTTTTTTGCTGTGAGAGTTGTTCAATGGTTCTTTACCTGTGAAGTTGCTATGTTTTCCAAACTTGCCCTTTTTTTAGCTGTATAGTCAGTCATGGCAAACATGTTTGCAAAGAGAGTTCATGTTTAGAACAATTAGTAGAGAAATGAGGAGGGACACTTCACTGGAGTGGCCACAACTTCATTTTAGTCTTCAGGACAGAAATTAATGTAATCATAAAAGTCAGTTTTGCTAATAAATTTCCACAGGAACAAGTGAAGCTTCTTTCCACACTTTCAAACTTCCATAGTGGTGTAACAGGATGTCTTCAGTGATGGGTAAAGGTAAGAATGATCTTGGACTGGAAACATACTGCTTAAAGACCACTGATTGTAATATTTAAGGTGAAGAATATATATCTTGAATATTAATTATTTAGTGTTTACTTCAAAGTGTCTTCAAAAGGGTTCAATTTATAAAGGCAAAATCAGTTTGATGGTGAGGAGGCTTTGGACTGGAAAATTAAGCTGATAATGTGTTCTGCTTTGATGCATTTTTGCTACATACCTAAACTTTCTAATAATCCATGTCCAAGTCTCTCAATTGTTTATAAATAAAGCTTGATTACATTAAGAAGTAAGAAAGCAGTTAGGAAAAAAACCCAAACACAATGATATACAATATGTAACTTGCATGCTAAAAAATACTGGAAAAAATAATGTTAGAAACTAAAAATATGGAGAAAAAATGTTCGCATGATAAAATGTAGATTTTTAATGTATGTTGGTATAAAAGTATATAGAAGATAAAGTGTTGTTGGAAAACATCAGTGTCATGATGTTGGAAACAAATAATCAAATTCTTTTTAGAAGACATAGAATAGCTAAAATTCCTAAAAATATCTGGATTCCTAAAAATAAAATACAGATGCTGTACTTCTACCATATAAGAACAACAAATTTCTTTCTGGCTTGTCATGGTCTAAGGAAAATACAAAGCAACTTTAAGTAGAATTAAACACTTCAAATTCAGTGGAAACAGATATTTTGCACATAAATTGCTCTAGGAAATCTTTAATCTTTAATCCTCATTTTTAACAAATTCTGGAATACCAGGAAAATTCCAGAAGACTGAAATTGAGTTTACAGTGAGCCAATATTTAAAAAAAATCTGACAAGATGACTGGAGTCAGTGTAGGTCAATTAGTCTGACATCTGTTCCAGAAAATATAACAGAAAAGCTGGGAAGAGAATCAGCTGAGAAATAATTAAAGGATAGAAATAAAATTAATTCCAGACAACATGGTTTTATGAAAAGCAGATCATGTCAAAGAAATCTCACTTTATTCTTTGATGAAATTGCAAGCTTGTTTGAGTAATCTGATTTTTGTAAAATATTTTAATTTGGCAGCACAGCGTGTTCTGATTTAAACATTGGCATCATATACTATTAATAAAGCAAATGTTTTATGAATTAAGAACTGGTTAAGTGATAGATCTTAGAAAGAGATTATCAACAGGAAATTATCAACAGCTGAACATACTTACAACAGAGTTTCATGGGGATCAGTAGCAGACCTGATACCATTCAACGACTTCACTGATTATTTTTGAAAGTAAATAATAAATCACTTATGATAACATTTGTAATTAAAACTGAAAAAAGAAAAACAACTTGGTAAAATAGTACATAAGGATAAGACAACGAGGCAAGACAATGATCTTTTCATAAACAGGACCTTGAAAAAGACCTAGGGATCAAAATGAAGGAGTGACCTAATGTGAAGTCTCAGCATGGTAAAAGTGCTGATAATCGGCTGTAATTGCAGTCTACCTGCAAATGCAGCTATGCTATTCTCTGGGTTCTGGCTCTTCAGTGTGCAATCAGCACTGGGGTGTCTGTGCTGCACTTCTCTACACTTCCTCTTGTGCTGGTTTGTATAAGCTGAGACAGCTCAGATGCCTTGGATGCCTCTGCCAGCATGATGTAGTTTTGCCCTTGATCACAATCAACTTCTTTCAGAGGGAGAATGTAATGGGTATTAAATAACCCTTCAATCTAAGAGGAAGGAAGTAATGAGAACCAATGTCTGGAAGTCGAAGACATGCACATTTGAGTTAAAATGTATTATTGTTCCTATATACACATCTCTGGAAGAAATTATATGGGGAATGTCCAGCTTTGGTCAAGCCTGTGCCTTTGGAAGCATATAATTTTGTGAAAGGGGGTGGCAAATTCCATGAAAGCTAGGTGAAAAAACACTGTATAACTCTCATTACTGTTTTTAAGAACAATGACCTGGTTGCAAGTTCTGTTCCCTGCTCAGAACAATTAGCTTGCTGACACTGATTTTGGAGGGGAAAGGGTTGAAATCTCATACTTATAGGCAAAGAACATAATATGTACGGAAGAATCGGTAAAGAAAAAGAAAGGTCATAATATAAAGCACTAGAAGTCAAATCTGAAGCTCTGCTTTCAGGCAATAAGCCTGCCAATTGAAAAAAGAATTCTTAGATTGCCCATGGTTAATGCTTTGCAGATGACAGAAAGGGTATGACCTTGAGAGGTCATCCCCTATCTTAAGTCAAGATCAACTCCACTGAAAGCTGATTAAGAGAAAAATGAAATGCCAGAAATGTTAAACTTACAGGTATAAAAAATGTCCTTGCTGCAACAACATAAATGACTTCTAATCCAACTGAGCTCCCCCCTGTCCCAGGCATTGCAGGGAAACAGTAACAGCTTCTCATGCAACCTGTGAATGTGTTGACCCTTCCAGAAGAATCTTTAAATTCTCCAAATGTATTGTTCTCTCAGAGACTCCAGGCTACAAATCTGTGTATTTTAACTAGTTTGAGTCAAGGATTAAAGAGTGTCCTGACCCTGAGTAAGTCCAGCTAGTGTGGAAGTGCTGAACAGGTTGTATGTCAACAGCAGAATGAGAACAATTAGGTCAACTACAAGTGACCAAACTTCTCAACATAGAGAAGATTCCTTATTCAAGAATATACTTTTTAAAATTCAATTTTATAGAAATATTCTGTGGTCAGTACCCTAACTTGCCTGTACCTCTCCTTCTGCCCACTGCTGAAACTAATCCTTCCGGACTTCAGTTCCTGTAGAATCACCTATCCTATCTGACAATAATATCCTAAGAAATCTTTAAATTAGAAATTGTTGATTTAGAAAACCACAGTAGTTTGCAATGAAAGAGTGATATTGAAAAAAATTCTTGGTAAAAGGACCTTAAAAATCACAGCCTATTCAGTATTTTTTAGATGTACATCTTCAGTACAATTTCATTTAGGAAATGTTGCCATAAAATGGGTTGACTGGGCGAGCATGCTGCTGGCAGTGTTCATTTTCCATTATGAATTATTTTGGGATGTAGATGATCTCCCATTAATGATTTGAATACAAATATTTAAATATTGACTACAATATTGAAAGAGACATCCTCCTTCCTTGTAGACAAAATAATGTAAGAAATAAAAAACCACTGATACAGCTACTTTGGGAACATCTGAACTGTTACTTGTGTAAGACAGTGATTGACACAATCGACTCAAATTATATCTTACAAACCCTGGACAAAGAGATAAATGTAGAACTGATAGCATTACATCAATTTTAATAAGCAAGGCTTGACCTAAAAATAATCCAGAGGAGGCCACAGAGATGCTGAAGCACCTCTCCTGTGAAGACAGGCTGAAAGGGCTGGTGCTGTTCGGCCTGAAGAAGAGAAGGCTCTGGGGAGATCTTATTGCACCTTCCGGCACCCAAAGTGGCTGCAAGAGAGCTAGAGAGGGACTTTTGACAAGGGCATGTTGTAGTCTGGGAGAATGGGTTTAAACTGAAAGAGGGCATGTTTAGATGCGGTATTAAGAAAAAATTCTTTCCTTTGAGAGCTGTGTGACACTGGAACAGGTTGTCCAGAGAAGTTGTGGATGCCCCATCCCAGGAAGTTTTAAGAACAGTTTGGATGGGGCTTTGAGCAACCTGGTCTAGTGAAAGGTATACCCTGCCCATGGCAGTGGGGCTGGAGCTGGATGTTCTTTAAAGTCCCTTCCAACCTAAACCATTCTGTGATACTGTGATTACCATGGTCTCTTTCTGCTCCCTCTCACTTTCACAGTGGTGTCTGTCAAGAATGATGTATTTTACAGAAACACAGAATATGCTGAGTTGGAAGGGAGCCACAAGGATCATTGACTCCAGCTCTTGGCCCCGCACAGGAGAGTTCCAAGAGTCACACCATGTGCCTGAGAGCATTGTCCAAACATTCCTTGAACTCTCTCAGGCTGGTGCTGTAACCACTTCCCTGGGGAGCCCGTTCCAGTGCCCAGCCACCCTCTGGGTGAAGAACCTTTTCCTAATATCCAGCCTAAATCTCTCCTGGTACAACTTCAGGCCATTCCCCCAGGTTCTGTCATCAGTCACCACAGAAACCTATGGTTTTCAGTTTACAAAGACTAAGAAATTGAAATTACTTTTTACATTTTATGTTTATTTAAAGTGAGAACAAATTTTGAGACAAGAAGTGTAGGTTCTATCATGAAGGCACTTGCATCTGCATGAGAATCTGGGAAAGAAATTGGAGTAAGGAGAGAGCAGGATTAGCCTGTCAGCAGAAGGATAGGTGAGCTCAAGGCAGCTGTGAAACCCCACCTGAAGTCTCTTTTGTCAAGTTAGCCTGGAGCCCAAACTCCCTGGTGGACCAGCTCTTGTCCAAGGCAAGTGGAGAAGGTCTCCTGACAGGGGTCCTGTTTTACATAGGAGCTCTGGCCACACATCTGTAAAGCAGGGGTGGCTCAAGCCCCGGCTTGATCTCACACTGCTCAGACAAGTGGTACAGACATCACAGTGCTTCACGGACTGCTGTGTGTGATGCACGCACTCAATGAAAAGATTGTGTCTAATCCAGTTTTAAAGATCTTGAAAGACGAGTCTAAAAAGAAAGTTAGGAGGTGGCAGAAACCAACAGATGCAGCAGAGGGAGATGTGTGGGAATTACCATGAGAACAGTGGATCAGTTGTCCTTCCATTAAGCAGCTATTTATACACAAGGTGAGAATCTAACAGAGAATCTATGCAGCATGTAAACCCCTTCTCAAACTCAGATCACACAGATGACATTGCCATTTTCTCCCAATCCCAAAGGCAGTACAGCAACAGCTTGTGTCTCCTAGTGCTTTCTCTAAAGGACATCACAAGCATTCTCCTTTGGGATAATGTTTGCTTTGCAGTTCCAATCCCAACTAATACGTTCAATAACAACTCTATGGTCACAGGCTGGAGGCCCCTGCTTGATGAGAAATATCAGGGAGGTTATACATTTACTATCCAGATTCCAAGGCTTGATGATCAGAAGGATGGAGAACAGCCAAAATAGCCTCTCCCATGAGAGTGGGGGATTACTTCTGCTTCTTTGTGGGCTTACCAACTGTCTTCTCCAGGTTAGTAAACACGGGTGGAGGAGACACCTGTGTTATTCCATCCCTGGAAGGTCAGGTTGGTTGGGGTCCTGAGCAACCTCATCTAGTGGAAGTTGTCCCTGCCCATGGCGGGGAGGTTGGAACTGGATGATGTTTAAAGTCCCTTCTAAACAAAACCATTCTATAATTCTATGATTCTATGAGTCTACAAGTCTATGAGATGAAATTGATAAAGACACAGGAGAGGAATTTAAATAGTCTCTCTAGAGGAGGTCACACATTGCTTTTGCTCAAGTAAACCAAACCCTCGAGCCTAATGTATCAGAGAGGAATATGCAAAAGACTTCATGTAGAAGATAGAAGCATTCTTATAGACTTAGGTTATATTAACCCTGTGTTACTTATGTGGACAATAAATTACTCTTTGCTTTAAGAAAGAGTATGTGTTGGCTCGTTGATGACAGACCTTAAAGGAAAACCTTTAAGCTGCCTCAAGATGCGTTCAGCAAATGTATTTCTCAGTCCCTGCAGTGTGGACTGGATTTATTGCTCTGCTCCTTATCTCAGAGGTTATCTAAAATAGAGTCCTCAATAATTCTGTTGGAACATTACTCATGCTTTACTATAAGCACAAGCTTATACTGCTGCAACTTTCTAAAGAGTTATTCTGGCAAAAACTCACATATAGATTCAGTTACATGAGTGAACAACATCAGCATATTCTTGTGTCTCTGCTGGCAACCCTCATCTGAACACCTCCGTACAGGCACTTCTTCATTGGCTGGAACTGTAGTCACACTGTGCTCGATAAAGCACTTTATGCGGTGCTGTTGTCTTTCTGGCCTGGGCAAGAAAGAACTCTGAATTTTTAACTTAAACCATTAAAAGCCAAAGATGGTGTAGCTGCAGAATGACAGCTTTTCCTCTGTAGCTCCAACTGCCCGCATCACACTCAGCTTTGCAGAACTCTTTGAACTTATGGGTTCTCTTTGGTGCAATGCACAAGTACAAAGAGTAGAGGCTTCAGCTGTGAGTTTTCATACATATGCAGACTTCAGCAGTGCTGAATGCATAAACTTTACCAAAAGTGACGCGGTTGATTCATTTAATATTTATTTAAACACTGTAATAATATTTTGTCATAGAACATTCCTATTTCGGGTGTTATCTTAGGGCTTTGCTACTCATATGTAACCATTGCAGAACCAAAAAAGAACTACCAGCTCAGAAGATGGAGTGGATGTCAAGTAAAGGGCCACTGGCCAACAGAACTTGAGAAAAGAATTAACACATTTTGAGAGGACAGCGGCTGGTCTCTGAAGGATGAAACACAGTTCAGTGTTTCTGTCACTGCTCCAGCTGGCTGACCTACAGATTGGCTCCAGACCTGGGAACAGCTTGACCAGTTATCAGCCCAGAAAAAAATGCTTCAGCAACTGAGCATGTCAAATAAAAAAGAAAGAAAGAAAGAAAGAAAATTGTTAATGAGATTTTATATAGAATTTTGTAAGTGAAATATAGAAATAATAAAATAACACATCCAATGTGGTAGTGCTTGGAAGGGGGAAAAAAAAGAAATTTTTGTCTGGCTTTGGAAAGTGCTAAATTTAAGAATTTAGAAAGTAGCAGACATTAAATAAATAAATTATGAGGCCCACATAAATGAATAAACTTTACAGACTTACATTACCAAGGGTACAAAAAAGAATGTTAGTAATTATTAAATATACTTCCTAATTAACTGGCGGCCTGTTTAGATCTGTTTATTGTGGAAATGCAGAATCTCATTCTAAATCTGAATAAGGTAGCATATCCACCTGGGGAATGTGCAGCCCATGTAGAGGGGCCTCTTCATTCTGCAACTGTATAATTACATCTGTTCATGATATAAGTAAGTAAATGAGTTCATTACAGGAGGAGTAAATAGCCATTGGATAAAGGTGGAGCATCAGTTGATGCACTGTGTGCTCGAAGACTGAAAGAAAAGGTATAAATGTGCTTATTTATACACACGGTATGTACATCTTTATTAGCTATGTAAAAATCTCTGGAAGCTCTTTTTCCCTCCATTGCCTGAGACACTGAAAAATGAAATGCTGAGAAATACAATAACACAGAATGTTTCTCAGCTATTTGGGGAAGTGAAGAATACAGGAGAAAAGTGAAGTGTAGACTCATGAATGAATAATGCTGAAAGGCTGAATATGATGGGAATGTATGAAAGGCAGAATGTGCCAATTCTGTGGGCACAGGAAGGACTAAACACCAGTTTCTTTAGTGAGTGGAAGTGCTGTAGTGATGTCTCATGGATGTGGGTTGGCCATTGCTACAGCTTCAATAGTAAGATGCAGGATTGTTGTACTTAGTAAATGGATCCTGAATGATGTTTCCTCAGCCTTTTCAGACTGCACTGGTGTCTCTAAGTCTTCTTTTGTGTCACCTCAGCTTCTCCTGAAGTTATCACAGCATTTGCTTCCGCAGGTGCTGCACTCAGTCCTGCAATGGCCCATTTTGATACCCAGTGAGTCCTGGTTAGAGGATGGAGCATAAACCTGCTTTATCTGTGAGCAATGACAACAGGCCCAGCCACATATCCAGGGCAGCAAAGAAAGAAGTTGGATTGCATGTTTGGGACCTTATCCTCCTCTCCTTCCTGCATTCTCAGGAGACACTCAGCTTTAGAGAGATGGACTCTCTAGCCTGGCTTTAGGCTATCTTTTCCCTCTGAGTTTCTACAATACCACAATAAACATAAACAGAAAGAAGGCGAAGAAAATATGAAAATTCTGAGCACAAAACCAAAGCAATTCTTGCAGGATGCATAAAATAAGAATGTGTAAGCAAAGAAAAGGACCTGAACACCTGCAGTAATAAAGGATTTTCTGCAAAAATATGTTTCAATATTTAAATAACCATCTCTGGTAGCCTTTTGGGTAACAATATAGCTTGATTGCCAGCCATTTCCTACAGTGGAAACTTAAGGGACATCCAGTATAATTTTACTGTAATAAATAGAATCTGAAAAAAGCAAACTGTAAGGCTGCAAAGCAGACTGTTTTTCTGAATTGCTTTTCCCTCTGAAGTATTTTGTTGGCATGACATACACTGTTTATTGTTTTACATGTCTTTATAGCCTTCAGCCTCTCTCTCTGTCAACACATTACTCTTCAGCTTCATTGTGCTCTTCTGTCTTCTCTGGTGCCGTGGGAACATAAAGCAAATGATTCTACGGTTTCCAGCTAGAAATTGTTTTTCATTATAATTTCAAGAGTGGCTTTGAAGTACCTACTTAGGCTCTTACAGCTAATAAGAGACAGGGCAGTTGCTATGCTACTTGTTGATTAAATGAAAACCAGACCTGATAACATGTGAAATCTTCCTGAGGGAGGTGTTTCTCTTATGGAGATGAGTACTGAACAGTTAAGATCTGAAGTTGTATGTCTAAGGTTAAATGCCAAAATGGTCATTTTAAGCTCTGGAAGCAATGAGCTGGCTATCTGGAGCCAGTGTCAGTGGGTGCAAAACATCACTGACACTTCTCAAGCACTAGGGGCTTTGAGGAGAAAATGTCCAGTTTATATTCCAAGCATTAAAAATGCTAAATTTTCATTTAATAATTAAATGAAAAAAAATTCTTTTTCTGAGGTGCAATGTGACAGAAAATTCTAATGACACTAAGGAGAAGAGAAGATCCTCAGCTCTGCCAAAAAACCAAGATATCATATTTAAGGCCATAAATAACATGTAATATGTATGAAATAACATTTCATACTTGTCACAGTTTGAAAAATATTTTATGCTGAAAACCTCAAAATACTATTTATGTTTCTGAAACAGAGTATAGACCTCTAAATTCAAGACATCAGTCTAATCTAAAGATCTGAATCTGTTTAGACATTGGAAGTTTGTTATGTATGTTGTCTCTGTCGTACTGGAGACAGAGAGAAACGAAGCAGGCAGATTTCAGGAAAAGCAGAATTGTTTACTAATATACAGAGTGGTTTATATCTTCTAGGTCACTTGAATGACATAAGGTCATTGGTTCTTTGACCATCCACCTCTACCATCCACCTCTCAGGATGATTGGCTAGATTCAAAAACACCCATTCCAAAACAATTCTTCAGTTAACCCTAACAATATTGCAAAACATCTCGCAGGTGCAATGATAAAGGGATTATTTCCAAAAACTCTCCAACTGTTTCTCAGCCAGCATCCATGCGAAAGTCTTCGCTTTCACACGGATACTGGCAGAGAGCTGGAAAATCTCTCTGCAACCAAGCTTTTGGCATCCGCAGTATGTTGCGACCCTTAAGTCAGATTTAATACATTCTGAGAGCACCGAGTTCAAAAGTCTCAATGGCTTTCACTATGAAACACAAAAAAAAGAGGTTCAGAGCATTAATGGTTTTGTATATTTAATTTAAAATATCATACTTAAAACTGCAACTCTCTTTTTTTTCCTTTGCTGTTGAAAATGAGTATCTCTGCAGCAAAGGATGTGACAGTCATGAGACCAAAGAAAGAACAGGTAAGAGAAAGCATAATTTTATAGTCCAGTGATTTAAGCACTGTTGGAAGAGAATAGAACTGGTTCTGCTCTGTACATCATTTCCTTTTATGTGTGTTTGTCTGTTTCAATTGAAACGCAGAAGCAATCCACAGCAGCAGAATAAAAAATGATATTACACCTTGTCTTGCTGTATTTTTGGTCCCACACTGTGGTTACCATGTGAACTGCTTGAGGAGTGGTGAGTATACCTACAAGATTGTGGTTATTCTCTTGGATTAGAGATCTGAGTTTAGTTCCCTTAACCTAAGATGGACTTTCTTCCATTCCATTTATGGGCAGCAAAACGCCTGATTTTGTAGCTGCTCACAAACTGACAGGATAGCAAAGATCTGCATTCTGGCTTAACTGAGGAGCAAACATCAATTAGATGTAAACAGTGGATGGCAAAATTTGAGATGAAGAGAGATGCACGTTTTTCAGGTACATTTCTATCTCCAGCTGCAACAATCAGCCAGCTGCTGTCAGCACACTCCTCTCCCATGTGTATTTTCCACCCCTTCTCCAGATTGTCTAGATTTCAGGTGATACATTGCTGTCTGTTGCATCATAGGACTTTTTGGAATGGGGTTCTACACAGGGGTGATCAAGATGTGTTATCTACCAATGTATTTCGTGTATATGGTGTGTTAAAATCTCAATGATTGCCTTAATGCCTTCCCCTATATGCTAGGGGAAGAAATAACTGTTCAATATCAATGTGTTGTTAGAGAGTAACACTGGAATTTTTCTGAAAATACCAGTTTCTGAAAGAAAAAATACTTTAGATGTTACAATAATAGAACACTTATTCTATTAATTTGTGCTTTCTGAAAAGGACATGAAAGTAGGGAGATTATCCTAGGGCAGCAGTGTCCACAGAAATTCGCACTTTATACCTTTATTTCACCTTCATAAAAGGAAATTATGTGCTGGGATAATTTTTTGGTTTATGTCCGATTTCCTTTATCATACTTGGCAATTTCATCCAATCTGTGCACGGAAAAAAAGAAATCTTGTATTTCCAAAACAAACAAAAGTCCCAGTTGCATGGTAACCAGCCCACACTAAGCCCTAGAAATATCAGATCCAGAGGGCTCAGGACTTTGCCAAAGAAACAGAGTGCTTTTAACCAATTTTTTAATAAGATAATAACAGAGATTTTAACCACTACATCATATAAAACGATGCTGTAGCCAAGTTCCTTACTGTCACTGAAGTCAAGGGAGTTACATTATTGGTGAAGGGGATTCAAGTTCTTCCCCAGCAGTTTGTCCTCGTGCAGCCTGCAGAGGGGAGTTTGCCTCCAGAGAGTGGAAGTCTCACCAGGCCACATGCCTGTTCTGTCAAAAAGGAACTTTACTTTAAAGACACTGTGAACCTTAGATCCACAGAGTAAGAAGGGCATGGGGGGGATGAAAAAGGCCCTTCAATATTTGCCATCCCTCTCCTATTACAGAGATAAAAAGACAGACACATTTTCATGATTTTTCTTGGGATATTTCATATTAACCTGATAGTTTAAAAGGCTGTAGTTACTTTGGCTCCTCTGATGATGTGGAACCACTGGAGATACGTTTCGGGAAGCTGGAAGGAGCCACGAAACTGGTGGAATTGCCTTTCTAAGGATCAGAAGACAGGGTACCATGGTTTAACCCCAGCCAGTAACTAAGTACTGTGCAGGCACTCACTCACCCTTCCTTCCTTCCCCAGTGAGAGAAGAATCAGAATCAGAAAAAAAAGTAAAACTCATTGGTTGAGATAAGAACAGTGTAACAATTGATACAAAGTAAAATACAACTAATACTACTAATAAAAAGGAGATGGAGAGATAAAATCCAAGAAAAGCAAGGGATGCATGACCAATGGCCAACTTATCCCTGAGCACCAATTGTCTCCTCCCAGTCAACTCTCCCCCAGTTTATGTAGTGCTCTCTTAAGCAAGAGAAAAAGAAGGTCCTAAACAAAAAATTTCATCACCGTTCAGTTTGTAATTCATCTTCATGAGTAACAAGCTAACAAAGTTTCTTATTCGTAGTGTGTGGTTTCTCCATAATCATGAACTTAAGCAAGTGAGCTGACATCAAAGAAGCCATTGAGATATTCTTGATTTTCTGCCTAACATTGAATGCACCTTGGACTACGTCTTTCACACCAGTGTTTCATTCAGTTATAGTTTTTGTTTCACTTAAATCCTCAACCAACCTTTAATCCACAGACCATGGCTGGGGTAAAACTGTAGTTACTGTCTATGGCAATGTAGACACTGTGCATTGAAAGCAGTATTGGATGCTCAACAGAGGGAGCGGGAAATACCTGCCATAATACAAAATTTCAAATAAAGTCAAGATCACCATCACTGCTGAATACATGTTTGAGTGGGAAGGGTACACCTGACTCTCACTACCAAAGTTTGGAGACTGTTTTGATTCTGCAGTTGATTCATTTTGAATGATAGAGTTGAAGTGCCATTTTTTTAGCTGTGTTTTCAGCCTGAACACAAACACATGCACACAGAGGCACGTGGTATTCCAGGGATATGAGTCCTCACAAGCGTATGAACTCCAGGAGAGAACTGTTAATGACTGGGAGGACTGGCAATTCAGCAGACTGACAGTGGTGAATCTCAGCTGAAATGAGCCGTATTTCATTCAGACCTGTTGGTTTGCTCTCTACATGCCCCTAGTTCTGTGAGCAGCACTTGGGATTTGCCACAGTTCAGTCTGATACATCTCTTTGTGGCAGCCCAACCCAACTGGTCTCTTTCATTGCCCCTCCATCTCTCCTTCTTGTCCCAAGTCGTTTACTCACTGCATTTCTGACTCTGCATGTGACAGAAAGCATTTCATTTCACATTTTAAGATCTATAAGTTTGTCTCTTGATTTAGGTGTTCTCTTTCTTGCTAACCACAAAAGTACCAACCAGCCACAGCCACAGTAATACATCTAGGCTTGTCCAGTTTGTCTGGACATAAATCTGGACAGCATAAGGGCAATAGTCTCCTGCTCTGTGGTTGTCACTGAAGGATCTATGCTACCCGCGCCCTCCAGGGTAGATTATCAGACTTCTAATGGTCTAGTTTCAACTGGTGTGGTTGATTGACCTGAAAAATTAATGGATGAAATTCAGACTCTTTGATCTAGGTATGGTGCTCTTGCAGCAGATTTGCTGTTGGAATGAGACAGGATTCAAGAGAACCAGCTGGAGTCTGGTATGTAGGATTTTCTGGACTAAAGCCAGGGAGCTTAGTTGTAAGTCAGCAAGACAAGCTGTTCGATCTTCTAATTGGCTGCCAACTTCAGGCCCTGAGTGCCCAGTTATTCATGCAGGCACCAGCACAACTGAAAAAGATCTGTATTGGTACAGCTTTCATAGTTGGTTTATTCTGTCAAAAGTGGTTGAATTAATCTGTCTCTGCACATAAAACACAAGTTGCAAGGGGCTTGTGGGCTGCAGAACCTCTGAATCAAATTGTGCCCTTTACTCTATTTGAGTGTCACCATCCTTATAAAGAGCTGGTGTGAAGTTCTGTGTTGTTTTCTCAAGACAATACCAGACCTGAGGCCCAGAAAGCCGTCTGTATTGTGTCTGCCTGAGCTGGAGATAAAACAGCATATGTGATACCAGGTGAGACTATTCTGTTCCACAAAAGTGTCTACACTGTCAGCAGTTGTGAGTGACGAATCTGTTGTAATGGGGAGCAATAGCTGATTGCATGGGATCCTTCTCCATGACCTGTCCTGCTTGAGTCTTTGCCTTTGGACATTTTCTTTCAGAATTATGGTCTGAGCTGAATCTCACAACCAGGAGCCTGTAAGATTTTTTAGGCGCTATGAAGTTAAACACCTCGCAAACAGGCGGTTAAACCTGTGTAAAACCTCTTGTGAAGTGCATGCATCAAAACCAGTGCCCTTGTGGTGTTCAGGCTAACAAAGGGTTTGGGGAAATGCTGCCTTAGGAGAGATATTTGTGTGCCCAAAACACTGAGGTGGGAAAAACAACATGTAGGAGAGAAACACAGGTCACTCTCCAAACAAGTGTTGAGAGCCTGGTTCTCAAAACAAATAAAGAGAACTTATCAAGAATGATTTTTTGGGGGGTAAAGTGCTGACTGAAAAAGGCATTAAACTGTTCTAACAGGAACAAATCTCTTTGTTTGCTTCTTCCTAAATTCAGCTGAACAAAACTTTGTATAATCTGTAAATAAAAGAGATTGGTGAGATATCTGAGTTGAGCATTCACACCTCCTGTAAACTGTAAGCTTCAAGGCTCAATTGTTCTCTAACCACGAATATCAAAGGAGGCACTGTAGAGAGTCTCTTATGGAACTGAATTCAGAAGAGGCACAAAATCCTTGAGCATCAAACAGAAAAGGGTATAGCTGAATTATCCCTGTGGAAAATCATGGCACTGCAGAATAGAGAAATGAAAGAGCAGGAAAGCCACCACGGCAGTGGCAAGACAGGCAGAAAATATCTACAACTGTATATGAAATTACGTGGAAAATAAGGGAAGAAAGGAGGTCATGTGGTCTAGAAAAGAAATTATGCCAAACAGGCAATATGTCTGGGCAGCAGGGATGTTGAAGATGAGACTGATTTTGTTGGTACTGTGAAAAAAGCAGCAGTAGGATGTTAGGGTGGGAAAAGAGATAAAAGAAATGAAAGGTGACATGAAGGTTGAAAGCCTGAAAAGAGAAAGAAAATGCTTCAACCTCCAAAGATCCAACTGTGATCCAGCTGTCAGCCCTGCCCCTTTAATTAAGTAATTGATTAATTAAAATAAAGCACTTAATCTCTCCATTTACATATTATGCCTCCCACTAACCAGCACTGACTGCAGGGTCCTCATCAGAAAGCTCCTTCCTATTTGAATTCGTGTTGGTTCCCAAACATATTACTTTGTAAATAGGAAATGACAACATTGGCTCAGTGCCCCAGTATCGTCGCAGCATTGCCATATGTCAGTATCATGCTAAACATAGTAAGCAGAAGACCCAATAATATAATTATTGAGGACATCTGTCAGCAGCACAAGCTACATCTGGGATTAGTAGCTCTAATACTGGGAAGACCTATAAGAAGCAGAGAGGAAAGTCCTTTTGTGTTGGCTTGGATTTTCAAGAATAGGAGCTAGATCCTCAGCTGGTGTAAATTTAAGCCATTCAAAGAAGCTAATGAATGCAGCATCAGCTGATACTAGCTGAGGATCTGACACTGAAAATGAGGCCAATGTCATTAAGTATGAGGTTTAATATTTTCTGTGTCAAGGTAGAATGCCTCAAAACAACCAGAGTTTGCAACATGGAAGTTCATATATTAGTGGAGCCAGCACGTATAGGCTGTCTTTTATCTCAGATCTGAAGGACTGTGGACAAGTTTGGAAAGCTCCTGAATAATATTAAAAAATCTCTTTAATGTTCTTTGTACATCAAGCATGCGGTAATTTTATATTTCAAATAATTATAGGAAGAAAAAAAAAGAATCTTTTGAGCACATTTAATAATACCTTCTAAATTTTCTGCATCCACGGCAGAGTTTATCTTGTAGTCTGCACAGGCGGACTGTCCGGTGAAGCCAGTGACACTTACAGATTATACTTATTTATTAATCTGAGGGCAAGCTCCTGTTGAGAAGCCGAGTAGCTGCATTAATGGAATGCTCCTTTTGAGTTAATATCCCCTGTAGAAATCATATAGCCATGTCTGTACCATGCTGTGCTCATTCTGACATACTGTAGTTCTCAGCAAGCCTTATTATTTCAAACACCAGGTTGTCCTAATATTGGTTATATGGCAGCTGGGATGGAGGCTATCTATGTTTAAATACATGGCAGAAAGGTTTCACTCCGTGGATCTGCACACAAGCCCTGAGGACTTCCAGTCTGTTCCCAGCCCTGCTGTTTGAGCATCAAGTATTTGATGATGAGTTGCATTACTGCCTTTAACAGAGAAGCTGAAGAGATTATGCCTAAGCAATGTTAACAGGTAGATTTTGAGCAATACCAAGAAAAGTTGCTTTCTGAAGAAAGTGCCTTGTGATATACTAGATGAGAAATAAGGGAGAAGAAAGGTTAATCTCCCCAGAGAAAAGCTCTTGCTTCATGTGTCACATGAAACTTTTCACTCCTTTACACTCTGTATTGATGAACAAGGGTATCCTTGCCCCTGAGTCAGGTTTGTAATAAAGAGAAAATGAGCTCATGTACTGACCTCTCCCCACTTTTTAAATTTTTTTGCTTTGCAAGATTTCTTTGAGCCCTAAATCCATAACCTATACGTAACAAAGAATGATAATAAAACAGCAGATTACAGAATTGACAGAATATAAGGGTTTTTTTTTTCCTTAAACTGACAAAAATCTTTCCTTATGTCAATATACTGCAAGTTTTGGGGATATCTAAGAGAGGTATGCCTCTTCACCTCACTCATTCAGCAGGAGATTCACCAAGACACTTATGCTTATGGATGTATACCTGTGTGCCTGTACATGAGCTAGGTGTTTAAACTCTTCCTGTAGTCAGCAAAGACTCATTCCAGGAAGCCTGTACGTCTACAGAGAAACCCAGCTGACTAAAGGGTCTACTTGAACTCCGATGCTTTGAATTGCCTTGCTGAGGTGTTTATTGCTCTCTTGTGACTGTAGAAGAAGCATATGGAGACTAAAGCCACAACTGAGTGCCTCTGTACATCCCTGCAACAACATACTCTGTTCAGGCTGGCAAACAAGGTAGCCAATTAAATGAGGTAAGAAATATTGGTTATTGTGATGAGACGTGAAAAAAATAATAGGATACAAACCTATGACAACATCCAAGCCATCAATATATTTTTATTTTCATAACATGTAAAGAACATTTTCCTTCCAAAATTCAATTGTGTCCTTGCTGGATAGGACAGGAGGGAAAAGAAGTATGAGCCCTGAAATGCTAGGACCCTGTCTTGCTACTGTTGGTGTTTTTCAGTGGTCTGGACCCTGCTTGAACACTCTGTGGGTGTGATGATGAGAACACGATTGTTAGTTGACTGCAGGTATTTTTCTGTCAAAGGCAGGATCTGAATGAGCAGTGGCTTCGTTTAATTACATTGTCTTAATAAAACAGTAAAAAAGCTCCTTTAAAATTGCTTCAGGCCTCTGGTCTCCCACCAGTACATCCTCTCCTCTTCACATGACAGAATAGCTGAGAAAATTTTTCCCTCAGGTAGAAAAATAACAAAAAAACAACTAAACAAACAAAAAACGCCCCAAAACCAAACAAAACCCCAAAACCAATCCCCCCCCCAAAAAACTCCCCATCTCCACACACACCAAGCCAACTAACCAACTAATCAAATCCTCCTCAAAACAAAAACAAACAAAACCAACCAACCAAACAAATCATGACAGGTTATTTAGATGGCAATAGAAAAGTTAAAAAAAATAAAATTGGAAATTTTTTATTGTTTGATTTTCAAGAATTTTTTCCTCAGATAAGTGAGGATAGCTTTTTAAATTTTTTTTATTAAAATGCAAGATAACCCAAGTGCCTTGAGTCTGTGGTCTGACCCTGAAAACATAAATTTTTCTGCATCAGTAAACCTATCCACCTCATTGACATTACTTACATTTGCAAATCTCTGTCTTGAATAATAGTTTGTAGGACGTATTCCAAGTGGGGCTAAAGTAAGACTCAGGTACATATCTTTAACTTCGGGGTAGATTTCCCTACTACTGTTGGGGGGAAACACCCCGTTCAGAAAACTACTCTATTTCTTTCTATAAATAAAAGACATTTCAGGAACTCAGACATACAGAATGAATAACTAATTCTTGTCTGATTGCAGCTCTGGAGTGAATTTTGATGGTCGAGTTGAAAATAGTGCTTGGATGAAAAGGAGTCTATAATGGAAACCATGCAGGGACTTTAACATCACCAGCAGTGCCAGCAGAGAGCTCATAAGAATATCAGTCGTATGGGGAGCTGTGCACCTATTGGACGTGTTCACCAAAAGATTAACTTCAAAATCTATATCCTCAGTTTAACTGTGTTTGAATGATGTGTGAATATTAGGGTAATGTGTATTTAACATGCATCTCTATAGGAACTATGGACCCATACAGTGTGTCTTTATTTACAATGCTATAGACCTTACAAGCATTCATTTAGGTGTAGTTTATTTAATTTTTTAATGGGCTAACCCTTGTTCTTTCAGGAGAGTTTTCCTATATACAAAGCAATTACTTAAACTAGTGTTTGTTTAGCTCACCTCACCAGAGCGGTCACGTAATCTTTGGGCTTTTTCATACCTTGCCAACAATTTTATTAATGGAATTGGGCTGTTCCTGTCTGAAATATTCTCTTGCAAATGTTTCCAGGCAGAACAAGCATGTGAATAACCTAGTGTTCAGCAACAAGTTTTAAACAGATTCTTATTCTCCTGTCTGATTTTGATAAGGTAAATGCAGTAGCCATCATATAGACCACATTTATACCACTGCAGTTGATTTTTGTTTATGGCAGTTAGCTAATATTTCTGTTCTTGCAGGAAGGATTTGAGAGAGAGATGGAGGATGGAGTTAGGAGTTTTCTTTGCTCACATTTACAAATCTCCTCCAAGGCACTATTTTTTTTTTTTTTCCCGGCCCTTTTTTTTTTTTTTTTTTTGGTATCATATTGCAAGGCCTGCCTGAAATTTTGACTTCCATTTTCTCAGTGTCCTTCTGTATTGTTTTGCTGCTCAGATTTCTACCTCTGTTCCCCCCCATGAGGGCACATCCATACACACACATCAAACAACAAAGAGAACTTAGATTCCAGCCTTTGTTAAAACCCAAACTGTACATCCTAGCCATTGCAACAGCTGCTTTTTTGGCTACCAGTTTCACAAAGGCACTCCTTATAGGAGATCTTTCTTTATGGAATTAACTCAGTTTAACCCTTAGGATAATGGCATTTACTAAAAATAAATGAATAAATAGCATCATTATTCTATTTCCGTATTTGCAATAACCAGGGACTGACTCTCATTTTGGTCAAAATCATAAAAATTCTCCTGACACCAAAGGAAATACCTTCATGTCAAAGTGCCGTAAGCTGATTTGGCCAGGCCATTTCTTGTTGTATGGGAAACATGTAAATTGTGATTAAGCCTGTAAAAGTGAAGCAATCACAGCCCGTTCTCTGCTGTACATTCAGCAGTCAGATTCGCCATTGCTGCATCTAAGGCCAGGGTGCACTAGGGCATGACTAACATCTATTACATATTTGCTTATTGCCCTCCTGCCCAGGCAATAATCATGTGCAATGACCAATGAAGTACTTAGAATACACCTCTGTGCTTATGCTGCTCAAGGTAAGGCCAGAGATGTGCAGATTGCTTTTCCGGCAGGAGGTGGTGAGATTTGTTGTAACTCCTTGTTCCCGTGGGAATTTATTTCCCACTTTGGGTCAACTCTGAGGGAACTCTGTCTCATGCACTGACACCCTTACAAATGTTTTACCAAAGCAGCTGCTTCCTTCGGCTGGGAAAATTTTTCTGTGCTAGCTTTATGTGTGCTTTCCTCTCAGGACGCTACCAGTGGGCTCACTTTGCCTTTATTTTTCCCTCCTTCACAAAAAAAGAGGTCTTGCTTAACTTTGCACTTTCCACTTTTAAAGTAAATTGATATCCTTCAGGGTGAAATGTCTTTATTTAATACTGCACCATACTGAAAGCAGCCCCTCCAAAGTACTGCAGGTTTCAACCTCACCAGTAGGGAGGATATCCTCCAAAAGCACCACTTGGAATTTACAGTTGTTGCAAGCTAACCATCTAAAGGAATTAAATGCAGAGGAATGTAAAAATATTTCACAGCAGGAAAGCAGGGAGAAGGAAAGCAAACTAAGTATATAGAGAAAATTCATCATAATGGAAGAAAAACATAGAAAAAAAGGGTACCTAAAAATAGAAGAAAATTCCACTTTTGAAAAATATAGTAATTGTGATAAAAGCTCATAAAAAATAAAATATAATTGCAAGGTACAGAAGTTGAACAAAAGAGATGCCTGAGTGGTTAACATGCTGGCTTTGCTCACTGCATGTATTGTTACTTCAAAGCGGTGTTGAACAGTGTTACAGTAAAGACTAGGAGGTGGATACCAAACTGTTAAAGCATTACCTGTAACACAGAACATTATTTGCCAGCAGACTGGTCCCAGGTTCTTAATTTTAAAATAGCATTTGCATAGCTGTGAACATGCTTAATTTTTCTGGCAACACATTGCCTTCAAATTGGATTGAATTATTGCAGTGTTTTAAAAACTTGTGATCTGATTCTGCAATTAAAAAAAAAATTACATGTTGTTGCTTTAAGTACAGCAGATTCCTTTCATTTTCGTCTACAATGAAACACTGGTACAATGGGCTCTGAAGACAATTTTTAATGCTGACTCCTCTGCATTCTGGCTTCATTTGTGGAGATACACGAGCAGCCATAATAACAGCCTCAAACATGACTTTCAAAACACTGCTTTTGTGCTTCAAAAGAGATATGTCCCCATTTCTTTCTCAGATGTCTTTTCTCAAGCCTTTTATTTTTCACAAAGAAATACAGAGCTGATCTGACAAAAACACTTTTCTTGACACAGTAGTCAAAATTATCCTGCCTTAGTAAATCTGAGAACTCTTTTCCTGATAGAGCTACCTGAGAGCATAAAGACGTATATTTCATTTGTATCTCTTGGAAAAAATGTGGGCTAGGATGTAAAAGAACATAATTATAATCACACCTAGAATCTTACCAGTCCCTGATCTTCATGAGATAGATAGCTCTCATCTCGAAAGGAGACCCATTGAATTAATTGAACTTACATAAGGGTCTTGAGGACTATAATTGTATTGGAACCTAGATGCTGACCTGCTTCACCCAAAACATCCCTACCCTGGAAGGCAACACACTCCCAGGTTTTGACACCCTCCAGTTGTCTATACTGCTTTCAGAGTCAAAGCTGGTGAGTATGCTATGAACTGATTTCCCAGAGGATCCCCAGAAAGAAAGAAAAACTGGTGTAGCTCCTTTTTTTCACTTACCTAGAACAAAGAACATGCTCTGTGATATAGTGGACTTGCTCTCATCTGTTTTGTTGCATTCTTATTACTACATAAAGTCATAAAAACCAATTCTTTAGAATGGCCTCTTTTCACCAGTCCACAACTAAAGAAGATTGTAACTAAAGAAAGTAAAGAAACAATTCAGCACAAGAAGGACAGAGAGAGATTTCTGTGGGAATGTAATAACTACAAGTCTTTACACTAAAAAAATCACCCCCCCAACCAAGTAAAGTCCCCCTTACCAAGAAAGGCAAGTCATGTGTCTTTGCAGCACCCTGCCAGAATTCAGGTTGCACTCTTACCCCTTCATCATGGTCCCCTGTTCATCCATATGATGCTTGGGTCATGATGGTCCTGCCTGGAGCAGCACTCCTGTGTTTTCTTTGCATGAAAATCAAGGATGGGAGGGAAGAACAACTGACTTTCAGCAAGGCCAAGGCACATACTTGAGATGGGGACCAGACAAAGTCTAGACAGGTTCCTTAGCTGCTTGGTTATTTTTTAAACATTCTTTAATACTAAGCATTTGGTCTTTATAAAACATTCAGAATGTTGTATGTATTAATACTCTCTGGGTGAAGTATTAAAAAAAATCTTTTGCTGTTCTATTCTGAGTCTGTTATTTTAATAAATGCAGCATCTCCTGTTTCTTTTATGATTTAAATGCTAACATAAAAAATATTCAAAAAGATTAATTGGAAAAATATATGCCTGAAAAAAATGTTTTAAACTCATTTGAAGGAGGACTGAGAGTAATGCTATGTGTTCTTATTTATAAGGCTTTAGTAGACAAAGGACTTTCAGATGCCGACTCTCTGCTTCACATTCTTCATTGCCTTGTATAAAATAAACTCTCTTGCACTTTGGGAGGGGCAGACATTCCTGGAGCTGGACTCACGCACTGTGATGGGAGTCTCTGTGCCATAGACAACTACTGCTGGCCACCTTCCCCACATAAATCAGACAACAGCCCCACAGTAATGTGGAAAGTTGTAAAGCTGATCAATAGAACTTTGGTCAACTGCTTTAACAATGCCGCCTTTAAATCTTGTATTGTTAAACCAGTTATATCTTAAAAATAACCTCCATGAAAACAAGCCTGAAAGATAATGGCTTGGATAATGAGTCAATAGTTTCAGAGATTCTGAGGCATGACTCTAAGTCTAGAATTTATATACATTCCTGGTATTTTCCCATCTCAAAGGCACAGTAAAGATGCTTAAATATAATGGAGTGCGGGAAATCAGCTGCACCAGATGATCCATGTATGCTTCTGCCTCCACTCAACTCATATTTTAAACATCTCATTGAAGTCTACAATCAAATACTTCTATATTTTTCTTTATGGTATTGGTAAGCAGTGGTCCCTTTGTCTACAGTCTGTCTCATAAATATAAAGTCAACTATTACTTCATGTTGCATTAAATCTAGGTATAGGAGACCTTTGTTAACCTAAATAGAAATTTCCAAGATATTACTAATTTTCTTAGAACCCTGAAGTTAAATTTGCTTTAGCAAATTCATAGATAACTCTTTGCCAAGAGAAAAACTTGCATGGAAAAAGATATTTTACATGCATATAGTTGATGAATTTGTCTGATAAAGCAATTGAATAATATGCTATCTTTAAAATATGTATGCTTTTACTCTGTAAGTAACATTAAGGTTTAGGTAATTTTAGCAGCAAATCTCTTTAGGAAATAGGAGGTGCAGAATCAGAATATTTTCTACTATCATTTGTTCTATATTATTTTCTTCTATTTGAGCAACCTAGATGCCAAAATGCAACTGTCTTGGTCTTTGTTCTCTTTTGAATTTTCCAACCTAAAATGTATATAACTTGTCACGATCACTGTGTTTCTCATTTGGGAAAACTGACTTTCTCAACCGTTTTTTTTTAATTTGTTAGAATCGTGCATGACTGTATGATTGTGGAGCTTGTGTCATTGTAGAAATTCAAAAGGGTGCATATGAGACACTTGAATGAACACCCCGTTAACACACAGAAAACAGCAAAAATGAAAGACTGTCAATTAAATCCATGTCAGGCCTCAGGTGTGAGCTGAGTGATCCTACCATCATTCTCTATGTAGATGTTTTCTTTTTATTCAGATCTTCCAATAAAATAGAAGAATTACCCAGGGGGCTTCACACTGTTAAAAAGACATGGATTTAGTAGACCTTCTAAATCTCTAGTTTTAAAAATCTTTCTTAATGGCTAAAGTGTAGATCTGAAGCAAACTAATTAATAAATGGGATGTGAAAACAGCTGTAAACTTGGAAGGTGATGAGGGACCTCATCTGCAAACAGCATCAGACAGACTGTACACACGAGTCTGGCACAGATGTGAGGAGCCCACTTTGTTGGGCACTTGCAGTATCTGTTGTGCATTTGATCCCATCAAGCTCCACTTACTGAAATGCAGCAGGGTGGGCAGTGGTCTCAGGGTGGCTGTGTTCTGGACTTTCAGTAGGCCCGGCAACCACAACCAGAAGATGCCTGATGACCACCTCTGGCATTTCTGAATGTCAACCATCTGATCAGAGCCATTATTTTGTGCAATGCATCAAGTATTTTTCTTGAGAAACATATTTCATCTGGCAGGAGTGGTAAGAGGCAAATGTACCATTAGTCCCTACAATAAGTCAGGCTGGAGCCTGATGTGTCCCTGTCTTGAGCTGGAGATGGCTCTGACTTCGAAGTGTTTCAACTTTCGTTTACAGACCTCTTCCCTATTTCATTCTGCAAAGACTCCTTATGAAATAGGGCATTTGCCAGATAATCAGGCAATCATCAAACACATCTCATTCTCAAGGAGTTTTTCTTGATAAAATCCTCTTGAATTGCTCTAGTATCATCTCTATGTAGATACAGAAATAACTCCACACCTCTTTCTTATTTACATTATAAGGTTATTTTTGAATTATTGAGCTGTCTACCATTGTTCAAATACATATAGTTTAATTATCATTCAAGAAATAGGCTCACTGTTTCCACAGAATAGCTATTACTTTTTTAGAGTTCAAATATGAGTGACCAATTCAATCACCAGTTCACATTCTGGCAAAAACATTATAAAGTTTATTTAGATATAGTTATTTTTCAATCAAGTCTTGCAGACACATTATCATACTCCTTTGATAGTTCCTACTTGGGCAGAGTATAATTTGTATTTTTTTAATCACTTTTCATGTGCAGATTCCTTTAGTCTCTTTGAGATATGTTAAAGGACATCAGAAATGTGCATTATAGTTATATGTACCATTATGCTTGAGTAACTGTGGGGTACTGCTAATTCTGCTGTTAAAATATTCATAGCTTTAACTGAAATAGAGTTTGGATAACAGACGCAGCTCTCTTACCCACCTCAGTCAACTGTTTGCAGTACAATTTTGTGATTTCTCATTAGCTAGCGTGTCTGCCTTCTGCCACAAACTGACTTACATTCCTCCCATCTGTTGCAAACCCAATTTAATTATCAGTCACTACTATGAACATGACAACAAACACTTTATGCATGAAGGTTCTGCCCTTTTCCCCATTGTCAGAATTTTGTGAGGTAGTGTTTTGAAGTAAAATTTTCATAGAAGATTAGTTCAAAAGATCTGTTTCTGGATACACCATGTTTTTATTAATGTTATGTTACAAATCTAGTAAGATCAATCAGTAATTCAAATGAAACCTGTATTTTCATACTGATTTATCCTATTATTTTTCTACTTGAATGTTTGCAAAATTGAACATTTTTTAGAGTATTTCTACAACTAAGTTAGAGATTTTGCAATTATTCAATATTTATATACTGTATGCATCACACCATTTTCAGTTATTAGAACTATCTCAACCAGAATGGCAAATAGAAATGAGAGATCACAAAAAACTTAGTTATTATTAAACTACAAGGAAATTAACTAAAACATAACAATCAATACATAATGGAAATACAAAGCAGAATATTTAAGTGCTGAAGAAGAATTGAATAATTTAAATATAATTAAATATAATAATTTAGTGGGAAAATAAATATCTCTAACAGGAGAGCCTGGAATACGTTGCCTGGAGAAGTCTGGGGTGCCCCATCCCTGGAAGTGTTCAAGGCCAAATTTGAGCAACCTGGTCCATGGCAGGTAGGTTGGAACAAGATGATTTTTAAGGTCCTTTACAACCCAAACCATTCTATGGTTCTATGGGTTTTCTCTGGACTCCAGGTGACTTTAAGTCCTAGTAATTTTGAGTGACGATTTAGCCAGAATTGTTTTGTTATAGCATCTCCAAGCGTATGTGATGCTTATGCCAAGACAGCACTGGGAGGCACTTGAGAGAACAAGACCTACCCAGGAGGATTTTGCTAAGCAGAGGATGCTAAACCTGGCATAATTAATGTTCATGTTATCTGGCTGGAGCATGCCTTGTTTTGCACAGTTTTATCATTCATAGCTGTCTTTCATCTGGGAGAAAGGTGATTGAGTCATTTCAGCAAAAGACTGGAGAAATGACCTGGCACATATCCAATATAAATAAATTGAGGACCAGACCTGGGAGCAGTTACTGTATCTGGAAGACAACTCTGATAAATGTAGGTGCATCCTAAAGCCAGGATGTGAAGAAGCTGGACATATGACAGGAGAGCAAGGAGGACATTGAGGGAGTCAGGGTATTGAGAGAACTGGAACAGCATCTGTAATGACTGAACAAGAAAAGGCCAACCACTTCTTGGTGAAAAGACAAGGAATTGGAAACAACAATAAAGTTTTGTAATTCTTCATTTGCAAGTAATTTCATTACTCCTCTTCTAATTTATCTACCTTCTTTATCACCTAAACTGCTGCAGCCCTCTCAGTTTCTCTATAAAGTGTTTTCCAGGTCCCATTGTTTGAATATGCTCAAACATCGTGGACACATGCATGGGTCAGTCTGAAGAAAGTCTATTTGTCTATCTATTAAATGATTTTGCATCACCCCCAAAAGTCAGATATAACCCTGGATTATCAGTGTTCACCTTTCAAAGCAAAAACCTTCCATTTTCTCTGCTTTAAAATACAAAGTCTAATTTTTCCCCCCCTCTTTTAAAGCTACTTGTTCACATTTATGCCTCAGGCTTCACCTCTCTATTCAATTATTGACAACATGATAATTCAATATTTTAGACTGCCTTTACTGGCAAGCTCAAGAGAGGATAAGAAAAGGCTTGGCATCCTTTCAGAAGGAACTACTTTCCTACCTCTAATACAAAGTAGGACAAACCCACACTAGTGATGTGCTTGCTGCTCACTCCACCTAGGATATCCTCAGACAAGTCTCCCAGAATAGAAGCCTTAATAGCAACTGATGTATGTATTAACCTCTTCTTGATCGAAACTTCTGTGGAAAGAAACACTTCTATGATCAGCATTTCAGCAAATGATACCCTTTAAGCTACATCTCGTGTGATTTGCAAACTCATTTGTCATCGTTGTTTGAATGAGTAGAGGAAGACACTATTTGAATTTATTTGTAAATGTGAAAGAAGAGAACAAGTAGTTGGGATGTTTAAAAGTAGAGTGAGGCAATGAGGTGATCAGACTTAGTTGTCAATATTTAAATTTCTTTTGAAACATTTGAAAATCAAATGAAATTCCTGCATGCAATCTGTTAAATAATTCTGGAGAGTAGAGATGGAAAAGGCATCTTTTTGATATAGGTATATAGATCTTGTCTGGCACGATCTCTATCATTTGACAGTTGTTTGGTTTTTGGCACTGAGGCAGTTGCATTGTGAAAGGAGAGAGGTGTACAAATTTGCAGCTCTGTCTCAAACTGCATGGATAAATTTCACACCTTACGTATCACTCCATCAAATCTAAATTTCATGCAGAGAGCTTCCGTTGAGAGCCATGACTGGATTTTGTAATTCAGGCCTTGAAATGTCTATGTTGCACCATCAGGCCTTTATTTGTGGGTTTGTGTAATAAAATACTTTTAAAGACCACAAAGTACAACTGTAATTACTAATTTTTAATTGTTTTTTTAAATTTAAAACTTCATTAGAAATCAATTTGTTTCAGCTTAAGCAGCTTTTTGGCTCAATTGCAGTATTTCTGCAAGTGGTGACATTGCATGTTGTAAACTGGCTGTGCGGTGCTGACACCAGCAAGTCCAAATGCAGGCCAACACTGTACACAGTAGTAGTCCAGGGACAAGGATAGCAAATGAGCATGTATCTAATTAAAGTTCTCTGATAGGATTAATCAGTTCACATTTTGCCACATAAATCAATAGCTGAATTTTCCTCCCAACAAAAAGCCTAATTTTTGCTGAGGAAGCTGTTCACTCTTAGCTAGAATGTCAATGTTTTTGGCAGATGATTGACTCCCCCTATATTTTATTCATTCAGACACAAAAGACAAACAACAGATGGCTTTCTCTACAGTCCTAAACCTGGATTTGATTGCTATAATCCACTCAACACTGCTGGAATTCACACCCTGCAAACTTAAGGTGATCTCTGGATCTCTCTTCTACTCCATCTCAAATGTAACTTCTCCAAATTATCAGGTATAGTGTCAAGTGATTGAGACCTCCAAGAAGAGCATGGTAAGACAAGAAGAATTGTGTCACTCTTAAATCTGCCATGACACTGAAGCAATGGTCACAGCAGCTTCACTCTAGGTAGGACCATATTAAGAATGACGGGAAGAAACCAGACCACTCTTCAGATTAGAGCCCTCATCAGCTGGACCCTCCAATTAGTGCACGATACTCAGACCTGTTACTTGTTTGAATGGAAATTCTTGGGCTGGGCCTGAGAAGATCTGGCTTTTAATTAGGTAATTATAAATCCCTAATTATAGGCTGATAATCTTTTGAATATCTCTTCTTAACTTTGGCACCAACTAGACCAGATGACTGGGATTTATCCTCATCCTCAAGGAGAAAAAGATTTTTCTTCCAGAGATAAAAGTTGTTGCCTGTAGATTATGAGTGATTGGGTGTAAAGATTACTAGTATTTCTTAAGCTGCTTAGACAAGGCACTGTGGTTTATTTTTTTGAAATTGCAAATAGTGAATATGTTATAATGTTCTTTCTCGAACTAAATCTGGATCTGTACAACAGCAGTACCAAAATTAGTAGGAAAATTAGTATCCATGCATAGCACCTGTGACAAAAAACAACATGATTTTTCCATGTGGAATGCAGAATTCTGCAAAATTCAATACAAAGCTCTTGCAAACAAGAAGAAAATTGAACACTTTATATATGTAATTGAGAGGCCCTGCTGTTTTTTTAGTGAAAGTTGGCACTAGTGAAAGATAACAGACTGTTAGACTCAGAGAAACTGCACACAGGCTCAGTTTGAATGAGCCTGTTTCACCCCAAAATTGATTTTAAGGAGTACCAAATCTACTTAAAGATTAAAATTCAGAGTAAAATTCAGAGAACAATCATGGAAATAAATGGAAGATATAAGAGGAGTTAAAAGATATTAAAGATTACTCCTTAGAAAAAATGACCTACATTAATGAGAACTCACATTGAACAACTGAGATAAACAACACTAAAATAAAATTAAATATTTTGTTTTGGATCACATGAACTATATTTGTTTGCATAAAACCTAAAATATTTGTTTAGTTCTGAAAAGCTCCTTTTTTTTTTTTTTTTTTCTCCTATTAAAATAATGACTGTTGGTGCAGTCTACCTGCCTCAGGTTTTGTAATTATGTTCATTGGCGTGAATGGTAGGACATACAATGAATCATTATTGTTACTATTTATTATTTAGACCCTTCTCCCCTCCTTTTTCTTTTCTGAAAAGGGAGTTTACTTTTAAATAGATGGGCAAGATTATCCAGTGTTAAGACTGTTAAGTAACTCTTCTGATATCCACCCTGATACCCAGTTTGTAGTAGCCAAGAAGCTGGCCCAAATTAAGAATATGCAAAATCTACAACTGTTCTCATCAAATTATTAAATGTGTTACTTGCAAGGTTGCTTCCTGATCATTACAAAAGCTTTCTTTTTTTAATTTTTATTTTCTATTTTTTAATCAGTTTTGGACACATTTCCTCTCTGGTTAACCCACCTCTTACTGGGATGAAAAAGGCATTCTCCTCTGCTGGAAGACTGATATGATGAGGAAACCACTTCTGCAGGAGACAAGCTTGTGGTCAACTTTCTCCCTGTGTACAGAGCAGAGAAAAAACTTTCTGTAAAGGAGAATTTAAAATAAGGTTTTCATGAATCATTGTTTGCTGGACATGCCAGGGAAATCTAAATTAAGGAAGACATCCTTTCACTTAGTTAAGGAAAACCACAGTTCATAATTCTTTCAGAAACACACAATGGCAAACTTTGTACGACTTAGGTACTGAAAGCCAAACCAGATTAGTTTAAAAACTGGCTAGCTGTATTTTATAATTCTCCGGGAAGAGTTTTTTTACGAGAATTGGAGGGGAAAAAATTAACTGCAGTAGAACTGATCAGGAGTTTTTGACTGCATGGATTTTCACTGGAAAAGCTTAATGTTCAAAACCTAACTTTTTATAGAAATTTGAAAGTTTCAAAGGAATTACTTTTGGACAGCTTCATAGTGTCAAAAAAACGGATTTCAGGGTTTGTTATAATTAGACAAAAACTGCAGAGATCAAGAGTCTGGCCAATGTCCCATTGCCCTGAGGCACAGGATAACAGGCTTCCAATGTAAAACTTGTATGACATGAAACATGAACACAGATTTGCTATATTCCAGGTCAATGTCCTAATGAAAAGGTACATATTTAATGTTGCTTTTTTTTTCCTGAAACAATGTTGTTATTATTACAAGCTTAATTACACAGCTGGTGCTAAATAGTCTGATGGTGTGACATTCACCAGAAATACGGGAGGCTGAGAAGCAGTTCCCAGCTCCAAGAAGGCCAGAACAGTAACTTTCTCTCCCCTGTTTCATAAAAAGACAGGGAGGTACCCTAATTAATCAAATAGTCATCATTATTACCAATTACTAATAGCATAAGTGAAGTTGTTACTATATCCAAGACCTCTTTAAATTTTCTTAATTCGCTAGTTTATATCTTCTTACAATGAACTGGTCTTTCACCATTCCTGACACTTTATTTTTCTGAGAAACTTATTATTTCTTTTTTTTTTTTTTCTGTGAAACTTTAAGAAAGGTGAACATAGAAGTCTGAGGGAAAGATGTTTACTGAAAACAAAACCAAGATCTGACGGATTATGTCCTGAGAACTTGTGTTTCACTTACACCTAGATCTGGAACTCCTGTAGGAACTCCAGGACTAATGAATTATAAAGCCTTCAAAGATGAATCTAAGGCTTTCAAGTTAAGAGTGTTTTAAATTTGAGTCAATATTATAGCAATGCTATCAGAATTCTTGGAAATATTTGGAACATTATAGACCATGAATAAAGTGAACCTAATTTTGCATTTGAACATTATTCAAATATATTGTTATTTCAGTTACATTTGAACTTCATAATCATCATCTGAATCAGAAACAGGTATTCAGAAAGGACTGTCAGGACATGAAAAAAACAAATGAATCCCATCATTAAGTTTTGATGATTCATTATAATCCTTTATTAGCTCAGCCCTTAACTCCAGCTAACTCCAACTCAGTGTTGTTCCCTGAATTGGCATAAAATTCTGAAAAATTTAGAAATGTTACTAGCATTTTACTTAGATTCAGGTAAAGATTGGACCAAATTTTATTTTCCTTGAATACATTGAGTTCATTCATGTCTATTACTAAGAAATAGAGAACATGCAAGTCCATACAGATGAGAAACAAAGGGGTCAGACACTTGCAACTTCATTACTCAGCCTCAAAAAATACAGTATATTTCTAGATACTTTCCTCTGAACGTTCTTGGTTGGCAAACAGATTAAGTCGTAGAAAGACAGTCCCGTACATTAAATGAATCAAGTGCAAAATTCGTGTATTACATCTACATCCAATACACATCCATACTGGGGTGTAAGAGAAAAAATATTTGCAGAGAAGATTAATAGAACTCTTGATACAGAGAGGAAAAATGAGGGTGTTGAGCAAGCCTTTTTTAATGCTCGAGTCAAAGCAAGTGAAATACATGCTGAGAATAACAACAACTCTATTCTAGGCTTGACTGTGATAGTCAATTAGCCAGTTGGAGAGAAAAGGGCAGTTATTATGGGAGTGGAATATTAGCAGAAGGAAAGTGATAAAGGCTGTCAGCTCTGTGAGTTACAGATGGTGACATGAAAGTTAGCTCCTGCAGAACTATAATCAGGGAACACAAAAATATTTGTATATGCCATGAAATAACATCTCTTTTTCAGTCCATGCTTTTTAGAGACACCACAAAAACTAATACCAAAGCCAACTTATGCAGATGTTTTAAATATTAAGAAGCTGAAGAAAGCCTAATTACTTTGAAGAGGTTTTTTTCCATAGTCCTTTACTGACTGTCTTTGTGAGCTCATTTGGATGCATAGCTCTATTTTCACAGATGATGTTGGATGCATTAGCTGAAGAATGTTGCATTCTGGCATGCACAGATTTAAATCTGCTGGGTTTAAATAGTTCTTTCAGTGTTGGGGGCATTTTCTTCAGGATCTGTAGACAGATAATGGCAGTCTTTGCTTATACAGAAACTAAGAAATGGTCCTGAGATATCATAAGACTTTCATCATACAGATTGAGCCCTTCGCTAGGAAATCATGATCTTCCAAATTCTTTTAGGCATTATGGTAAGCACTGGATTTCTCTATGGAAACAGTTTTGAATTCCACTAAAGCTGGTTCACAGAACTGTATCAGGTTTCAAATTGTACCTAGATACAGTCACTAAAATTAAAAGTTGAATTCATAAGTAAGGGGTAGAACATAACTTCATAGCAAATAAAGACCACAGAAACCAAGATGATGCGATAAAATATCTGCTCTCAGTCTAGCAGTCTTTCTGCAGTTCTTTCCATACTAGTTTATATCATCCAGCTCCTGGGAAATCAGGTGCTTCCTGACAATTTAAGATCATTAACACTTTGAAAACAAACACATGGGTTTCTGTAGATTATTGTTAGCATAATATTAAGGCTCTTGCTTTATGGGAATAGATTTTGATCTAACTTCAGACAGGGAGGCAATTCAATGTGTCTTTTTAGCTCAAAAGAGACAAATGCTTAGTTCATATCACATCATAAAGAAATTAGGATAACAAAGAGAAGAGAGACAAGCATGACATTAATCTAAATCTGGTTATCTGTAGTGGAAGATGTCTATATCTAAGCTAATAACGTCCTAAAGATCCTTTTATCATAAATGAAGAGGAAATAGGTAATTTTGATACTCTAAACAATTAGTTGAGATGTCAATGCTTACAGTGGAAATGTTTACATTTATTTAGGTGAATTCTACTCTGAAATGCTTTAATATGTAACATTTAAATGACGATGTCATGCCCCTAAATCTGAGTTGATTTCTGTGGCTTCAAATCAGCAATGTACTTAAACAGTATTCTAATTTTAAGCATATAAATAGTCCTATTGTAGTCAGTGGGTTATTCACATAGCAAAGGTATGTTCCAGTGCTTTGCCAATGTGAGTAATGTGCCACATGTGTTTTTCTCGCAATAACTCTGCTACATCACTTTACCTTTGGGCAGTAATTTCACTGTACAGTGGTATGAATGTTTTCAGAAAGTTCTCTTAAATTTTTAGGATTTTGACATTTTTAGAGCAGATGCTGGTAAATTTATAAGGCTTGTATTCTTTCCTATGCTTTATAATAGCACTAAAATCCAATAAAACATAATTCAATGTTTTGACAACTGCATTAATTGAACACTAATGCTGTTTCCATCTCAGGGTCCAAAATATAATTAGAGACATGCTAACTTTTATTTTCCATGTTTCATGTAAAAAAGATGAGACTAAATAGTAGTATGTCAGCAAAGCAGTAAAGGTCTTTTTAGCTATGTAACAGTTAGACACCTCAACACATTCAGCAGTCATCTACGTAATTTCTATTCCTTAAAAACATAGATGGCCCTAACAAGTTCTGAGTGTATCTAAATTTTTCAATTGCTTTCTAACTGTCCTTCATATACAGTTTATAGGATTTCATTGAATGAGTGTAGTTTAAACTGCAAATTTTTTTACCCGGATCAGACTCTTGTTTCAGCTGCAAAAGGAGGGCTTGGTTATAGCAAACAGCAGCCTGAAGCTGGAAATTGTGAGGAAAGAAATTTGGCCACTGAGGTGTTTGATGGTCTATTTTGATCTCAGTGGACATCTGACCAGAATACAATATTTGGGGTTCAGCAGCAGCCCTGGCCCCTTGGGCCAAGACGGACGAGCGCTGCCAAGAACAGGACATCCCATCCCCACTGCTGCAAGGGAAGTGCAAGCTGTTCAGCTGGGTGCAAATTAAACACGTGCCTTAGGTTTCTGATGAACTCCTAACACAGCCTGTAGGCTAAAAGCTTGGCCTCTTCTCCACCAGGTAATGAACAATGTTTGGCTTGTAGTTAACTTCCATATCAGTTAGCTACTCAGTATATTGAGATCTTCCCAAACAGGCCTCCCTGTAAACTATTTTTATACCAAGATATCCTGTAGCAGTCTTTATAAAAATAAATGAACTAGTGACATTAAGCTGAAAGGTAAGCAAAGGTGTTGAGTGTTAAACATATTAAGAGCAGGGGAAAAATCTGTTAATCGTTTTATTAATGTTTTCTTTTCTGCCGAAATCCTTGAAAATGCTTGTAATTCTTTGCAGCTGACAGGCTGCTGATTTTGCAGAAAGAAGAGGTTTCTGAGTCCCTTAACTCCAAGTCACAGTTGTTCCTTGTTTTGACTGTTGGAGTATTAGTTCTATAACCTCCCAAATAGTACATGCCTGTGTTCTTAGAGTTTAAGCATAAGAAGGTCTGCATCTGAGAATAATTATAGTTAAGCAAACACTATGTTGAAACACAAGCCTAATGAGTTGCACTGAAGCAGTGTAAGGGACTTTCAAAGTCATTTTGCTGCTGTATGGATTTTTACAACCCTGTTACTTCTCTTATTTGAAGGATTCCCCTCTTTCACGCACACTAAGAGACATTCAAGCATTCCCAGGCTTGTGGGAAGCGGCAGCAAGGGTGAAGCTTTGAGTCTGTGATCTATTCTGTCCTTTTACCGTGTCCATGGTAAAATCCGTGACGCCCAGTCCCAAACTGTGCACTCTGTCTAGCAGTGGTTCTCTCTTGAGGATTGTCGTTGTGGCTGACAGCTTTTCGAAACTCTGATGGGGAACTTTCCACCAGCCTTCAGTTGTGCCAGAAAGGCTTGGATTGGATATTAGAATAAGTTTCTTCACCAAAAGGGTTGTCAAACATTGAAATAAGCTGCCCAAGGGAGTGGTTAAGTGACCATAACTGGAGGTATTTAAAAGACCTGTAGATGTGGCACTTACGGACAGGGTTTAGCAGGGGACCTGGCAGTGCTGGGTTAATGGTGGGACTTGATGGTTTTAGAGGTCTTTTCCAACCTAAATTATTCTATAATTCTATGATTCTATGACTTTTAGTCTTTCTTCTGATTCATGTCTCCAAGCACACTGGGTATTCCCCACTTTGAGAGCATATACTCCACAGGCCCAAGTCCACCAAGACACCTCCTGCAAGATGTGCTGCAGATCAGCAGCTTTCTCAGCTAAGCCAGTGGGTTCCTGTGCCCTTGCTCACTGCTCAGAGCACATGGGTCACCAGTCTGGCCACAAATGGAAACAGGGGAACAATCTCTCTGCAGTAAGGCATAGAAAGTTATACAGGGACACTATTCCTACCAAATCCCTGAGGCTTTTTTGGCTTTCTAAGCAGTGTGCTCAACCACCTGATGTTCCTACTCTAGTCAGACACTGAGACTGGGCTTGCCACTGTCCCAGGTCTGAGTAGCAGTTGGCTTTGTGTGACCTGCAGGTAACAAAAGCCATTTGCCATTTTGCATGGTCATACTGGCCTCCACCACTGAGTGTTCTCCCCTTTGATGCTTTTATCCTCTCCTTTCCCTTCACCTTCCAAGGCAGTGAAAGGTGTAGTGACAGGTCAAAAGTGAGTAAGGGAATGTATCTTTCCCTTCCTACCGAGAGCTATTGCTTGGTGGACCTGGCAGTGTAAGGGTAGTGGTTGGATACAATGATCTTAGAGTAGTTTTCCAATGTTAATGATACAATGATTCTGTAAGAACAAGAAATTGCATCTAAATTCTTACAGTAAAAATTAATTTAATAAATTTATGTTATATTTTTGAATGCTTTGGGTCTTGTTTTGATTTTCTTCACATTTATATCATAATAAATACATATTCAAATTTTGCTGAAATGCTAGGCAGATTGTGGTTCCTGTACAAAAACACCTGTGACATTTCTCATTGTCTAATATTTTATGCTGATAGAATCGCTCTGGCAGCCTTTTTTTCTGTGGACCAACTCCTTCCAGAGACACTGAGAGAACAGACTCCAGGGTTTCAGGTTACAGAAATCTGGAATCGCTGTATCACACAAAGAGCATTTGAACACTTCTTACGTTGTATGAAAAGCAGAGGCCCTTAACATACTATACTTGAATGAGAAAAAGTTAGATAGGCCTCAGCCTTCCTGATTATAAAATAAACATGCAAGCAAAAAAAAGTCAAAATGAAAAACTATTGTCAAATCATGTTTATTGTGCAGTGTGAACACGCTTTTCATATTTATCTGAGGACAATGTTATACTTGGATAATGAACTGTGTTAAAACTTTTTAAAGGCAAGATAACACAATAAGGTCAAGCAGTTAGAAAAATGAGGAATTTTATTTTCTTTTCTCCTCTGATTTCTATGAACCGTGTACAACTGTTAACCTTTCAAATGTACTATGGTCTATAATGCATTTTTCTTGGCTCTGTCCTCACTCTTGCAATCTGAACATTATGTTATTCTGTGAATCAACTGTGAGTAGGCCCCATTGGTCAGAGACCATCAGAGATCATGGTCTGGACTTAAGGAAATAAATGATGAAATGAATTATGAGATTGAAACAGATTTGCATCGTCCTTTTTGGCAGCTGTTTTTCTAGCTTTTCTAACGTAAATTATTTTTATTTCTTCTGAATCAAACATCATTATGCATTATGCAGTCTCAGATAAAACATATATCTTATACCAGAAAAGCAGTGTTTCCAAAAAATCATTTTTTTGCTACTTTAAGTATAATAACCTGGTCAGTCTTAAATACCACATTCACTACAATCTCTTCTACACTCCCAGATTTCAGAGAAATTACTGGGTTAATTCAGGTCAACGCCTTTAAATTAAATCTGAGAGCAACAGGAGCAGAGAAGAAGTAAACAAGAATAAAGTACAAAGCAGACAATTACAGCAACATATAGGAATTATGTAGGGTTTGCCAGAAATTCCAATCTCATGTGGAGACAGGAAGAATTACTGCAGGGTACATATACTCACATGGAGAAGAATGGAATAGAGAGTTCTTATTTCCAGCAAAGAAGAGTGGAAGACTGAATACTAAAAAAAATAAATCTATTTTAACCCAGGATTGAACAAAGAGATGATCAAAGCTGCCACCAGCCCTGAGATAGTGACTGCACAGTTTTAGGACCATGCCATCATACCAGTCCTACACCTGTTTAACCCCAACTTCCTTGTTATTCCCATGCAATCTCCCTGTGCCCTGTGGAATTCATGTTTGTTTTCATGGCTAATGGGCATGGGTAAAAGCCAAATTCTGCTTCAGTTTATGTTGGCATCTCTCCACTTTGCAATGAGAATGCAAAATCACTAATAATCTTCTTATGACCTTTCTGTATTTCACTCGATTTTCACAGCTGAGAACTTTTGCAACTGGTATTATGTGGAGGGCTGTGAGCCCTCAAGGCAGTTTCTGCTTGTAACAGGACAAAGGAGTGAAGGTGGATTTTCTCTGTGGAAAGCATCATGCACAGGATGGTAAACCTTGACAAAAAAACAAAACAAATGTGGATGTTAGTGGTATAAAATACATGAGCTGGGAGATGAGCCCACCTTAGAAAGAATTATTCCTTTGAGGAGCAGATTGGGCTCAGTTTCTGCTTATTTAATAGAGATTCTCTCTAGACATGGCATTGGTTGTTGGGTTACACTATGTGGTGACAGAGAGATAAGCCCAGAAGGCCGGAGAGACAGCCTCTTTCCTGGGCCCGGAGGTGACCCTGGGACTGTATCCAGGTCACCGGGGATGGGCAGAGGGAGGTTTGTGGCTTGTGGACAAAGCTGGACCTGTGAGAAGTGAAGATTGTAGTTTGTGACCTTATAGGGTATTGTTTACCTGTTACCATAATAGGCAATGTCTGTGTACTGCTCCAGGTGATAGGGAGACACTGTGGTGAACATCTTTCCTGTTTACATGATGTTATATCCTGTTTTGTGGGGGTATTTAGGGATTTGGTACTGAGCAATAAATGGGATTTTGTCTTTGACTTTGCACCTGAAGGAGGGCAGAGTTTGCCCATGCGTGATTACTGCAATTGGTGACACTGAGAAATCAAACGCAGCCAAAATTAATGTAAAAACCTCTTAAGATGCAGTTAGAACATAAGTAATTTCAGTGTTATCTCACTGGTTGCAGGGTATTTTGGGGCTGCACATTGCCTGTCTGTATTTAGTTATACCAAGTTCAGAGTAACATATGCAATGTATATTCTTGTCCTTCTAAAACTTAAGTAGTATATAATGATGGCTGGAAAGAACATTCAATCAGTCCAGAGAGGGTTATGCCTTTTTGATAACTCCTGCAAAACCTTTGGGGGTGCTTTGTTTCTCAAATATAGACTGAATTTTAAATTTAGAAAATGATCCCTGTCATGTTAATGCTTTTTGATGTGTTTCCAGTAAATTCAGGCAGCTTTGAGTAAAGCTTCTGAGGGGAAATGTTGGCTATCCTTTTAAATCTGAAGGAATATGCAAAACAGATGAAAGAATCAGAAAAAGAGATGCAGTTCATTGAAATGGAAGGGGATAGAAGTGCCTCTCTAGTATCAAGAATGGGTTGGTTGTGAATTGAACCTAAACATACGGTGCAACCACATCTATTTTGGATAGTGGGCTTTAAATGACCCAGGTATCAAAGCTACAAGTGGCACCTTATTGAGTTAGTTCTTTGCCTGCCTTTTGTTTACAAAGATTCCTTATAACTTTATCACAAATTGGATGCCGACTTGTATCAGTTTTGGCCATGTATTCTTACTCAGACACAGAATGAAAATGCTTTGATAGATGGTTCCTGCAAGATTTGGGATGAGGAGACTACAATAGGGTTTATCTTTCCCCAGTCTTCTCCTTTCTAGACTGAATATATTTGTTATATTTTCCCTAATACTGTTTCAATCTAAGTATGTTTTTATCTGCCTTCTGCTGGTTTTAACTCTGTCTAGTGTACCTTGTTTTTATAGCCATGTAGTCAAAACTGGACTCCAGCTGAGGCCTCATGTGTGCGGGATAAAGAATAACTACCTCTTCTGTGCTACTCCACAGCCTGTTGCTTGTTAATAGCATCACATTTTTCACTTGGACTTAGTTTGTGATCCACTCTAACCTCCCTGCCTCCACCTTTTCCTTTTTCTAGCATGCTGCCTAGCTAGTTATTCCTGATTTTCTGTTTGTGTGTTCAATTTCCCCTCTCAACTGCTGCCCTTTTTTAATTTCCATTTCATCATATTGCTTTTGGATCATTCCTCCAATTTGTCAGGATCAGCTTGAACAGCAACCACAGCCTCCAGTGTGCTTCCAGCTCTGTGTGACTTACAAATGGCATTAGTAGTCTCTGTACTGTCATTCATGTATTTAATGAAAGTAAGGAACAGAAGAAGGTGCTGCAGAAATGTGTTGCCAATTTGTGAGAGAAATGTTGACAACTTCTCTTTGAGTATTTTTTTTCAATCACTTGTGCATTTATCATAGAGACATTTGTTCTAGATAGTATTTCCTTCTTTGGCTGAGGAGAATATCATGCAACACCATGTCAAAAAAGCTTACCAGACCCAACTGGAAGAGGTTACTGCTTTCAGGATATCTAGTAGACCCTTCCAAAGGGAAAGCAGGTAAAACATTGTTTTATACCTTGCATTTGCTCTCCATTTGTTTCTTTTTTTCCTCATTTATGTCGTCTGCCTGTTTCTTTCCCTCCTCTCACAACTCAGTGGGCTGCACTGTACTGCAAGTGCTCCTGTGGACTTCAGAGAGATGGGTACCTTGGCATGTTTTGCAAGAGCCTTGAGCAAACTGTAATGCAGAGAATCATGAGCAAGCAACTGCTGCAATTGCCCAGAGAAATGTGGCTGTGAGTGTTTAAAGGGAAAGCAGACTAATAAAAAAAATCACTATGTAAAACAAATGTTTCTTGATATTTAGGAATATTTGCTTTTGATTTTTGCATTACTGTGTGGCATGTTTATATTTGATCCAGTATATCATATTTATTACTGATTTAACTATCTCCTAAAAGTTGTCTCACTCCTATGTCATTCTCCGTGTCCAAGAGCAAAAACAAAGGTGACATTCAGTGAGATGAAGTGTCAAAGGTGCATCTGATGCAGAAGAGATGCTTTCTGCAGAATGTGAGATGATTCTGTGGAAACTGCTGCCACAGATCACAGTGACCAAGGCTGTTGTGAGCTATCTGACACACAGATGAGTAATGAGGGGACAAATTTAATATGAATGGTGATAGATAGCAGTTTTGAAAAAAGTAATTAATGTCCCAAGGTTTGGAAAAAATTATTAGTCTAGGAATTTAAGAAAGAGCAGAATACTGCTGGCTAGAGAGATTTCAAACTGTAGCTCTGGTTTAGACGGACTTTGCTTCAGAGCTGGTATGATAATTCTACTTCAAAGTCTCCCCATTTAGCACCATGAAGAAAATTATTAACAAACCCATAAATGCCTTATTTTACCCTCATTGTAAAAAAAATTGTAGCATAGAACCAAACTGGTTTTCCTGCCTTAGGATAAGCCAATTGCCTGAGCCTCAGGCTCTGGATCCTGGTTTTGTTCATCAGGAAATAGGGCTGGTATCTCCTGGCTCTGTTGACTGGCCCTGTATGCTGGGCAGCCCCAGCACCTCTGCCTGTCCAGGTAAGGTTATTGGAGCAGCTGCAAACAGCTCCTGAAGACAAATCCTTCTCTGCCTTTTCTTGGAGAGAAACTGTCCAACTTTTCAAAAATGACTGGCTATTCATCAGGTAAGCTGGAGATAATATGGGACGATTAGCTTCCCTCACCCTCAGAAATATGCAAGAAGAAAAAGAGTTCAATAAATCAAGATGAGACTTCTTTGAGGTTTCAGTCTTATAACTAAAAACCATGGCTTTGTCTTTATTCATAAAGGAATTTTTTTTTATTTCCAAGGTTATCAACGTTTCAGGTGTTGTGTAAAGGAATAGGCTAAAGCAGCTGAAGAAATATTGTCTCACATTTTGACCAGATGAATTTTAAAACAAATTCTAAAAAATACTTTTGCATATCTACTCTCTGAGAACAAGTCTTATTTTCTACATGGCAATAACAGAAATGAACTCAAGGGAAATTACTCACATATGTCAAGAACGTAATGTGCCCCTTCACTTTCAAAGGGTTGGCATCAGTGTAAATTATTGCTTACAGGTGCTAAGTAACCTCTTTGATGGTTTTTTTTACTGGCTGCCTCAGATTTCTTAGGAAGATAAAAAGCTACTGTAAAAGACTACTTATTTAATTAAAAAGTACTAAGGATTTTCATAGCAAAGAAATGGGTGCGGATGGGTGATTTTTTAGTTAAACGTACTTGGGCCAACACTGAAAATTTTTTACCAACTATTCTCTTTTTCCTTCATTTTTCACATTGCTATTTCTATCATGTGCTTGAATGTAACTTTTGTTTGAATAAAGACTATTACACTGACTTATTTTTGTCATTCAGTTAACACAAAGAGTGATATGGAGAAACTGTGTAGGCACTTTCTTGTGATTTTACGTCCTTCATGGAACACAGTCCTTCAGATGTCCTGTGTTGAATTGTGTCCTAGATGCTATTACTTGCTTTCTGCAAGTTCAATGGAAATGAAACTTCAGTTAAATGTAATATACGTGGACAAATTCCAAGAATATTCTTCCTTTTGTATTCTTAAAGTGATCATCAAAAAGGCCCAATTTAAATAACTTTTTCTCCAAATTCAAGATTTGTTAACGCATTTGAAAGTGCAAAAGGCAAAAGCTAATTCTGTCTTGTTTTAAATACCAGTAATTTCCCATTGAATTAATTGCTTTTCTTTGTAGTGAAGTAAAGATAGATAAGAAAAATCACTTCATGAATTTCATACCTCCAAAATACATTTGCAAAAAAGTCTGTAATGCTTTCCAATAATTTTTTTTAATGGAAAACTCTAATAAATTTATGTTTTTCTCTGCTGTCTCTAAGACAATATTCTCCTTCTCCCCTAAAAAAAGAACACAGAAAGTCCTGCTGGTGGTTTGCATTACAATAAAGCACCCAGACACATAGTTTTATCAACTGTTAGATGCCTTTAACAAATCACAATTAAATATTAACAGCCTGTGGAGCAGCATGGAGGGCTCGGCAATCCTTTGAAGGTATATTTGCCAATTAAACAAAGTCTGACATTAGAGTAAAGGTGGCAAGGATCCAAACCAGAGAAATGAGAGTCAACCACTTCAGTGGCATTCATTAGCTAAACAGACATTCTTTGTGTGGCCTGTTTCTTTGCTACTGCCAAATCCACACCCTGTTCAGGAACTTACCCAGGCTCAGATAAGCTTATTATGGAAATAACACTTTGTCACCTCTTACAACTTGCTTCTTGTTAAATTATCTTTTATCTTCTTTGTAGTATTTGTCATCTCTCCTTGGGTGCCCCTTGTGTAGCCAAACGGTATTGTGATTGATTTGGAATAATCAGGTTCTAAAGGTTAATTTAAGTTAATAGGACAATATTTTAAAGATTCCCTCTTCAGTATCATCACACAAGAATGGTTATAGAGAGACATTTGTGTGCATACATTGTGTTGGGTTTTTTGGCAGTGGGTGAAAGCTTAGGTGCTAGTCTGGGTCATCTTGTAATAGGTGCTGATGTGGGAGAGCACAAATTTTTCTGAGAAGGAAAATTTTGATGGGAATTCTCTAGCCTGTACATGGCCTTACCAAACTTTTGTTTCTACTGCAAACCCTGTACTGAAACAGCAGAGATGTTTAGTGTTGCCTCTACATACTGAGGGCATGAAAGGGAAAGAAGGAGCCTTTCCACTGCTGCTATTTCTGCTGGCTGAGATAAAAGCCAGAAAATCCTGGTGTTGGATGCCAAGCGCCCCCGAGAAAGAGGCCGTGACAGCCTTAAGTGCGCATCACCCATGGAGCCTGCAGAATGCACACAAGCTTGTCGCCCCTTTTCTTCATTCTGCAGCTTCAGAGTTATCTCACTAAAGGTAAGTTAGTCTTCAAAGGCTTGGTCTAGCTTACATCTGTGCCTGGAAGAATATCCACACAAAGGAAGTGATTTTTGCTTTTGTTCCTTAAAGAGATAAAGTTGTAGTCAGAGTAGAATTCAGTCTCCTCAGAAATGGTTCAAAGTGGTAAAGGGAGAAGGGAAAGAAACCACGCTTTTTCCCAGCAGAAGGTGCAGAAGCAGCCAGTACAAAGATTGTCTCCTCAAGTGGCCCTACTTCTGTGGCAACAGGTAATTTAGCACAAACTCTGGGCCCAGCCTTAGCACAGACACCAAGAGACAAGTCCTGTGGATATTGGTGGGTGGTAAAACACACACACCAGGACTGTTTTTCCACGTTCATGTGCATATCTTGCCTATGCATACGCCTGCTGTTGTTGACATCGACATTTCAATACAGCGTTGTCCAACCTTGTGGGGCTATGCACCCATCTTTGGTGACATTCTCAGCTCTGCAGTTAAATACTTTTTTTTTTTCTCTTTCTGTGCTGAAACACTGCATTTCTTTTCACTCATCCTCCCACACAAATGCAGGGAAACAAGATATCCATCACTAAGTAATGACAAAAGACTGGAGAGCCAAGTGAGGACAGAAAAGTAATTTCTTAGGCAAATGCTTAAACGACAATCATATTTTGAATGGTTCTTTGTATTTGTCATATTAAAGTTGATGCCCTAGTCTGTGCTATTTTAATATGTATCTGTTGATTTCTAGGATTTATGACAGAAACTTCACTGGCATAGAATTTTTTTTAATATTCTATATTTTTTCATGTATATATGCATCATGCATATTCACTGTAGTAATACAAATTGCATTTTCCATATACAAATAGAAATGTAGCTTTCACCAAAGCAAGAAAGAACAAGAACATCTCAGAGCTGTTAGGATCAACCTAAGTGTTGGTCCACTTAGGCCTCATAGGCAACACTGAAATATGTCTCATTCAACGATATTCCTGCTCATATCTCACATATTACTTCAGTTTCACTGTTTTTAAAAAAGGCTCTGTTTAGTGTTCCATATACTGGAAAAATCCTCACTCCAAGTCACAGGAGTATACTCCTGCCTGAGACAGATATGAGAGAAATGGAATTTAAAAATAGGCTTTCTGTGTGAGCATCAGAATGAAAACATCTTTTTTCCTTGCTCCAGTAAAGCACACTTCCTCTGAAGTTGCCAACCCAGTGCCTCAGCAGGTGTCTATCTGCCTCAAAGTTGCTGGAGCTGTGCAGATTTGCAATAGTGAGGGGTTTTCCTTCTAATCTGCTGATTTTGACATCACCCTTACTGCTGATTTAATGAGCCCAGTGTCATAAATAGGATTACAGACCCCAGAGGTCTAATTCTCAGCTCCTTAATATACTGAAGAGTAACAGTAACTATGGTAAATAATTGCCTCAAATCAAATCAAAATTACATCTTTAAATTTGAATGCTGGAAATGTTTGTTCAGTGATCTGTATGGTGGAAATCACTTGCCTTTATCTAGCTCCCAAAGGAAAAAGATGGCACCCAAGGAGCAAACGTCAACATCACAAATACTGCCTTTATGGGCATTTCACAGAAGGCAATGCCGCGATAAGCTGGAATCAGCTGAAATCAGTGGTTCTGAAGCAGGAACGTAGCCAAACTGTGACTGTTCTCTTCCACCAATAGCTTTTTTTTACCTTTTGGACTTGGGTAAAATCGAGATCTAATTCTTAACATGCAGATGTACCATGCAGTTCTCACAGAGTGTGATGGGAATTAAATAGATGCTTCAGGAAGCTAATCATTATCAGGAGACTTAAAGCTTGTTCCATGCTTGCTTTATGACTAAATTTTCAGATACGGCCTGACTACCAGGACGTCCACATGGGATATTTGGTCGCCTGGGTAATTATTACAAATATTCTGCTTTTATTTTACTATTCACATATTTAAACTGAGTTTGTAAAGGAGGAAGTGGAGATACTGTGAAGCCATTTGCTAATAACCCAAGGATGTTAGTAGATGACTAAAGTAAGAGAGGCCCCCTGTCTCTTTTCTGGTATCCTTAATCACACTGTCTTTTACAATCATCAGCCAGTTTTCAGCTATTGTAATTTGGGCTGACATTAGTGAATGCAATCTGCTTTAGGACACATAGATGCAAATTCTTCAGGGTATTTTCTAGTATTCATGAGCAATGCTAAGTAAATGACATTTCTAGATGTGATTAGCTCTGCATATCCCCAGATACTGATGTGCATATGTCAAATAGATGCAGCTATATATTTTAGCACACACAAACATGCAGGAATAGGCACATAAAAACATTTCCTCTCTCACACATAGATGCATGCACATATACCACTGGTGGCAGATAAAAAAAAAATACACCATAGGGAAACTTTTTAGATGAGCACGTATTTTGCTTGCTTTATGAATTTGATTATAATTTGTGCAGTACTACAGAACTATTTTCTAAATGAGATTAAATACCATAAAGACGCATATATAGAGTCTATATAAGACCAATTTCCTATGGAGAACTGCAGAGTTAAACAAAAGAAGGCAGGAAGTATTCCAGCAGGAGAGGGAAAAAATACATGTTTAAGCAATAGACTGGAAAAATTAGGCAGCGAAGGAAAGAGCAAATTGAAAGCTGCTTAGATTTACTGTAGCTGTAATATGTGTTCTGCTTATTTACATAAGGTCTATGTGATTATCTTCTCTGCTGTTCAGTAAGAATAGTCCCTACTGTAGTATCTGCTGCAACACATGGTACTTTTGTTATCTTGGATATGCAGCCCACTCACTAAAGAAACACACTAACCAATATGTTACATGAACTTTTGACTGTTCACGATGTTTGGAGACGGCAAATTTACTACACCACCAGTGGATACAGAGGGCTAAGTCTGTATTCCCCAGTGGGCAGACTGCTGTGGTGTTATTTTAGGCTTAGCAAAATTTCTGTTTGTTCTTTTTTGTTGCTGTGTGTCTGTTTGAAAACAAAGGTTCTCCGTTCTGGACTTTATTTTAATACAGTTCTGAGACCAAATATTGTACCCTATTGGTTGAGAAACCAAGGAATTTTTGTGAAAATGACAGACTCTCTTTTAGGCCTTAATGTTCCTCAAATGTTCTTTACTCATCCTGCATACCTAAATCTCTGTCTTTGATGCTTCTCCGAGTGTCATCCTTGTAGTCTGCACTCATTCAGTCACCACCAACTTTTACCCATGGAAAGGTGAATGAGTGTGTGAGGGTCAAGATATGAAAATAACATGGACTTTTTTTTTTAATTCACTAGTGACAGGAAATTATTAACAGGTTATCTATTTTTCCATCATGAGCAAGAGCTCTTGGTACTATCTTTCAGACTGTTCTATGTGGGAGAACAACATTTCACACTTTCATAGTTTTTTCTCATCTCTTTTCCTTTCCAGAATGACAGGACCACTCTAGTGAAATGCTACTGAGTCATTGGAAATTAGTCAGTACAGTGTTTGAATATGAATTTGGGAAAAATAGAGCAAGATATTGTTTCATAGTTAGGTGCAGAGGTAATTTATCAATTGTTCAAGGAAAAAGGAAAGATTTTAATAGGAAAGATAATTTTTATCACATATTTGACAAAGCAATGGTGGAATAACCCTGGGAGATGTGAAGCATTGCAAAACTGCACAAGTATAAGTGCTGAAAACCTGCATTTGGGAGCTCTCAGCTATCAGATATGTGGTTATTAGTAACCCAAAATGAAGAACTCATAAAAGCTTAAATTTTTACTGTTTAACCAGTCTTCAGCTCATATGTCTAGTCATAAATGTATTATTAAACTGCCTTTCCTCCTGGTGGCTATCTTTATGCTCTCTACTGGGGATTAAATATACCCATCAAACACAATAGGAAAATTAGCCTTAATTGCTTCATCAGCTAAGAAATAAAAAAAACCTGATATTCCTTCAATCCTGTTCATGTCTGAACAGACAAGTTTTTCTATCTTGAATCAAACATAGCCTCAGACTCCACTCCCAGTAGTACCCTTACAATCAACTTCCTCCCAGAACCCAGAGACCTGGGTGGCCTGTGAGCTGCATGGTGGCTGATGGGAGTAATGCCACCCAATTGTGTCCCCGCCACAAGCCTTCAGCTCTTGTTCTCAGCTAATGAAAACATTCTTGGCAAATGCTTTTGCTTTAGGTCACCTTGCACTGGTCCAAGAACTCCAATTCAAGTAGCATAATATGAATGCCCCCAGCCATTGCTCTTAATTATGGCCCTGCTTCCAAAAAACAACAAAAACAGGCCTAGAGTCCTATTCTGTTATTCCTGGCTGGAGTGTCCTATTGGCCAGCCAGCTTTGAACCCTTCAATTTCCTCAGAAAAATGTATCAAGCTTCTCAATGAGTGCACTCTACAGCATTGTTAGTTTGCTTTGTGGCAGTAGTAGCAGTAGCAGTAGTAGTAGTAGTAGTAGTAGTAGTAGTAGAGCTTTTAGTGGAGGTTATTCCAGCAGAAAGTGGAGGTTATTCCAGTAGAAAGGACAGTTTGGCAAACTGTGTTTTCTTACAGTTTCTCTGACTGACCTTATTCTAACTAGCATGGGCAAAGGCAGCTCTGGATTGGCAGTGATAAGGTTTTTTTTCTTCAAAGCCTTCTTTCTAACCCACAGTGTAAAAAATGCTCTGCTCTGTTCCTTCTCTGCCTCAGTTTACTTCAACCATAAAATGGAAGTGATAATTTCTGTTGTAAAATACTTACATCTGTGAATTGAAAGCATTACAGATGAACTAATTACTGTTATGCTTAAACGTTCCAGCATTGTGATTAAGTGATTTTTATGCCTTGATAATTATATTTCACTAGGGAAGAGTGGGCAACCATCCATCAAAGTCCCTGGCTGCGACTGAAATCTTAACCTGACAGAAATTTTGTGGTGCAGTCATTGATAACCATGGTTTTGAATAGCTCTGAAACAAAGCTGTGAAAAATTCACAGTCTCTTCAGACTGACATTATTTATAGCACACCCCAGTATGAGGTAAATTTCAGTCACGTACAGCTTGTTTAAAAGCAGAGTAAATTTTTATCAGTCTCTTGAATGCTAACAGATGAAAGACTGTTCAAATCTTTAGGCCTTATACAGTAGGCAGGATTGCAAGGCTAATTGGTGCTGCTGGCATTCGGTGTCGAGGTTAATATGAAATAAAGCTGGTTTAGAAAATTATTATTTATTGTTTTGTACAGATGGATTTGATTTGTATCTTGGAAGTTTCACAAAGCATCTGTAGTACCCAGAGGAAACTAAAAGGAGTAGAATAAATAGAGAGTGCAATAGGTACACAGCATGGTTTTTAGAAAAATATCCATTTCAGACAGCTTCAGTTGAAGTATTGCTTCTGAAGTCTGTATTTGGCATTCCTTCTTACTAAATCAGTGTTGAGTAAGGGCTCCATGATTTTGCTGAAAATTAGGCAAGAGCTGTTTGTTCCAGGCTTACATGGAACAGAGCCTCATTTTACAACTTTTTCCTTTCACGCCATGAGGATTTTAGAAGGGCAAAGATATCAGTAAATGAGGAGTTGCAAAATGTTGGCCAAGGAGTGGTCATATCTTGATCTGATCACAGTGTGGCTAAACCAGGCACCAGGTACCAGAAGTCCAACTTCCATTCATGCACATGTACGCTGCTGTCCCTTCCTGTGGAATGACAACATCAGAGCTCCCAAATCATCCAGAAAGCACTTCTGTTGGCCTTGATTTTCTTGTGGCAGAATAACACCTCTGACAGTCTCTTTGGTGGGACATAGAGCATGTTTTGGTTCCCCTGAGAACAGATTAGCCACTGGCGACAGCAGCAGCTAAACCAGGCATTGCATGCTGGTGTGGAGGAAACCAGTAAAAATTCAAAACACTGTTCTGCAAATCATTGCCACTGCACTAGGAAGTGAGGCTGACTTCAATATAACTACATTTACAGTGAAAGAGTGCTAATACATATTTCATAACCTTTACAAAACTGTACCTTTCTGTGCAATAACTAATGAATGACTCAGGCCTGGACTTAGTAATTGTAACAAGAAACACTGTGTTGCTGAATACATGGGAAACCTCTTCTCCAGTAGTGTTGGAATTACTGCACAAAGCATCTAAGTTCCCAAGATATTGAAGAATGAGATTTGGAAGCCTAAAAATAGGATTCATCTTCTAGCATACAGAGTTTCAGGTAGCAAACAGAAAATGCCTGAGAGGAAAAAGTTCTGTTTATTCACCTCTCTCCCCACCTTGCCCGCTGGCGGTTCTGTGGTAGGTACTTATGTTAAACAAGGACCCAGTGCCAAAAGCTGTTTCTAGATTCCAGGTAACAGCTTCATACATTTCCAAAGAAATGACTGGCTCACTTTCTTTCTAAACCTGCAATCAGTTTATTTTACTCTTTCCAAACTAATCTAATGGTTTAAACATTTCCCTCCTCAGCCTGAAGCATTATGAGTTGCACCTCCTGCTCACCTACACAGCAGGTGGTGGGTATGGGCTGGGTTTGCCCCTTTTCCTGCATATGAGCCACTCTGAACTGTGGGCCTGAAAGCTCAGTGGCGGGAGCTGCTTCTGCAAGCCTGCAAATAGAGGACAAGATCTGAGCAGAGCTGAAAGCCCACAGCGTCATTTTTTATCAGGAATGTCCTATCCACAACCTTTAGCCTCACTTGTGTATTGAAGCCTTGTTTGGTTCACATGGGCTATTAATATGGGTAGCATGTAACTCTTAAGCATTATCTTAGGTGAACTAAGATATTTGGTTTTGCTATGCTTTATGTGTGAGCATTTGTCATTCTATACCTCTGACTAACTTTAACAAGAGCTGAGGGATTCAGATCAAGAGAAGAATTAAACTTTTTCCAATTAATGACATCAATGCAGCCCTTGGCACATTTTCAAGAAGCACTTTTCTGTGCTACATAGTAGTACTGCATGGAGAAATAAGGGCAATCTTTACCCCTGGAGTTCAACTGACTGCCCCCAATACTCCTTGGAAATGAGCTGGATAATCTATCTCAAGAAAGAGTGCATGAAATAATGGCTGCTACAGGCAGGGAAGTTATAAAAGTTATTTATTTCTCTCATAATAACCCTAGTTGATTAAGGAAAAAAGAAAAAAAAAAAAAAAAGCCAGAAAAAAACCCAACCCTGTACAATAAAAGGCTCACATTGTGTGTTACTTTAATTTCATTTCACATCTAGACACCCATATGCATTTACTGTTTTGCTGGGAGGGTTTAAATACCCTGAGCTAATTATAGGACAATATTTTCCAAGTTACAAGGGTTGAATTGAAAGCACAGCTAATGAGATACTATTCCTGGCTATTAAACTGAAAGAAAAAAGGTCTATTTAATTATAAAGTATGTAAAAAAAAGCATAATCATCTTGTAATGTAACAGCTCTCATCTGGATTATTATTTTGGTGCACATTTATAAACACTGCCTGGCACATTATTGAATTGTTTAACATTTATGTGAATGTAGTTATTCTACAGAATAACAATATTGACACTGAGCTGGTTGCCTTTTAATTTCAAGATTATTTCATATCTACTGGATATCTTTTCTCCTTTATCAGAAATAGAAAATAATAAAATATAAAGGAGATGGGAAAGACAGGAGGAACTAATAATCTTGTCTGCCAATACCTCGGTATGTTTTCATGTGGTCATTTAAAATAGTATTTAATTTCACTTTAAAAACCTGTTAAGTGAGTTTACTGTAACTTGCAATTCTCAGGAATCTGTAAGATGAACTAAAAAGCAAGTCATGGGGTTTTTTCCTTATTGTAACTCAGTCACAATACCATTTATAGCATAGGTTGTTCTTCCAGAATTACTTGTTAATGAAACCCACACTTCTAACAAACATAAACAACTTTAAAAACTAATTGTTGAAAATATGCCAGAGTTGCTTGGATGTCACTTACTGGAAAGTTTTTGTTCTCTTTCTTCACAGCGTCCACATGACTTCTGTTGAATCTTTGCCTTCCTTCGACTGTCAAGAGCTTCTGGGACTTGTCAAGTGGCACTGGCTGCACCCTCTGCAAGGTTTCTGTGAATGAAAAGGTGAGCTGTGACTCAGGTATGAGACAACTGAGATGAGCCATGGAAGGGAACAAGATGAAGTGAGGAGATTTCTTTAATTTGGCTGACCTGCAGGTTCTACATGGTTAAAGGACAGGCACAAGTAACTTGAACATTTTGGAGCACATCACTGAGCCACTGTAGGTTCTCTGGCAGATTGCTGGGGAATTCTTGCTGGGGAATTCTTGCTGTGGCAGCTGTCAGCATCTAAGTTGGAGATGTTTATGCCTATGGGTTTAAGGACTAGCTTGTGAAGTTAATTGCATACCTAATAAAGGCCTTTCTTGAACTTCTTGAACACACTGAACTTCCGTGAAATAAGCAAAGCTTTTGACTGGAGGGAAGCTGAACACATCTCCACATCTCCCAGGAGATCAAAGACAGAGTAAAATATATATATTGTGGCTGTACTGAGGCATTATATTTCACTTCAATAGGGTGCAGTACCTTAACTGTCTGTCTCCTGGATTTAGAAACTGAGGTTTCACTAAACTAGATGTTCTAAAACATCACAAATAATTACCAATTCCCTGTTAGAAGCTTTTTGTCATAGAATTCCCTTGAATTTATTATAAAAAGAGAATGGAAATATAAAAAAGAATTTGTTCATAGTTATGTCATAGGCCTATAACTGGAACCAGTAGTCTCACCAGATACAACTTGAAGCCACTATTCCTCTCATTGGAGTGGAACAGGTATAAGGGCCTGTTGTGGGTTGACTGTCGCTGGGTGCCAGGTGCCCACTCAGTCGCTCTATCACTCCCTTTCCCACTGGGACAGGGGAGAGAATAAGATGGAGGAAAAAACCAGTAGGGTGACATAAGGCAGTTTTGTTACAGCAAAAAGAAAGAAACAAGTGGAGATCTGTGCCCAAGAGCTAAAGAGGGAAAAAAAAAATCAGTCTCTACTTCCCATCAGCAGCGATGTTCGGACACTTCCTGGGAAGCAGGGCTTCAGCATGCGTAATGGTTCCTCCTCCCTTCCTTAGATTATATATATGAGCTGACGTCATATGGTGTGGAATATCCTTTTGGCTGATTTGGGTCAGCTGGCCTGCTTGTGTCCCCTCCCAGGACCTCACCTACTCCCATCCCCTTTGGTGGGGGAAGGAACGTCAGAGGGACAGCACTGCTTGGCAGTAGCCAAAACCCTGGTCTGTTATCAACACCCGTCCAGCTACCAATGCAAAGCACAGCACTGTAAGGGCTGTGAGCTTTACCTCAGTCAGACCCAATACAGGGCCATAACTTCTTTTACATAATTGCTCAAATACATGCTGGGAGGAATTATAAACATTTGTGACATTATGTGGAAGTCAAGGATGTGAAAAAGAACTGATGCCTTTTCTGTCCTTCTGTCTTCCACTGTTCCCTAAGCGTACAGGTTGGTGTCTTTCTATCACTGTTTTACAGTTGATTTTCATTGACTTCTTCTCTTATTAAGCATCTAATTACAATTTTAGAAGCTACTGGCAAACAAGATCTTGTTCCTTCATGTCTGAGGCTCTTTGATGCTGTCCACATGTGTGACTTGCAGCAGCTGACTACTCACTGGTCACTTGGAGGTGGATAATTCTTTGATCCTCTTGCATATAAAGAAAGGAAAAACTTTCCCCAAAGAACTGTTCTGTGAACAGAAACACGAGGAAATGTTACTCTAGATGAACAAGCCCATGTGTTCCTGTGGGGAGACTGGAAGAAGAGCTAGCCATTACTAGATTCAGTCCAGGCTTTTCGGATCCCACTTTATGCAAGGGAAAATGAGGATGCCTAGGATTTCCCGGTAGCTGCCTCATTTGAAAAAAAAAAAAAGCTTTTATATGGAAGAACAAGAAATAGAACATGTTGCAACATGTTTGTCATCCTTTTAATTACATGGGAAAGGAGAATACATGGTTAATATTTCCACTTGCAATCCTTTTACCTCTTGTATTTCCCACCTGTTTAATTAGTGCTTCTTACTTTTTTTTTTAATTTCTCCCAATCATTTCCTGATGTCTGAACTGTCTCCCATCTTCTTGCATCTTTTCCCTCTAACCTTGCCTGCAGGTTTTCATCCTTTTATGCGATTCTCATCTTGAAAACATTTGCATGTGAATTGTAGTTTCTTTTTGAGCATAATTTTTATGCTATACAGTGATAATATTTCCCCATGAGTACAAGCAAAAGCAAGAGGCTTTGTTAGAGGCACAGAATATGCCTACATTGAGCAAGTGTTATGACCAAACCTAACAGATGTGTGTCTGTGCAGCCAAACAGAACCAAGGACCTGACACCGGCACTGAAAATATTTCAGGGCTTTTACTTAGGGCTGGTTCTAGTCTGACTGTGCAGCTTAAATACATGTCAGCTGCTAAAGTGCATTCCATGTTCTCCTGCAGTACATCTTCCATTTTAGGTTCATCCAAAGGAGCAGTTTGCACACCCTGAGGCCACTTGGAATTGCAAATTAAAGCATAGCAGTGGGGAGGAGGAGGAGGGCACGGCAAAAGCATCTCCCTGGTCCACGTTAAAACAGTGATGTTGCTGCACCTATACTGAGGCAAGATATTTTCTCTCCCTTCCATCTTCTCCCCTCAACTATGCTTTAGATCGACCTGACAGAGCTTTCTTCTGTTCAGTGAATATTATATATTCCAGTGGAGCACCCACTTCTTAGGGAAAAGGAGTACATATTTCTTCCGGCTACTATGTCTGTGAAGGCTCAGTGTAATGTGCTTTGTGTTGCCTAGTCTTGTTTCTGTATGGAAATGTGATTTTATTATTTTTTGTCCACATAATTTTTAATTTGGCTCATTTCATTAAAGTAGAGAAAAGCACTTCTCTGGAAATCATAGAATCCTGTCTTTTTTCCCATATACTTAAATAAGTTGTTTAATTAAATTGGATACAGACATTAAAACCATTTATAAATATAGATTCTATTTCAGTAATACTAAGACATTCTTGATTACAAAATCACAGTTATTATGACTGGTCAGAAAACAAGTTTTGCAAAATATACAATGCTTTTACATTTTTTATAATTACATATGCCCTAAAATTTTGCATTGCCCCTGGAAGTATGAGAGTTTGCTTCAGGTCTGGCCTATGGCTTTTCGATTGATGTCATTGGCTTTCAAAAGATCTTCCCAATGAAACAGCTATATTTCTGAGAAGATGTGAGCATTTTAAGATTTAAAAAAAAAAAGGTTCCTTACAAAGTTAGACACAGTAATACATGCAAGGGGACTTCTGGGACCACTGATTTTATTTTCATGCTTCTGCAGGCAGGAATTTGAGGAAGAACTTTTTCCTTAAATAAATTCTGTAGTATATATAGTTCAGATTTTTGTTCCTACTACTCCTGTTGGAAAACTGGTCTAGAATTTCACTTATGTCTCGGAGAATTAAGATTTAATCATTTATATCCAGTTGTTCTCAGGTCACATTGTTCTTCCCAACTTGATATTAAATTGATTGATATATAAATGGAAAACTTTATTATTTTCTTGCAGCCTTTCAGTCTTTATTTTCTCAGAATAACATAGCAAACATCACCAAATGAAGAAGAATTCACTGCATAATTTCAACAGCACGGTTACTTACCTATCCTAGCAGATTTAATTCGGGATCTCACTTACCATTTTCACAGGAACAGCTTGTTCATGATATATTAATTTAGTTTATAAATGGATCTCTCTGTCTTTTTCCTCATTTCTAGTTGATGAACACCTAGTTTATAACAGTGATGCTTTTTTATAAGTCCCTAAGAAAAGTTGCAGCCTGGCCTATGAATTTAGTTTATTACTGTGGTCCTTGAGACCCTCCTGCTATTCACCCTCCCTGATACTAATCATTAACTCATCTACTTCTTGGGCACTGAACCTTTTGATGCTTCTTCTTTTAGCACCACCCATGGACATCTCTTTCTTTTAAACAATAATGTCCTCTTAAAAAATTCTTATAGGTGTAGAAATGTGTGTTTTTTAATCCCCTGTTTCATCAGAGAAAGCTATCGGAAAAATATGGCATAGACAAGCCTTAGCAAATCCATGTTAACAGTTGTTACAATTTTTCCATTTATCTTTAGCTACAAATCTATCCAAACTATCTTCAGGTTTGATCTTGTAGTTGGGTACGTAACTTTCATTTATTTAAATATTTAGTTATCTTGCTGTTCTCCAATTATTCAGTACTAATCTCAAAAACTCAAAAAAAAAAAAAAAAATTAAACTATTTGCTACGAGATCAGAATATCAGAATTCTGGAAGATATTTCACAGATGTTTGTTTTCTGGAAGATTGATGCACTAGGATGCTTGATTTCTTCTTTTAATATTATAATTTCTATTTCCGTGCCAATTTTTATACTTCACATTAAACCATTAGTCCTCTGATTCCATATTCAGCAGAACTAAGAATGTTAAAAATTGAGGTTACATTAATTTACTCTTTTCAGTCACATCTTGAAGTCTCACTGAATCTCCCAACACTCACTGCATAAGAAATAATTTTTTAAATTGCCTTCTCTTATTTATTTTCTCCTTTTTCAGGTGCAATTTTTAATTGTGTTTGGTTACTGACAGTTGTTGTTATGCTCTTTCATGCCTTAAAATATTCTTTTCTTTATAGAGCAGTCCTTATTTTATTTTGGTTTGATTTTGATTTAGCATTTCTTGTACAATCTTTGCTTATTCTTTAAGTATTTTCTGTGATTTGGAAATGTTAGTCTTCTATACAGGGGCAGGAGTTCTTGTATTTTGTACCATTAATAGAGAGAATTCCCAAACTTACAGTACAGTGAAGTCTATATGCTCATCAATGCAGCTGACTTTATTAACTAGATTAACTTAATTTGTCCTTTTGAAATTGAGAACCCTAGTTATAACCATACCCATGAGTAGCCCTTCATTTCATTTAAGTGAATCAGACCAGGATTGACTAATAACTTTCTGTGAATATCTCTAAAGATCATGAGCTTAGAAAAGGTAAAGCTAAAAAAAATCTTACTGTCATCTTCGTGTTTATTTGATTGTTATTTTCTGCAAAGAAAATTACTCAGAAATGGCTGAGGCCTATTACTTTTAGCACCATTTTTCTTTCTCACTATACTTGAAAAGAGAAGTTGTTCAGGCTACAATTCCAAATAGTATTTAATGACCTTATACATTATTCAAGTTCATCATTAGGTTTAGAGGCACAGAACTTGTGCTAGAGCACTCTCCAGGAATGATGCTGACAGAGGCAGACTTTGCTCTTTTCTCAATGTGTATAGTTGTATTCATCTGTCATTAGTCTACTTTAAAGTCAATGTAAGAATGTGAATACATTGATCTACCAAGTCTTGCTTTAGTTACAGCTTTCCTGAGAAACACATATCCTTAAATACCTCTGTTTCAGTCATATTTCCTTTTTAACGTCTTTCTTGTCCTATAATATTTCCTGTCAGTTCTTTTTTCAGTATTTCAAGATTCTTCATTGTGTTCTACAAACATTTCTATTATTTCCAGTTTCTCAAGTAGATAAGATAGGTATTTTTGCCAATGATTACTGCCTCAGATGAATACTTTTACAGCATTAATAGTGTTGTTTGGTTATGTTTTGGGGTTTTTTCTGTTTGATATTTGTCCTCTATTTTCTGGCATTTTTTATAAAAAGCCTTAATATTGACCAGCTTCATTGCATAAATTAATGGAAAACTCATTAAAAATGAGTTTGTGGCCTGTTTGAAAAACATGCAGATAGAATATGACAGAGAGGCTGTAGAAAGTTAATGGACCAGAGAATCTGGACATAGGAGATACCCGATCTATGTATCCGCTTGCTGCACACTGTGCTTCAACACTTGGTCTAAAACACAACACAGCAATGTCAGAGAATAAAAGTGACCTCAAATGCTACAAGCACAATCTGCTACTGTAGCCAGACCATGGCCCAGAGTATGGGGAGATATATTCACTTTGTCCTCTGCTTCACTCAGTGGTGAAATACAAGAGGCTACTATGGCAACATCACATGGTACATTTGTTATCTCTGAACAAGAATGTGTTGAAGGAAGTAGCAGATCAGTATGCCATGTGTGCTTTCATTTTCTGGAATGTTTTCAAGGGAAAACATCTGTTCAGATATTTTTCCTGGGATTATGGCTTCAGTCAACAAAAATGTGAAGAGGAAGGGGTGCAATTCTCTCTCATACTGCACTCTTTTCTCCTATAAAATTAAATTTTTTTTGTTAAGAAATTAAATTTTTTTTGCTAGCTCTAGTATCCTATACCATGCTGTTTTTCCTGGGTGGAATGTATAATTTGTGTCTTTACTAGTTTCCTTAAATGAGTAAAAAGCTAAATATTCCTTTGAATGCTTGTGTAGGGATATTGTGGGTAGGTGGGAATGGAAGGTATGGCTGGGAGGTTAGCTAAGATCTTTCTGTACTAGCTGCATTACTTTAAGAAGTGAAAAAATTTATATTCCTACTCATTTCATGGAAAATATAGTCTGTGGTTAAAATATTAAAATTCTGGAATTCAAGATATATGTATTCCATTCTTGGCATGGCTACTCAGGTGTCATCTGTGATGCTAGACATGTTCTTTAATATCTGTATGGTTCAGATCTTCTCAATATGATATCTACATTCTTGGTTTTGGATGCTAAACTCCCTGGATTCCTTTCACTTAATTTCAGACATCTGCAGTATAGACATTTACATTTGAACAAGCTGCCTAGGCTTCTTTATAGTCAGTGGAAAAATGTAGAGGCTTCGGATGCCATTCATCTGGACAATTTTAGACATCTCAGTTAGACTAAGACAAATTGCATCCAAAAAGTGCCTGTTTCTTTCCACTGGTGCAGTCACAACCAGAAATTAAAGACTGTATATATAAAAATTTGGACAGATAAGTACTACCTTTGCAAACAGAGTACTCTCTGTTTATGTGTGTTAGTAAAGTAGCTTTGCTGATGTGCCCCTTTGTTATGGCTGTAGTTTCTGTGTGATACTTGAACACCAGCTACAATCAAAAAGTAAACTGTAGGAGGCCCCAGTGTTCTTTCTTACTTAAAGACCAAGGCAAATTTCAGTCAAACAGAGATACAGATAAGAAAACTGATTAAGAGAAAGAAAAAAATAATGTTGGCTGTAATCTCAATATTAGGGTTTTTTAAATACTAAAAAATAAACTTTTCATTATGGTAAAATGTTTTTTTAAATTGTTGTTTGAAATTATATCTGTAGCAATGGCCAAGTATTTTAAAAAATACCAGAAACACATTATTCTTTAGTAGAATATGCTTGTTATTGGCAACTGAAATGTCTTCTGCTGCAAAAGGTTTTTCAGTTCCATGCCGGGATGTTTTGTTAAAATGCAATTGAGAGAATCTGACTGCCAGGGAAGAAAAGTTCAATTAATTTCTTCATTCATGGGTACACACTGCTCTGAGATGTTCTAGTGTTCAAGATGCCCTGATGGGGAAGCAGACAGTACCACACAGGACCTGTGAGAACTCCTGATATTGGGGAGAGCACCTCAAAACACACCAGACGTCTAAAATGGGGCTGAGATTCCCAAGTATGCACAACTGAGCTGGGCACAGAGAGAAGGGAGAGTCACAGCTCCTACATTAAGCATTGCTTTTGAGATGCTTAAGTAAAGCAGTTAGTCTCTCTAAAAGCCAGACTCATACTGTCAGAGTATTATTCAGAAGAGAAAGCTAGGTTAGGGGTTCTGAATTGCCTTAGCTAGGTTTTATTTCTTTCAAGTATCTGCAGCAAGTTAAAAGGGCAAGATCTGGAAATCCTGCCCTTTGAAAAACAAAGTTAGGATATGACTCATTTTTCACTTCCACTAAAATCAACGGGGAGAGGTGCTTCTAACATATGTTATACAAAGCTTATATAGGCACAGGAAGATATCTTATTCTGGAAGTTCTTTTATTCTTTCTGTGTCTAAGGTTAAGGTGACATCATTCCATACCTACTCTAGTAAGAACTGTCTCACAAGCAAAACCACACCAAATAAGTAAAGGAATTGAATCTGAGGTGAATAGAGGACAACCTTAGGACAAACCGTATCCATTTCTTCCAAGTTTTTAGTCAAAAGTTAAACTGTCATCCAGATGCAAAATCCAAAGTTTTCTGGTAACTCAATAAGTGTGAGATGCATTAAACACTTTCTTCCAGTTTTGTCACAAGTATCTGGTAACAAAGGCAAATTTTGTGCAGATTTTTAGCTAATTTTCAGGCTTCAATTTTCACTTGTAATTTGCATCTCAGTAATAACATCCATGCACAACTGCAAGACGTTTGATGTCTTTAACTGAGGTAACTGAAATAGAATTAATGAGCAAGAGCAAAAGCATACATTAATTTCCAAGACTTTAACTTTAGTCACAATGGTTTAGAGAATGTTTCTTCATGGCACCTCCATTGACTTGAAAGGTATTGTAATGTAAAGTACTTATGAAGAAGACAAAGAAGTTATAATCTAAAATACATACAGTCAGTTTAATAGTAACTAGGGCAAGAGACAGTGAAATAGACCCATCATAATAAATAATAGAAATATAAGTAAAAAAACAGTTTAAAGAAAAAAAAGATAAACTAGATGAGCAAGAAAAAGTAGAGTGGCTCTGCCCTTGGCTACATTCTCACAGTACTTAAGATGTCACAGGACGAGACCAGAGATTCTGCATTAGTGTATGATCTGAAGGAGCTTACTGGGCCTAAAGGAGATAAAGAGACCTTCACTGTTTCTACTAGGAGGGTCCACTGCCCTCACGGCAGGAGATGCTGCTCTGACTTCTCTCTTAGGGACAGTAGCAGCTAAGTTTGCCTTTTCTGACACAGGAAAAGCTGGAAATGGGACTGTGGCTGTTTTGTCACTGTCAATAACCCACTTCTTTCAATGACTGCCTGCTTTGCCTCTGCACAGAGTCAGTCTTGGTGGGAGGATTTAGTTTAGTCTCAATACAGGAAATACTTTAAAAGTCCCTTGTTAGTCCTCTGCTCTGATGTCAATCTCAGAATTCATACCTTTCCTGAGGACCATTGCACACTGCTGCTTATTAAAAGCTTATCTTTCTTATGTAGACTGAATATCTACAGGACCAGAACTTTTCCTGGTAAATGCTAAAAGAGGAGTTTTCTCTTGAACCATTTTACATTTTTGCATATTGTGCATTGAAAGAAGCAGGAAAGATTTGCTGATGGCAACCGGGCTTGGGCTATGTTACCTTCTTCAAGGCTTTTGGAGAGGGTTGACATATAAAGATACAATGCCGACTGAAGTTTCATGTCAGACAGAGATGTGAATCGGGTGAAAACTGGGAAGGAGCCTAGACAAAACCAGCATATTCTGCCTGAAAAAAAATTAAGAACTTCTCTGTGTAACTCATTCTCATTCAGTTCTATAGATGAACTGTATAGTCTGTAATAGATTCCTTTTATGGGATCATGTAAAAATAACCCTGACAACAGATGGACTTTGAGTCAATGAAGGCTAACTATATTTTACAATTCTACAGACATGTAAATTTTTTAGGATGAAGAAAGGATTTTGGAATGATGTGAAGTGTTTTTATTGAGTCTAGATTTTGTACAGCAACCTGACAAATTATCAGGGTTATGTAAAAGTTAATATTTTGATTGTTTTCTTCTCTGCGAAAATCACTTTCTTCCTAACCTGGTGTTGGTACAGCACACTGGGTACATGCGTAATTCCCATTTATGTAGCGATGTGCAACTCTTGGAAATGAAGCATTATTACATCACAATTCTCAGTTTCCATTTCTGGGCAGGTAATACTGTGTATATGCCATATTTAGCCTCTATTAGTTTAACAAGAATAAATGTCCAACATTGAAAAAAATTAACAGGACATAAGAAATGGCATTATGGGTCAGATAAGTAGAAACAGAGTGTTCTGCTTCTGACAGTGGCAGTATGAAATGCTGTTTTGGGAGAGCACATGAACCTGCTCACACTCTGTAGTCCATCTCCCATCAAAATTTGTTTATAAGGAATGGAGAAGACACATCTCTGCTTAGCCTTGCCATCACTGATTTATGAATCTGGTGTTCATGAATTTACCTAATCTACTTTGAACCTGCTAAAACTGTCCTCTCTCACAACTTCCCATGGCCATTTGTTTCAGAATTTTAACTAACTACTGCATAAAGAAATACCTTCCAGATAATAGTTGTACATGCTATCAGGATATATGCCTTCCAGCCTTTTCCTCTTGAAACAAAAATGTTCCAACCTTTCTAATGTTTTCTTGTAAAATAGATCTTCCATCACCTGCTTACTCTTCTCTGTACTCTCTCTAATTCCACCATGTCCTTCTTGAGATCACAAAACAACAAAGAGCATTGAGGAGGTAGGTGCACAAAAGGTTTTATACACATGTAAAATGATGGCATTTGGGTGGCCTTCTTCCAGATGGCTATTTCTAGCTGCAGCCAAAGACACTGTGAGATCCTCCTGTTGTTTCTTGTCACTGACACAATATTCAGCTATCTAAAAAATCTTAATTTCATCCCCACACTTGGAGATGTCACAGTTCATTTCCATTTTCAGGTCATTGATGAGGAAGTTGAGTAAAACAGGTTCTAGAACCAGCCTCTGAGGTACAAGGCTGCCAATTCTTCTCTATCCTGAAAATGAAACATTAAGTCTTATACCTTGCATCCTATTCTTTAATTCACTTTCAGTCCTGAAAAGAACTCTGTTCTCATGGCAAATGTGTTCTGATTATTGCTAAGGTTTTTTTAACAGACTTGTGTCAAACAAACCCTTTGAAATTTCAAATGCATATTGTCCACATCATTCCCCTCATAGATGGGCTCCCTCACTCCCTGGTTGTGTGTTCTGAAAAGCTTCCAATCTAAAGAAAAGCATAACTGTATCTGTTACCCTAAGAAGCTGAAACACAATGCTTTTCCTTAAAAACTTCCTATTTGCTCATTTGTGCCTCAGTTGGGCCCAATAATTATAGTAAGTTCCTCAAGCCAGAGACAGACTTTATGCTCTGTTCCTGCAGAACCAATGCTCCAACTCACACCTGAGACTCTTGGGAAAGCAGCAGTACAACAATATCTAAATTTCATTTTATGTTTTTTGTCAGTTATCTCAAACTATTCAACATTTCCCTTCCCAGGTAAGTAAAACCAAAGAGGGAAAGGCACTCAAGTGAAAGAAGAAGCAGTTAAATCCAGGTCATCCAAATCCTAGCTGTACTACACTGGACTGTTTTCAAAGCCAAGGGATCCTAAATGTAAAGATGCATTAGCATTTTGTCCATATCTCTTCTCTCTTTCCATTAGCAGAGAGCTGAATTAAATCCCTGCACCTGAAGAATGGAGATACTCCATTCCAAATACTGTGGAAATTCAGGTTTATATGCACTCCAGATTATTTTTTTTTTCAGTTCAGGCTCATCTCATATCTCAAAGATATTTTTTTCCTACTTAATGAGTTTCAAATCTTTACATTTACCCCATCCTCAAGCTTTCTGTTCCTTGCCAAGTCTTCCAACCCCCAACACTGAACCAACTTTTGTCTGCTTCACACTTAATCAACATTCCTTTATTAGAAAGCTATTAATTAGCTTCTCAGTGGTCCAATCTACTGACTATTGTGATAATTGTTAAGACTTTTAGGGCTTTTCCCCCCACTTTGTTGACCGACTATTGGACTTAGAAACAGCACCACAAGGAATGCAGGCTCGTCTTTGTTTCAACATACTTAAGGTGCTTTTATCTGTAGGTTTGCCTTGAACAAAATCCTGTTCAAATTGTATTAAGCCCCAGATAAACCTCTCTTTCAGATTATGGTTTCCAACTGAACTCATGTGCACCGAAGAGAGGGCACCGAATTCTTGATTGTTTCAAGAAAACCTCTTTGAGTAATCCCTTGAGCTTGCCTACAGGGCTTGGATTTCCTAATGGATGCTTTGATGACAGGAGATAAGAGCCAAAGGTACCTTTATTCTCTTAGAAATTGCTCCAAACAAACAACCTCAATGATTAAAGCTAATAGAAATACCTGGAAGATTGATAGTTTGCAAAGCACTGCTGAGTGAATGAATAACTTCCCCTTTAGTTCCAAAAGCTAATATTTGTCCACATTTGCTGCCTTTTAAGAAAGTGCAACGGGTTTTTTTTTGTATGCAGAGTGTTGATCAGGAACAAACAGACATCATTTAACTGTTATTTGAATTTTAAACAAAGCCTCCCTACTTCAGCTATTGAGGCAGCTTTCTGCACAGTCCCATTTATAATAATTCAAACATGGCACGGGGAGGGTCGCTAGAGTAAAGTACATATAAGTGTGAACATGATACTCTTGTAAAAGTCTTTAATGATGTGAATGGGCAGTGCACTATGGTATTCTATACAGGGGTTTTAAATTGCACAAAGGGCCTGTAAAACTTCTATATCTGTTCCCAAGCAATACACCTATCAGAGGGTTGAACAAATGGAAACCAAACTCTGCAGCAAATAAAAATCTTAAATTTACAATGCTGGATTATAAAATGGTGTCTCTCAACAGCAGCCCTGACTTATTTCATGTTCTGATGAAATCATTGCTTGCGAATGCCAAGAAATTCAGCTGTAAACTTTTGGCAATAAGTAGACTTTCCTTGGAACTGATGGTTTTGAAAACATCTGTAAGTAAGGAATCCACTGCATAACCAATAAAAGAGGCTGAAGAGACCAAAACTTTCACTAACACCTCATAACACAGGCAGTGCTGTGAGTGCCACCAAGCCCTGCTCTCTGGTATGTGGGTTATGTACATACCAGAGTTCATTTCCAAAATGGAGGGTTTATGATTCCCAGTGTCACAGAGCGTGCAGTGGGGGAGTGTATCACATAACAAAGTAATATAACAATAGAGCTGAAAAGAGTTGAACATTTGGTTTTTGAAGTGATGCAGCCCAGGGTGGGTGGTTCTGATATTAAAAATTCCTCAAGTTTCTTTAACACAACTTAAGTAAAACCTTAGAAGGAACTACTCTGGGTGAGGGTTTTAAGGAAATTCTCCTTTTATAACCACATTGAGGAGGGATTTGAATTAATCTCATTTTCCTTAAAAGATAGAGGAGTATGGAGTTAGGAGTCTCAAGAGAAGACAGGAGGTTTGAGGGTGAGGAGGGTATGGGTATGTTTTCACAGTTGAAAAGGAGATTGTGAGCTGCTGTTGCCTCAGAGCTTTGTTCCCTTAGCCCAGATCATCACCGGGCCTGTGGAGTTCATCTAAAAGAACCTACTGAAATGGAAATAGAAGTGTGAAGTGTAACTTCAAATTATGTTTGATTCTCTGACTGACGCTTGAGCATTCAACTGCTTTAAACGTGCCTTCTACAAAACAAGTCTTGGGAAAGAATTTTGATACAGAGAAGGCACAGATTTAATCTAACTATTCCTCCCCTTGTTGCACTTGTCCCCCATTCCCCTACAGTACTTTGATACATCCTGTGGTCGTCTCAGAGGATGAAGGTTCCCAGACAAGATGCCATTTTGTTCTCTGAGCAGACCTGCTCTGGTTACACCTGAAACTTTGTGACCAAATCCTTTCCCGGTCCTCTGCATTGTGGGGAAGGAAAAGGTTGTCTGCCCGCTCTTCTCTCTCACAGTTGCCTGGCCCCTCACAAACCATAAATCCCCCCAAGTGAAAACAGTGCAGCTTGTTCGTGATGCCTACCCAGCAGGAGTGAAGCTACAGCTCTTCCTGCCCCCAACATCAGTGTTTGGCAGAGAGGTGAATGAAATCAATTTTTCAATACTGTTGTCAACTTTTAATAAAACATGAAAAAATTATTAAAGATCTTATTGAAGGAAGTCAAAATAATTATTTCATATTATTTTTGACAACTGGATTGATGACCCCACTGCATGATGATTTTTTTTTTTTTAACAGCCATGATTTCATGCTGAGGGACGCAATTGCACTTCTTTTTGAGCACACAGTTGCACTCCAAGGCAGCTAGCAACAGGACAAGGGGAAATGGGCTCAGGTTGTGTCAGAGGAGGTTCAGGTTGGATTTGAGGAAAAATTTCATCACTGAAGCAGTGGTTGTGTACTGGAACAGGCTGCCCAGGAAAGCGGTGGCATCACTTTTCCTGGATGTTTTCAAAAATTAGAGGACATGGCACCTTGTGATACAATTTAGTGGGCTTGGCAGTATTAGGTCAAAGGTTGGTGATTTTGGAGGTCTTTTCCAGTCCTAATGGTTCTATGATTCTGTGATCATTTACAGCTTCCAGCTGTTCAGGTTCAGATAATCTCTCTCCTACACTGACATATCTTCCACTGTATAGGGTTTATGACTGATAAATCTGTCAACTTGACTGCATCTGCGGTTCTTACATGGATTTGTGGGATGATCATAGCTTAGATGAACAACAAAATATTTTTGCCTCTCACAACCCCTTAGAAGACTAGGGGACAGAACTCCCATCTGTCTACAAAGCTTTTTGGAGCACAGCCCACCAGGCCAGACTGCAGGCAGGAAGGGTGGGTGTAGAATGGGAATGAAATCCGTGCAGATTTTGGGGAGTTCTAGGTAATGTGAATGTCAGGCTGAGTACAGAAGTGCTTTCTCTTATGTTATGCTAAAACATGGCAAATCCTCACTTTTGAAGGACACTCAGCATGACAAAGAAAATCTCTCTCTTCTGAACTTATGCTCCTTTAAAGGCTTGTGCAAGAGGAGTTTGAAGTAAAACCTGTGGTGGTCTTTCAATCAGGCACTGGGTCATACCAGGTTAATCTGACCCATGACTCCCTTCATCCCCAGCAGGGAAAAAATAAAAGTCTATCATGGTGTATAGTACTCAGTAACTAAGAATTTCAGAAATAATCCTAATACATGCATACACTCTTCGGTGATGGAGAAATATTAAAATATCACTTAGCTGAAAATACTTTATTGTGGTATGTTTTAACTTGTGCATTCTGTTTCTTTCCAGTCTCCTGTTTTCTTTTCATTTCTGTAGTGAACTAAGACTGGTCACACTGACCCACTGCCAGCATTTCTTAATTCTCCTTAATGAGGAAAACCTCTCTGCCAAATCTAATCCTGGAAACCCACATAATTTGTGAGTATGAGACAGATTAGATTAGTATTTTAGAGGTGTTATTAGTGATATAAAATAAAAAACAAATACGATTTCTCACTCCAGATGCTGTGAATGGTCTGTGTAAATGTTTTTTAAAGCCCGCATTTTAAAACACCTTAACACTGAGTGAAATGAAAAATTACTTATAAAGAAGAAAGTTGAAAAACAAAAACTCAAAACAAGAAATTTTTGTTAGCATACTTCATTATGTAAATAAACAGAGAAATACAGATATGATTTCATGTCTCATTAATATTAACTGCTGCTCATCAGAAAGTAATTGTTCAATTCCATTTTATAATACATTTTCAGATTTTAGCATTGTCTTTCTCTTTCACATAATCAAGAACATTTGGTTGTGATTCCTCAGAAACACGATAGAGAAATCATTCAACATACCAAAAAACCACACCAAAGATAAGAGAAAAAGCTATATTCTGGAATAATCAAAAAATTCCTAGTTTGGTTACCATTCTAAAGCTGGTAGGTGAAATCCTTGACCAGTTCCTTTTAAACTCCAATGTAAACGCTGATTTCCTTAACCAGGGCACTGTGTCTGAAACCATTGTCTTGCTGGTTCTTTTGGGAGCAGAAAAACATGCTTCTTTTCTGAAGCATGTTTGTGAAAAATAGCAGGTTCTCAACATCAACGAAAGCATAACAGCTCTGTAGCTACAGCTGAGCTTGGGAAAGTGCAGGAAGGACCCTGTGGAGCTTTGGATTTCTTAATCAGAACAGAGTTCTGCAGCCCTTTGAAGGCCCTGGCTCATATTTGTGATGATGGCAGTGGAGTCCCACTCCCTCTGGGCAGACATGTCCACTCTCCTCCGTGGACAGAAAGTAGAATAAAGGTGGAACTTCATGGTCCTTGATATCACAGATACCTTTGCACTGGTGCTTGTTCACACACAAAGTGAAATATATCCTCACTTCTCTCTGACTAGGCATGTTCCTAGAGAACTGCCATAAGTACATTGCATTCCCAGCTCATCTCTTTCCCAGTTTTACGTCTGCATCAGGTCTGGTGTTGCTGCTGTGGTGTGGTCCATGGGGCAAAGGGATGACCAGAGCTCCTTGTTCAAGGCCTCAAGTGTGTGCTCACCCCAGATAGTCCTGTACTCCTTGCAGAGCTAGACAGGCATTTTTGGGAGCAAAGGGCCTCTGATGCTCAGCTTGTTTCCCACTTCTATAAGTGAGAGAATGTGGTAGGGAAGAAATTATATCATTAAATCTGTGCTAACCCATTATGGGAATTTTTGACAAAAAAGTCCATCATAAAGAGAAGGCATGACAGGTGAATAATAAAAGTATAAGTGGGTATCCAAGTTTATTGTCATTATCCCTGTAGATGAGTGGGAGTGCATTAAGTTCTCAGCTTTTGACACCATTTGATGTCAGCCCTTGGGAGCTGGGCTTGGCCACTGCTGAGGGCACTCAAAATATCCCACCTACGAGTCAAGCAAACTATATTAGTCTAGTGACCTGTGTTTGAACCCACTTGCCTTTTAAAAATAAACCCCTGTACAAATCCCAAAAGAAGCATGCGGTTAGTTCACATCATGGACTAATAATAGCGTACATCATCTTAGTTTTAAAATCATTCCTTTTTTGAATTATGGAAATGTCAGAAATAGTGTTAGAAAATTCCAAAGTCTACCAATCCTATCTTAAAAGTGGCCAATCCTTCCTTTTTTAGAAAATATTTAGAATTTAAAAAAAAAAAAAATCCCAACCTCTAAAACTGCAATCTTTTTCTGCCAACTTTCAGCCTGGAACACATTTTTACAGCACTTATAATCCCCTGAACAAACCAGGTTTATACTGGAAGTGCTGACAGACCTTTAGCCATTCCAGCGATCTTAGTAGCTCAGCTGTATTTATTTTTCATTATATTTAAATATAACTGGTTGAGGTTTAAGTCTAGTTCTATTTGATGAGAACTTTTTCATTTAAATATCAGTTCTTGGAAATGAGTCCTTTCTTGGGTGTCTTTTGGGGCTATTATGAATATAGTTTTGGGATTGCTTTTTAGATTTTTCTCTACTACCTCATTTGTGTGGTTTTGCTTTTAATTCAAAGTGCAGGAGGAAAAATAAGCATTCTTATGAAGCATATGGTGCTCAACTGTGGTTTGAATCCCAGTGTGAGGAATTCCACTAGAAGTTTCACACATTCTGTTCTGGTTTCAATTAAAAAAATATTGGAGCTGGCCTGGCACATCAGTGGAAAAGCTATGGGCTGGTGTGCATGGATCCTCGATGCTTTCCTGAAATTCTTTGGACAAATCTGAGTGGGGGCAAAGGGAAAAGGGTCAAGGTGTGAAACAACTCTGGAAACCCAGAACTATTTGTGTCAGAGATTGCTGATGGGATAGCTGTGGGATTAGTTTAAATATGAGGTGTCTGTGCTCTCCAGATTTAAAAATACTTTTTTCTGGATGAGATATAACCGAGATGGAAGACCTTTAAAATTGAGAATTAGGAAACAAGAAAAAATAAACTCAGTAAAATGACTTTGAAAGCCCACATCTAGCCAACTGTTGTCTCAGAGGAAAAAAAATCTTCTGAAGTGAGAAACGTAGGATTTGAACCTTAACTATTGTCATACATAAAGGGGGCTGGCAGTGGAGATGAAGTCATAGTTATTAACGTTATTATTGATATTAAGTAAAAGTTAGAAGTGTAAATTTAAGGAGAAATGAGAACAATATTTTTATATAATTTAGAGGAAACATTTCAATAACTTAATCCAATTTTTTTCATAATACAGGATAAAGAACTACACCAACCCTTTTTTAGCTGAAGACTTAAGCTTTTTTTAAACACTGTGATCTTTTTCTAGAAGATATGATTTAGGTAGGAAGTCTTAAAGAGATGGATAATCCACAGGGGAATTTGTCCCAGTTGCTCTCCTGGTAAAAAGATTATTTCCATTTTTTAAATCTTTTTATGTCTTTGTCTCCATGATTACAGTCTTCAGCATCTCTTTCTCTTATGATTACATGATTAGTGATTATATGCAATTATCATTTAGTTTGTTAGTTTCCTATTCTATAAAGTAAATATACTAAAATGCTTAAATCTCCTATGTCACAGATATTTTTCAAAACCTTGAATAATTTCTCAGGGCAAGGACTAAGGTGATTTTCTTAGCTATATTATTGCATTGGAGGTTCATATAGATTGGTTTATCCAAATGATTTGCAAAGCCCTTTCAGAATCTCTGCTCTCAAAGACACAATTTCACATTTTGTGGTTGTGGTACCCTGCTTAGCTCTTTGAGCATGAATCTTCCACTTGTCTGCACCATGTTAGGAAACATTCTCAACTGCTCTCACCCTGTCAAGCAACCTAGATAGTGTGAAATAGAGTGGGGTTTCATTATCAATTTCTGAATTATCAGGAGTAGTTGAATAGAATATTTTCTTTCAGATAATTTGAAAAATATTGAATTGCCACTTTCATGATTACCCATTCACAGTTAAATTAAAATATATGTGCCTACAACTTCACTTTTCTTCACAAGATTAGTTGTGTTTTGGGCTAAATTGTATGTCACAGAATGTGAAACATTTAAAAATGTTTAAAAAATTAATATTAACAGAAATAGTTTTTAAAACAATCCAATTTTTCACTTCTAAGTGCCTGATAAAAAATGTTTAGGGAAAGATCTTCCTTCTATTGCTGTTTTCTTACATCTGCCAGAGAGGAGTAACTTAGATGGTCTCTTAGTATGACCCACTGTGCAAATTTCTGAAGTCTTATGGATGAGAACTTGTTACTTAACATTTGATGACATCTCTTGCACTTCAATATATCAATGAAACACATTCTATCCCTGACAGACATACAGAAACAGACACAGCTGTTTCCTGGTAATCACTGAGGTTCTCGGTTCTCTAATGGAGTTCAGGAAGGGTTGACACAGACACAAAACTATTGCAAATCAGTGTCTATGAGTCTGTAACCAGAGAATTTAAGCCTGGGCATGTAATGCATTCTGTGCAACTGATCAGAATGCAAAATCAAGTCAAAATACTTCAGAGTGCATTTTGTGTTTGGTATGGAAAATACACCAGTTCAAAGCTAGTCAATAAGACATAAGACACAATTTTTTACAGCGCTTGCCATCACTTTTTTGTCAGGAAGAAGAAAACAGACATGGGCAAAAGAGGAAAGAAAATAAATGTGTGTGGAAAATAAATAATAATGTATGTGGAAAATAAAACTAAACAATGGGAAAACTGTTGTTAAAGCAGAATGAGTCTGTTTTGCATCTACTCTGCTTATATCAGCCAGTTAGCAGCCACACAAACAGTGAATTTAAGCAATTAACAGAGTCCACTTTCCTTGGGTGGATCTTCTATGTTTGTGTTCTGCTCATTAACACACCCAAGATTTTGCCCGCAACATTTGTGATTTGCAGTCACAGTTCTGCCTAGAAAGGCAAAAATTAACCTGGGTCTTACCAAGCCAGGAGGAGCTTTGTTATGCCCATCTCAGATGGTAGTTGCTTTTTTCATCCCTGCTGATGCTTGTCCCATATCAGCTCTGAGAGAATAGCAAAAGAATAATGAGATTTGGATGTGGCTGGGATGATACAGCAAGCAGATTTCTGGGCTAGGTGGTGATAGGAGCTGTATCTGGCTCATCAGCCATCCATCAATGAGTGTTGAGGCTGCCAGAGAGAGCCAGACACTAGGGCAGGATATGAGAGATTTCCAGAACTCAAATATTCTACATCTTGATGAAATTCAGCTTAATGATATTTTTGAGAGGTTTTGTTTGGTTGGGGTTTTTTATGGTTTTATGTGTGTATATGTGTTCTTTTTTTTCTTTTCTTCATGGTTATTGAGATAAACATTATGTCCAAGTTTATTTTATTGCTAGGAAAATCAAAAGAAAAAATAAACTTATTTCTGGAGCCAAGAAAGGTTTTCCAATTTGCTTCTCACTTCCTATCTGGATTAGAGTCAGTCATAATATTAACACTATTTGATAGCATATTAGTAGAACTGTTTGACGCTTGTAGTCTCTTACAGTGAGATGGTTGGTAATATTCTGATTAAAAAAAAATATCACAATTTTTTTCTTCCAAAAAATATGCATCCCTGTGGCAAAAGTAAAATACTGTCCAAACAGATGTCAGTTTGTTTTGGCTTTTTTTCCCACTTTAAAAGCTTCCCATTGTTAGAGAGCCACACTAACATCTATGATGCCGAATATTTCACTCAACAGAACTACTCGTCCACGAATTCGTGACTTTGCAGGAGAAGTGTAGCACCTGGATTCTCTCAGGGATACCATGCCTGCCAGGATCATAAGCAATTGAATCTCCTCATCCCAGGAAATCCTTCCAGTCCAGAACTGTTTACATCCCCAAATAGATATTTCAAGACATCTGGGAGATTAGCTGGGATGGCTGCCGTAGAATCCTGAAATCCATAGGTTATCTCCACTGCATTTTGAGTCACCCTGTCTAAGACCACCTTTGCTCTCCAGGCAGTCCCCCATGCCAACATTGCTCACACTGGGGCTGCCAGAACTGCAGGGCTCCTGCCACCATTTGCTGTGGAAATCAAGTACCTCGGGCAGGCAGAGTGTTGGCACTATTCTGTGTCACTGATGCTGGAGCAAATGAAGACCTAGTTGCTAATTCAAACCATTTGACTGTAGTTTATTTTCCTTTCTAAAGCAATCCTGATGCTATTTCATAGCTTTTTGGGAAGTGGCCAAGAAATGCTAGATTATGGCCCTTACAGCAGTATGGCACTAAAACGTTATCAAACACACTTTAGTAGTTTCACGTTTTCAGACATCAAATGCTTCAGAGGAAAAATATATAGTTTTCTTTGTAGCACTCTTGGTTGAAAAAAAAGCTAGTAGAGTACTAACAGTACACAAAGCTAGTATGCTTTTCATGCTAAAATGTATCTGAATCTTGAAATACAGTTAATTTACCTATTCTATGTTGATTTATTTGGATGACAGTATAGTATGCTCTAATTTTTCCTGCACTCAACATCATGTATATTTGTGTATCCTATTATTTTTAACTATGACAACTTTCAAAGTTTTTTGTTTTTCTTAAATCCTATGCAAGATTCTTTTAAAATAGTTTGCTCTACTTCCATGCTGATGCTACTGACAACCCCCTATAAATAAATGAGAAATTCCTTCTATAAAGAGTAGATTAAGCCTTACTATTATCTTTATAATTCTATACCAAATCATTTTCCTGTTCAAATGGGAAAAGTAACTCTTTTAGCAAAGATTTTTATTTGTCTTCAATCTGTTTCCATTAGCAACCAGAACAAGGAAATACACTAAATTGTGTTTAGATCACCTCTTACATCATCTGCTGAGTCAACAGATTATCCAGGTATATATCCAGGCATATCCTGGTATATCCCATCCTTAGCCCGTCATAAATACATAAGATGGAATGGTCTATAGTTGCTAAAAATTTGTATATCCTGTCTGCAGTCTGTAAGCACAGCTTTATGGAAATACATTTCAATCTATTTTTTTTATTTTTCCATTTCAGTGACACTAGGAGTCATTCCACACAAAATTTATAGAAAAATGAAGAATATATTTATTTTTCAAGTGCTTTACCTTTATGCTGGTCTGTACAACACTGGTTGGGGGACATGAAGCAAAATTCAACACACATAGCTCAAATACAAACATTCAGAAGTCCCCACAGATCTTCACGATTGTTCCCACAGCCTGTGCAATAGAGCTACATTTCATAGATCTTTGCCTCACTCTGGCCATATTGCTCCACCTTCAACCACAATTTTTAATGTAGGATTTGAGGGAATTTCCATCACCATCTTAATAAGGAATTTTCTACTTTATTATTATTACTATTCTTTTAACAGGGAATTTAATACTTCTCTCTGTCTTTGTCCCAAGATCACAAATGAGGACATTTCTGCTTCCAGTTCTGGCAAAGCTTTGAAGCCCCATTTCAACTCACCAGCAGGCTCTAAAAGCCTGAGTCCTCTAATATGGACTTCTGGATTTGGATGAACCTTTTTGAGATCTCCAATAACGACTCCACCTTGGAAAGAAAAATTCTTACAAAAGGAGCTGGTTCAAGTCTGCTTTCCTGGACCCCTACATGCAGAACACATTCAAATGAAAGTACTTGCACTATTGACTTACTGAAACTTTCTGTACTGTTCTTTCTTACAAGTTGTTTACCTGTTTCACAGATGTCAGAAGGTGAAAAAAATTTCACATTTTAAGTTGTGATGTCTCAAACAGAAAACCACATCCAGACTTTATTTCAGGAACCTACTTCCACCTATTATCAGGAACCTACTATCCTTCTAGGATATATAGGTGCTATCATGGTGGTTTGGTTTGTTTACTTGGTTGTTTTTTGTTGTTGCTTTGCCTATTTTTAATTTTTTCATTTCATTAAAAGATCTGCTTTTATTCCACATTCATTCCCTCAGCAGGCTTAATACTCAGATTTGATGAAAATGTGCAATCTTTTTTTATGAGAAAAATAATTAAAAAAAGTTTGTCCATTAAAAAAAAGAAAAAGTGTGATATTTTTTCTTCTAATAGTCTTCAGTTACATCGAAAGCTCTTGCAGAGAGGAAGGAATAAATTCTTTTTTTATGTGCGAGTTGCTATAGCAAGAAGTAATGAACTTAAATTACCAGCAAGGGAGTTAAACTGGATACAAGGAAAAATATTTTCTGATGCTAAGGCAAATTAAGCATTAGATGGCCTAGGCAACCCACAAAACATAAATTATTGAAAGTTTAGAGAATATATTGGACTAAGTGTGATGCAACTACCATTCCTTCTGGTTTCAGCAGAGGGAGAGCTGGTAGATAATCCCCTAATATTCCTTTCAACTCCACTTTTTATCATCCTATTTTTTAAAATATTTTTTTCACATTTTAGATGTCACATTCCAAGCTTTTTGTTGACAGTGCTCTGATTTTATTCATAGCTTGCCCAACATGAACTGTATTTTTGTCACCCTAAACAGATGAACCAATTGTAAGATGTATAACCCATTTATGCTCTACATGTAAAATACTTTAATATAGCACTTACCTTTCTGCATGATTTTGCAGCATAGAACCCGGCATCAGATATTTTGGCAGCATAAAATGAAATAGTTCACCTCTATTTTCCTGCCTGCAAGATAAATACCACAAGAATGATTTCATCCTTCTGGGAAATTTTCAAGACGTGAATATTCTTTTTAAATCTGAAGTGAAGGTGAAGAAATAAATTCAATATTATGTGGTCAACTTCAGGAAAGAGTTCTGCCACTTATCAGCCTTGAGAGTCCTTAGAAAATCATTTTTCTTCATCTTCTTTTATCTTTTAGACTACAAGCTTGCTGGGACAAGAACAGTCTTACTCTGTTTACATTATACCTAACACAAAGCAAGCTCATTCTGGGATTCTGTTGCCCATTTTTCCAATGCAATTCTACACTAAGGAAATTAAAGCCTAATGATATAGTGTCAAGCAACCTGCAATGAAACATAATCAAAATGCAGAGTGTTGCCAATACATCACATTCTCAGAACGGCAATAAAGAATAACTCCTCTTTCTCTCCTTTTCCTATCTTTTAATGCATGCACTGACTGTGTGAAGCAGCTGTACAAGGTTTTGAGCGTTCCCATGAAGACTGCCAGGAAAGGCCCCTGCACAATGCAGAGGGTAATGCTGAACAACTGCTGCTCCCCTGACTCGGTGCTTTGTGCGATGCTGCACATGGGCCTGCAGACACACATTTTAATTCTGATGTAAGCAGAAACCTCTCTGACATGGTAAATCTCCATCAAAAGGAGCCTATGAAAGCAAGTTTCCTGTAACTTTCGTTTTGCCATCTTTTAACTAATTCATGAAAGCAGAATAGCAACAAACAGCATTGTGTCACTACTTGTTATATTGTGCAAATGCCCTCAGCACTACAAAGCCCAAGAAAAGGCAATCTAAACAAGATATGATACAGATTTAATACACTGGGAAAGCTTTAGAGTTCATTTAGGCCCTGATTCAAATATAAGAAAAGTCATTTGGAAACTTTCCACTAACTTTCCCTAAAGTTTTTTGAACACGTATATTTAAGGTTACATTTGTCTTTCCTTCCTAGCCAAACACAGAGTGCTGCTGGCCTCTGTGAGGAAAATTATTAATAATCTCCTTTTTTTTACAAAAGATGCTAACAGTTAAATGTTAAAATTATTATATCATTATGTATCTAATTTATGACCATTGCCTCTTACAAGAAAAACTATTTTCGCCTTCAGCACAAAAAAGCTTAAGGAATTGCAACTTCTATACCATTGCCTTAACAGCAACATAATTAATTAATGTAACTCATTAATTACTGTATCTCATTAAGAATAATTAAAATATTGTGGCACAAATTTGGATCCACATTACTGCATTAGATTAATGGATTAATTTCAGAGTTCATTCATTCCTTGGTGCAACTGAGATAAAAATCAAGACCACCAAGAGATTAGAAGACTTTCTGAGTATTAAAAAATTCTTTCTGTTTTGTTTTTATAATTCTTTGAATTTGTGGGCTGTCATCTGCCTCTAGTTGGGTGGTCATTTGCTTCACTGTCTCCCTGCTCAAGTGCTGCTTCATGCTAAGGAACTTGCTAGTGGTGTACTCTTCCCTCAGAAACAAGGATCAAGCAACTTGGGAGCAGATATTCTTGTAGAGAAGGCTAGTAGTTCATTGCTCTTTTGTTTCAGCATAAAATAAACCTAAAAATTTAAATTTAATTAGAAGCCTTTAGGAGGAGACTAAAACACAAAGCTGTATTTTCAACTAGTATGGAGTTCAAACTTAAAGCAAAAAGAATTGTAAACTGAAAAATTCCTAAAGTTTCTATCCGGAAATGGCAAAGAAGAGAAAAAAATATCTAATTGAAGGTAGTCAGCATAATAAAACATATTAAACATAGAATAATTTTTTCCTTTAGACTCCCCTGAACTTTTTGGAAAAAAGTCCAAAAAATGTTACAGCAGCATGACTATCTTTACAGATCATCTTTTCCAAAGTATTATTTTAGTGTTGAAAAAAATCTATTAATAATAAAAATAACAATATTATTGTTTTAAAATAATAATAACTTTAAAACCTCTATTTGCAAGTCTAGCATTGTCAGATAATTGTCTCCAAAGAATTCCACTGACTGAAATGCAAACATTTCTTTCTGTTTCTCCTTCAACCTTTAAACTTCTGTCAAAGAAAATAATCAAAATCAAGCTATTTATATGAAAGGAAAAATCACATTCAAGTGTTAATTTTTTTATACAGTGTGCTTCACTCAAGAACCATTCCCATGTAATTTGGAGGATCTAGTTCATGCGTTGGGTTAGAAGAGAAGGGACTGACAATCACAGTTCTGACAAGGTGGCACTAAAAAACCTGCTAACTCTCAGGTAAGATAGATTCGAACTTTTAATCCATACGGAGAATTTCTGGTCATTTACTGAAACACGGTTGAATTTTTTGTCCCTATTTCATGCACAGAAGACAGTAGATTTTTCAATTAAGTAAAATATTTATTTAAGATTTTTTACTTCAAACCCTGGGAGGTCAATAAAGAATTGGATCCACAAACTAATAGAACACCACAAGTGTGGATTTACAAGACTTTTTTTTTTTAATCAGCTGTCCATCTGCAGTCTTACTCTCAAAGAATGTGATGTGGCTTATGGTACTTCCCTCACAACATGGACTTCTCTGCACTAACTGTAAGGAAGAGTATATAGGAAATATTTTACCCCAGAATAATTAATGAATAGCAGGTTCATGAGGTAGTTTACCTTACTTACACACTCATTTGTCTGCAAGGTCATCATACCCTGAACTAAAAGAGAAGTCTCTAAGGTCCAACTGCCCAAACATTAAGGTCAAAAGTTGTAGCTAAATTAAACCTTTGCAAAAATGTTTTCATTTTAAACTTAAGCTTGCTAACTGAAGGGGTTGAAAACATGCAGAGGTAATTATCAGTGATTCAAAAGCTATTGCTAATGTGGTAATTTATAGCTATGTTCTTTTGAGTGTCTCTTTACCTTCTTTGCTACACAAATAAGGTTATTTCCAGAATCGTTCTAACCTAATTAAATATCCTATAATCTCTCAGCCAAGCATAATTCACACCCTTATTCTCGACATCAACTCTAGCAAGCATTGCAAGCAGTAGGCAGTGGAAAACCTTTCAGTGGAAAAGGCTGGTGGATCTCAGCTTTCTACATTCAATTATCTGATATTGCGGTAAATTTAAGGAGAGAGAGAGAAAGAGAGAGAGAGACAGAGACTAAGAGATCACTACATGATAGGAGGTGGCTTTATATATTGTTAATCAGTTAAGGACAAATACGTTCAGTAAAGATTGCCATAGGTGAAAGATAGAAGCAAAAAAATGAGGTAGCGCGAGAAGAAAAAGTAAGGAATAGAGTTTTAAGCCAGGATTTCCACGTAATCTTTGCTCTGGTTATTTCTTGGATCCTATATATCTGCATGTTGCTACTGTCTAGGGATGTATACAGGAGATTTTACTAGCGATGCTTGAGAGAGACACACACAGTAAAAGGGGCATACACCCATGAAAATGGAGTGAACAACTTCCACATCACTGGCATTTCATGTACCAGATGCCATTTCTTTTTCCTGTGATGTAAAACTAAAACCAAGAGGGGTAGCCTGTCTGCTAGCTGGTACTGGCAGCAGCCAGTGTGTTTATTTTTACAATCCCATCTCAAGGATATTGATATTCCCAATATGGGAAATAAAAAAGAACAAAAAGAGTCTTTTTCTAGTGGTCTTCCCAGGAAGGAAGTGGTTCTTCCCTGCCTAGAAGCACACTGGAGCATATTGGAAAGAAGAACTAGACTGAAAAGAAAGAACATAAACAAAAAAAAATTAAACAAACAAATGAAACAACAACAACAACAAAACCTATGGGGAGCTCAAGTATATTTATGTAGTTTAGAAACCTCAAAATAGTTCCCAAGGTCTCTGTTTGATGTCCATCCTATAAGTATCTCCTGGAAGCCCGAAGTATGTATCAGAATGGGTAACCCTGGTAATCCAAGACCCATTCTACAAGTCCATCTTAGCTATCCCTCTCTCAGCTGCCCAACCTGTTCTCCTAAAAGTGTCTTCAGAGTCTTTAGACCTCCAGGTATTTATATCCTTGGTTTAAAAAGGCACATCATCCCTTCTACCTGCTTATCAGTCCAGCTCAACCTGCTGGGTGCTGCTAGTTCTAAAGAGTGAAGGTTATGAATCCGACATAACTCACTGTTTCTTTCCCCCTCCTCTCTTACACATTCACTAAAGATGAAGGAAAAAAATGTTTTCTCCTTCACTCAGTGCCATGGGGCTCAAGTTGGATCTGAGCCTTGCCAACAGTAGGTTTCTATGCACAGGAAGACAACAAGGATATTTTCATATGGATTTCAACCTAGTTCTTCAGATGTCCTTGCATTTTCAGGGTATTGCAGAAGGATGACATTGTGTGTCAACACGAGACTATAGGACTATGCTGCGAAACTAATTTTGGAAACTTCACGGACCAAGTCATTTCCCAACAAGGTTTGTCTGTGAGCAGTTGTATATTTTTAACAGTTTTTTTTAAAAACTCTTAAATTAAAGTAACTGCCAATGCCTTTAGTACACTTTAGGCATATACCCGAAGAAGAAGCAGGCACTGAATGAAATTTTAAAATCATCTTTGGTTATGTAAGAACTTTCAATTATTTGGACCTTAGGGCTTGGAGCAGGACTGAAATGAGGGAGAGTAAAAGAACAGAAGGAATGATGAGAGACATACCCTCGGCTTAGTTCAACCTTTCTATTACTACCACACAATCAGTCAGCAAAATTGTATTCAAAAAGGAGAGTATCCTTCAGGCATTCAAAGGGCTATTTTGGGGAGTACTGGTGAGGATCCACCTTTCCATACAGTCTCTTCACTGAGGCAGGCATGGATTCTCATGAGGTCTACTTTTTATTTTTCATTTTAATTTTTATTTTGTGGGTTTGATTGTCTGGGTTGGTTTTTCCCCCACTGAATTCTTTCAAACTAGAGTAAGCTTTCCTAAAACTGTTGGTGGGAGGAAGAAGAGAGAGTAGAGAGCATCAAGCTGCCAAAATGATGTGTGGACAAGGAGACAGCTTAGCTTAGCAGTGCAGCTAGTTCTGTAGCCAAGGGGAGAAAGCTGGAGATAAACGATCTTTTTCCTCACTGGCTTGAGGCCCTGGAAGTATGCTAGGAATGCTGTTCTCCTTCCAGAGGAGCTGATTCAGTTTCACTTGTGGCAGTTTAGTTCCCACTGTCATCACTCTCACAGTGACAGTTGCCATAGTGAGTGAGAGCGAGCCTTGCCTGGCTCTGGGTACTAACACAAAAGGCTGCCTGTCTCCTCTGCAATTTGGCAGGGGATCCTTTAGTGTGGGATGATGTGTAGCTATGCCCTTACTCGATGCAGACCTCTCTGGAGCTTACTGGCACATTCCTGGAGAGAGCAAGCAAGTACAAGCAGTGCTGACTGGCCATTTTCCTTACAGGAAACCTAGCACAGTATCTGCACTTGACCCATGTGTTTTACCAGCTGTTCCCTCAGCACTTCATAACTTTGTACCTGTTGCAAAGAGAGAAAACATTTGTTTATTCAAACAAAGCATAAAATGACTCAGCTGGCCACCAAAGATCCCCTAGCACAAAACCTGACCAATGTTTAACTCAGTGGTACAGAACAGCCTTTGGGATGCAATTCAGCAAAAGACTGCACTGCTCTTTTCTGGGGGTATTCCACCTTCCAAAATGGAATTTAGGACATCACTTTACACCATTAGTTTTGCTGTACAGGAAGAAACATTTTAAAAAAGCCATCTAAAAAGATACAGATTTAAAAAGAGAGAACACCAAGTCTTCAAGCTGCCATTTAACATTAGCTGAGGATACAGGCTTCCTCTCTGCAGTGAGGTTAGATGTATCCATCCACTCAGAGCCAGAAAGTTACTGCAAAAGACATAATATGAATTTCTAATTCATGTAGGTGATTAGTACTTTTCCTTTCAAAATGCAGTACACTAGCCCTGCACAATATGGTATTTTAGAGACTGGGCCACTCCCACCTACCAAGGAAACCCAGTTCCTATCCCTTCCTTAGACAGAAGAGTTCAAACCTGTATTATCCCACTACCAGAGCAGAAAACCACCAAAACAGAGTTTTCTCACAGGAGGAAGTTTGGTTACTTCCTCAAAAGCAAGGAACAGTCATTTACCTGTAATGCCGCGGTCAAGGATGAGACGCATAGATTCCAAAATTCTGAGATGAACACTGAACCTGGAGCGAAAAGCTGGTACTTCTTTTCCCAGTGGAAATGAGAGGGTTGGCCACCACTGTTTTTTCAGAACCTGCATTGTAGTATGCTCTGAGAATATTTCCACACCAAGCATTTCAGAGAACTAAAATGAAAGGATATTTTGCTTTGAGCCTCTGAAAAGATACATGTTAGCCCTCTATCAGATACTGAAACCTGATGTGTTGAAACATTTCTGAGTCAATTCCAAAGAAGTCAGATTTTTTTGTTGTTGTTGCAAATTGAAGCCATTAGCATTTATCTACCTCTGAATTTGGGCAACAACTGGACAAAGACATTACTCTTTGATGAAAGGAAATGTTGGTTGGAAAGATCTTGAAAGCCACTTTAACAACTTTTTTTCAAATTGGGTCCTGTCAAGTTTGACTCATTTTGGAACACTTAACACAGGTGCTTCTCAAAATCTGCTTTTCTGGTTTTGTGTAGATTGCTTCAAAAAAGAAAAAAAAAAATAGAAAAAGCAGAAGAAATATACACCTTCATTTTACAAATACCTGACCTGAAACAGAACAAAAGAATGGCCTCATGCTTAAGGCATTGAACAGTTATTCAGGAATGACCCGGAGCAAGTCATTTAATCTGTCTCTACCCTGTTTCCATAGTGAAGGTCTCTTTTGCTTCCCCAGCAATTTAAGCAGTAAGCTTTTCATGAGAGACTTTGTTTTGCTTTGTGCATTTGCATCTGCAGTACATGAGAGAGCTTCTTTCTGCAAGAGCTTCTAAGCACCACTTCATTATAAAGATAGATATACAGAATACAAATACAAAATAAACTTGGCAATTTTTATGATCATTTCTGAGGACAACACTTTAGATTCGGAAAAACAGGTTTTCCTCTGAATATATTTTTGAAGATTTTGCTTTAGTTATATAAATCAAGTATTGCAGAATACAGATTCATTTGCACACATCTCAGTTTTCCTCAGTCTTAAATGAACACTGCATAATCTGGAAGGATGATCTAATGTCATCCTCATTTGGTGACAGTCTATCATAGGCTATATTCCCTGAAAGCATCATTATTGGAGATGCTACTATTATTGCTGTAGAAATTAAATTATCTCCAAGAAGGAGATATGCATTTAAAATTGAATCAGCACCCCCATATCTTCAGCAGTATTTATGTTACAAATTATCTCAGAGACCCAAATTAGAATATCAAAGGAATTTGTCGGTGGAAAACAAAGGAAGTCCATGAACCTCCTTAGGACAAATCGGATACCTCATTCTTGCATGTCAAGTAGGCACTGCCCTTATCACATAATGATCAAACCTCAGACCCTCAGCTCGTGTAAGTCACCTGATCTCTGCCAGTGGAGCCCTGGCAGTTTACCCCAACTGAGGATCTGGCTCACATGTAATTTACTGTGAGATGCCATGCCCCAGACTATGCAGCACAGGATCTTTATTCAGTGATCCTTACGGCAGTCGTGATCACATTATGTGACAATTAGGATTTTTATGCGTGGAAACAAAATTTTGTTCTTTATGTCAATAATGTGAAAATGGACACTTCAGAAGTTTCATGGCTTAGTATAAAGAGCAGAAATAAGGTAAAGTGGGCAAGTGGGCAGAATGGTCATAAAACACCTTCTTCAATATTATTATTTCTAACTGTATTAACTCCACTGCGTACCAGGTCTGCTGCCAGTGTATCACTTGACAGGAACTGCTCTGAATATTTTATTAACAAAATCAAAGCTCAAATAAAAAATTTATGCCACGTGCAAATGACATTAAAATTGGCAACATTCGTATTTCCACACTGTTTATCCTGAGTCCACTCTGAACCCAAGATTTTCAACCTGAAAACACTCCAAGAAAGACTCCATTTGGAGAAACAACAAGATGTGGCCTTTTGCTCAGTAGTATAAAGGCCAATGTCTTTGCCACAGAAGTGGGACATTTGACATCCATGTCCTCTTCAACTTGAGTGGGCTTGAAGTTCTTTTCAGGTGAGTCCTACCACCAGCTCCCTATGCAGTTCCCTGGACAGAAGTGTTCTCCTCACTCTCCAATTGAAGCTGGGCCACTCTGTATACTCTAGAAAGAAGATTACTTGAATGCAGTAAGTAGAAAAAGAAGACGCCCATCTGTCTCAAAATTAAACATATACTTCACCTCTGATTGTGATACTCATTATAGAGTCAAAAGAAAGTGGATTGCTGTCGAGGGTCGTGGGGTGATCGCAAGGTGGGTACCTTGCCCTCGGCGCTGCTCCAGCCGAGCTCTGTGTGCTCAGCGAGCTATCTGAGGGTCCGGATCCACCCTCTGAACCCATGGCGTGTGTGACTCCGGCGTCCCTGCAGGACCTCGGCCAGGTGCACTTTCTCCGCCTCGGGGAGTCTCGTAGGGCACTGGTCACTGGTGCTTGGAGGAGGGTTAAAGACCGCAGGCTTACTCCGAGCGCAATAAGGAGGCAACAGAGCAGGAGGTGAAGGATGCGGGAGGGGGTCTCCCGAGCGCTCTCTTTATTGAGGGGAACGAGGAAAGGGTATGCGCAGGTAGACGACTGAGAGGTCCCAGCGGAGAGACCCCCCGGAGCACCGGCATGCACGGGGTTAAAAGGGGGAGCGAACTGGGAGGGGTTTTGGGGGAACAGCCAATGGGGTCTCGAACAAAGGAACATCAGTCAAGGTAACAACCAATAGAAAGGAACAATGGGAGGGGTCACAACAGTAGAACCAATCATAGACCGAGGAATACAGAACCTTCGAGAACTGGGGGAGGGGACAACTAGGTGGAACCGCCCTTTCTCCGCCCAGTGGGCGGGGCTTATACCATGTCTTCGTATACCGGCTCCTCCTCCCAGGAGGAGTCAGATGAGGGGGCGGAGCATGGAGGGGAGGGCGGCGCCCTCCTAATAGGGGGCCGCCCCTCCACAGATTGCCAGGAGCAAATGTCTAGGAATGAAAACTGACATTGTGAAAGAGAAACCAAAATTCAAAGTTGTAAGCTGGGAAGCCCAAGTAACTGGAATCTTCTTTCATAATAGAAAGATCCCAATGGAATTTGAAGCCCTGTAGGAGGATTTCATAACATGTAATTGTACCAGGCAGCAACAGGCAGTGATATCTGAAGCATGGGGTGCAGTTCTAGTTCCTCAGGTGCAAAACAGATAAATTAAAAAGGAAAAAGACAGAAAGAAGGCTATCAAGGTGTAAAATTAGAACACCTTCCTCTGGCTGATTCGGGGGGAAAAAAAAAGCAAAAGATTGTTTTTTCTATAAACATGTCAATAAAGTTGGTACCAGGAGGAGAAAAAAGGAACTTTAAGCTAATAGTGTTGGCACAGGAACAGATGGGTATATACTTGCTAGAAATACGCTGAAACCTTCACTACTGCATCAAAGCAGTGAGGTTCTGGAACAGCTATCCACTAGCAGTTGTAGGGACAATTCCCCCATATCAAAACATCAACAATAAAATTAGTTTTCAAAAGGACTTTGACCACTTCATAAAAGAATTGCCCACTATAGCTGACTCAGGTAACAGTACACGGATTTCTGTGATCCAAGAGGTCCTTTTCAGTCTTGTGTTACTCTGAATTTAGAAGTTGTTACTAAAATAACATAAACACCTTAAGGTAATTTGAGTACTTAAGCAAATTGGCAGATTCTGTTCCATGTATCTAAGACTGTTCATTAGCAGCATAATGATTATCTTTTATCTGTATTTAAAAGGAAATGGTTTTCCATTTCCCACTGTTAATCTTTCCTCGCTGCCTGTATTAATTATTAATGTCTGTGTTTTAATTCTTTTTTCACTCTTCTTAAATATGTTTGATGCCAGTTTGGTTTGCGCAAGGGACACTGAGAGATGGACGAATCAGCTGCTATTATTTCAGTTAGAAACCATGTTCTATAACAGCTTTATATTTTAAACCACCCCAACCCCAAAAATTTAGTGGCCATCAAGCTACATTTGAATCTTTGTCTGCCATACAGAACTGGCATATTTCCTTTTATCAACAAATTATATTATTTTGAAGTTTATAACACCAGTAGAGACAAGTTACTTTTGAATTTAGAGAAATCTCTACCCTTCTTCTGCACTCTGTTAGTGCCTGAAGGCTTCAGGAACAGTTTTGTGACAGCGGACATGGCCCAAGTCCTATGTACATATACACTGGGTGGCTGCTGCGTGTACTTACCAACACCTTTTGTCTGAAAGTCACTGATTACCAGCAGAAACAATGTGGGAAGCACACAGAAAGTGAGTAATTAGATTAAAATGCTTCCTTGTAGCCAGAGTTTCTTGTAAGCCCTGACCATGTTTTGCTTTCAGCAGCAGCTCGTTGGAATCACATTACCCTGTAACAGACCCAGTTGACTTTAGTCATGAGCAGCTGGATCTTAAAACCTCACATTGGCCCATGTGCTCATAGTACTTAACAATGATTTTTTTTTTCTTAATTTATTTGTAGCAGAAACTTCTTCTGAGCAACTTTTCTAAGATTTTTCTCAAGCTTCAGGAAGCTGGAAATGACGAACAGTGCATGAAGTCTATTACCTGGTTAATTTTATTCCAAACTGCAGTAAACTCATCTCAGTCTGAACAAAGATATGATAATGGTAGTCATCTCCTCTCACTTATGTATTGCATTCCAGTTACAGCAAGAAATTGCAGCATAATGGAACAGGATGGAGGTTGTAAGGACTGTGAAGTGAAGGAAAATGACTGATTTATACACTGTTTAAAAAATTGGCAGCAACAAAGTGCTGGTGAGCCTATGTTGTGGTGTAAAATTAATCCAGTCTATGAAGCTTTTCTTCCTATTTCATGCATTTAGCACCCTTTTGTAATGTTTGCACATTCACAGGCTAAAACTAGGTTTATGGGGGAATATATTTTAACTTCTCTTCATTTTCAAAAATATTTCTATTTGTCCACTTTCTTCTCAGAACCACTTATTCTTCATAAAATTTGTAATGCTATTTTCCAGCAGAACAAAATAAATCGGAAGACACATAAGAATATTTTTGTTCGCTTAGAGAAATTGATATGAACAAATAAATGAGCAAAATTAAGCTATAATTTCATATAGTATTTTTCAATAATCTATCCTTAAGTGATTTTTGAACTTTAGGTTTTCAATCAAAAATCAACATCTGTTTATCAAAAGTCCTGAGATGAAGCAGCATGTCATACTCAGGCCTTCTGGTTACTCCCAATCCAGCTTCCACAAAAAACAGCTTTACACCAGTTGCATTCACATTAAACAATTGGACAGGGCTACGTTAATTTAATTTTGTTCATGTGGTTTTAATATCATTGTCTATATTTTGTGTAAGTTTATTAATGATTAAGAAGTGATGGTAGCTGTTCTGGATTTTATTGTAACAACAGACACCACCTGCAACTTTCCAACAGAAATTACTGAAAAATCCTAGATTGCAGGAGTAACTCTGTCCTTAAATCTTGTTTTAAAGAGTCAAAATGCATTCTTGAAACTCAGGGGTTTTATCTCTGTTATTTCTATCAGAAAACATGTTGGATCACCCTTCTTTGTTGGTTTTAAGGTTTTTCTTGCCTCTTGGCCAGATTTTTTTTTCCCTTTTTATTTGTTTTTTATTTGGTTTTTCTGTTTGCTTGTTTGTTATGACAGCACAGCCCCTTATTTTAAAGTTTCATTTTCCCCCTAATTGCTGCATTATTTTGTTGAATCAAATATTTTATTACCTTTCCTCTTCATTAATTGTATTTAATGTAATAAACCAATTTTCTCCAATAATTATCTATCCCTCTACTAATCATTTACTTTAAGATTTTTGTAAAATTTGTTCATCTGCCAGTGAGAGGTAGTGTTTGACCATTAACCACAGAACAAAGCCAAAACTCTACTGTAGAGGAAGATTTCCAGTCATGCTCTTCCAGTACTTTAAGGCACCAGTTTAATGGTCACAGAGAAGAGGTAAAAAAGTGTTTTCTATTTATATATTTTTAAAACCAGAAGACAGACTTCAGGATTACCTAACCAAGTAATGAATTTATGAACACTAAGAACTATCCCTAAAAACCCAGTGTCACGGGAAGCATCTGTTCCTGATGGATCTGCCAAAGGTACAACACAAAAACATTTTTTTTTTCCTACTTAGAAATATTGGAATTTAAGGAAACACAGTTGGAAAACCTGAAATAAAGCAAATCTAGATGAACTAAAAAAGGCACATTGTTTGCTGAAGGAGCTGTCTGAGCTGAATTTAAAAAAAACCTCTACCAACTCTGTGAATCAAATTCAGGATGAATCCGTCTTTAGTGTAGAGTCACAGAATATATCAAGTTAGAAGGAACCTTTAAAGTTCATCAAGTCCAATGTCCTGCTGCTGACATTAATACCTAAAACTAAATTAATCATTTAGATGCTCCTTAACTTTGACAGACTTTGCTGCTGTGACTGTAGGGAAGAACATGCTCCTCATGTCCAACCTGAGCTTCCCCTGTCACGGCTTCATTCCCTTGTGTCCTGTCACTGTCACTGTGCAGTTGGACTGCACATGTCTAGCTCCTAGCCCTCTTCCTCACCACCTTCACAGGCAAGGCTAGTTTCCATGCTATTTCAACCCATCTCTTAAGTTTTAAAAGGTGTTGATAAAAGTAATGCATTGCAAAGCCTGGTTTGGTGTTTGGGTTTTTTTAATACTCAGAGAAGGTTTGTGCAAATATAAGCACCTGACAAGCACTTAGGCTTTGGGGTGATTCTGTGACTTATTGAATTAAATCTTTGTATAATTAATGGTTTGTTATCACTACTCTGTTCACACCTTGCTTCAAGTAACTCCCTGTTGTGCAAAATGCAAATGATCTTTGTTTTAAGAGCAAACTCAATGTGAAACAGTGCCTTATGACTTTCCTAAAAAGTAAGATATTCTGGAGGTATTTTTGATACTGAAAATGCAGTCAGGTAATCATAAATTACAGACCTTTCAAAACCTTTCCCTTTTATTTCCAATTCCCTTTTTTATTTGTATTGTTGCAAGCTTGCATATGCCAGTACAGCAAAAGCCAGAAAGCCTCTGAGGATTTAAGCAGTATAATATATTTAACAACAGTGTTGGAATCTAGAGAAAAAACAGACACTTTTTAGTATGGTACAAAGGAAAAGAGTGCGAATGAAATAAAAATAACTTAGAAACAAGAAACTATAAAGACAAAAAGAAAGACTACTATTTTTTGAATTGGAGTCTGTACTTTACTAAGTAGTCTGTAGGCAAAGGCACCTCCCTTGTGTAACATTTGAAATGCAAAGAGAAGCCGCTATATTCAAACTGCATCAGTTAGTCTAATAGTAGATATAATATTTTTTAAAAAATCTTTTTTTTAGTCTTAAATATCCCAAAAATCCCTTTCTTTTCTCTCCTGAGTGGCCATCCTGCCTGGCACAGAGATGACACATGAAAAGCCACTGCTGTCCAGGTAGTGAGGATGCGTGAGGAAGCTCCGAGCCAACTCCAGATCTGAGATGAATTGCAGGGTCCTGACAGCAAGCAAACAGCTACAGATTAATCTCTTCTGCTTATTGACTCTATTCCCTTGAAGCCATTTGGTAAACTGGAATTGTAAGGCATGATTTAATGACATTATTGGGGAACTGTTTTAATTAGATTTATAGAATTCTTTAATGATTTTGGGACATATTTACACAGAACTAAGAAGTGTGATGTCTGCTTTTTGCTCTGTTGCATGTTATCTCCTTTGAACTTAGAAAAACAGAATTTCTACCTCAGAGTTGAGAACTTTGTTAAATGATTAGGTCTAGCTCATTTTCTGTGCTTCCAGATTCTCTCTCCTAGAGACATCTTTGTTCAGTTAGTGTCTGGAACATATCTGTGGCTTTCTCGTAGAATTCCTGTGTGACCTGGAGCAACTATTTTGTTTTATCAAATAACACAAGGCTCTGACGGAGCACATGCTAATAAAACTTCCCTACCTCATAGGCAGGCTGTGGGAATCAGCAGCATTAAATACCTGAGGTGCTCGATAGCCTGGCAATTAGAACCATATAAGTAGTTGAATAGTCAATCTCCCTATGCCTAGAACATTGTCACAGTGTGTGCTCCATGTATCTGTGTCTGATGTGACATTTTCCTAGTACCAAATTATCTGGAGCCATTACAAGCAGAATTGTGGAAGGATCAAAAACAGCTCAAGTGGCTCACCCAGTCCCTTGTTGCAAGATAAAATGGCATGCAGCTGACACAAAACATCTCAAAGCCCTCGATTTGCTTTAGTGCCTTTTAAAGTACTTCTTCCGAAGAAGGAATATGTGTGTGCTCACAGGAGTTATTACCAGCTAAAAATTCTGTTTGCTGATATCTAACATTAGAATACCACATGTATCTATTCTAAAATCAGATGTGACATTGAAAAAATATTTGAGAGGTATGTTTGTCTTTTGATCTTTATGAATTCCTCACATACTTCTACTGATTGTGACCTTCCTGCTACTTTCAGAGGTGTACAGAAATGAGAACCATCCCTTATGTGCTGCCAATTTTTATCTTACCAGTGAGTAGTGATAATTTTTTTCTTTTGGTACAGGGGGTCATTCACAGGCCTGCATGGGAGTTTTAGCTACAACAACCAGAAGAAAAACATAATCATGATTATTAATGTAACATGTAATGGTTGGTCCTATTATACATATAACTATATATAATAGTACAGAGGCTTGCTGTCTTGTGTGGTAATATTGATCTAGAGATGAGATCACTTGCCACAGAATTTACTGCAGCTTTGATTTCAATTGCAAGTAAAATTATTAAAGCATGTCCTATTTTTAAGAGCAAGCCCTTTCAGCTGCAAGAGAGAGTTTCTCAGTGGCTGATCAAAACTGGTTCATACAGTAAATATGAGATCTCTAGAGCTGTTGAAGTTTTGGGATGATGACAAGCCTGATAAGCAGATGAGAGGCACATCCATAGATGCTCTGTATTGCTTCTCTATCAAAGCTTCTGATTTGTCCACTTACGCTTATGCACACTTCTCCTGAATAGAGGTTCAACCCCAAACAAAAATCATCTGAGAACTTTTGAATGGGGTAAGAGGTTATGTTTAAAAATTAACCAGCATGGCTGATGGACACATATTTTTTCTGTTTGCACCCCTTTATGTGAAGAACTGCAATGCATATGCAAATATGTCTTCCATATAAGTTGTGAATTCATCAATATGTAATGAAAGTAATCTGCTGTCTTTTCTAGCAAAATTTTTTATGTGTTTTTCAGATCATTGACAAAATTGTCATGTGTCGTAAGAACAAATCTGACACATTAAAACATATTTACTGTTATATCTCCCTGTGTCTAAACTGAATTTTAATGCGCTCATTTGATGTCAAGCTGCTGATTTTACTAATCACTCTAACTTCTTAATTGAAACGTTGACTAGTTCCAAATTTAGTACTTGGTTGAAATCCATTATAGCAGCAGTCTTGCTTGTAACAATTACGCATTCAAACTTGGGATTGATTTTTATCTGCTCAGATAGTATGAATGTTTTTTCTTTAAATGTATCACTGCTCATTTTCTTCTAATTCTATATTTAAAAATAATCAGCCATCATTGCCCCAGGGTTGATGTCAACCTAATGGACTCCTTATTACTCCTGCAAGGTAGCTGAAATGGTAAGAAAATATTGGAGTGGGAGGGACACTGTTTAGGTTTTTTCCTCTGGAATTTCTTGAAGTGATCTTAGAGTCAATGAAAACCACCACCAAGGAACCTAAGGGCTCCTTCACCAGTGCATCATCTTGCTGTAGACCAATTATCAGTACTTGCTGACATCAAAAATTCTAATTGAAATTGTTGCTGTTTGACATTTTCTGAAGATTCCAATGGGAAAATGTGTGAAAAGTAAAATATAGTTGCCTTTCCACTTCTCTGTCTTTTTTATCTTTCTGCACAGCAACACAAAAAGAAATTGCATTTAAAATAAAATAAATATGCAAACTTTCAGAAGGCCTTAATTTGCATGCTTAATGGTCAAGCATTCTTTCTACCTCTGCCTCTCTTATCAGTTCTAAAATTCTACAATATTAGTATAAAATTTATTCCTGTTATTATTAATATCTTCTTTTTTACAAGCAGTACACACTCAGTTTACTCATATGTGCATACACATATGCGAGACAACTTTTGCATGTAAGTATGCATAGCTGCTTTCATTTCCAAAATCAGCTTATAGTTTCAACCACTGTGGTCTTTCACAGATATGAAAGTGTGTATTTCTGAATACCTATTAAAGTGTTCTTAAACAATTTCTGATTATTATTCATGTGTTTTTAATTAAATTCTGCCTCCTGCCTGATCTGGTTCATAATTGTTTTCAGACTTTTGAAACTGGCCCTTTGAAAGCATCAAGTGTAAATATTGCTGGTTTGGACTTCCTTCTTTTTAATCATTGCAAATATTAAACAAAATCACCTCTCTCCCATTCTAATGATATTCTCTATGAAAAATAATTGATATCAAGTAAATTGTTTCATATCCTTGAGATTTTTGCATTTGCATTCTTATCCCTGATTGATTTATGTAAATGTATTTGGGAAGAATTAGCATCTTGCAATGCAGCTTGGGTAAAAGTCAGTGAAAAGTAGAATAATTTAAGGAGCAGCAGAAGCCAAGTTGTTTCTGAGGTGGAAGCTCAAGACCAGCCTTTTTCCTAGGAGACCTGACCTTTTCTCTGTTAGGGTTAGTGCTGCACTGACTACCTGCCCTCCACACTCACGTGTTGCCAGCATGTAGTTCTGTCACCTACATGCTTTAAAACTATTGAGTCCATCATTTTTCCCTAAACATTGCAATAAAAATATAATCTTCAGCATCAATTGAAGAAATTATGTTCATGCTTTTAAAAGGTTACGAGCCAGATGCCAAAGTGGTTTGGTTTGGTTTGGTTTGGTTTGGTTTGGTTTGGTTTGGTTTGGTTTGGTTTGGTCTGGTTTGGTTTGGTTTGGTTTGGCTTGGTTTGGTTTGGTTTTTTTAAACAAATTCATGAAAGCTGAAAACTTGGATGAGGAAGATGCTTTTCTGTGATGACATAACTATACGATTATTTTGGTTTCTTTTGACAAGGCCAAATAAAACAGAGTTCTCAGAATTTTATCTTACAGTGATAACCGTCAACTCTGGTGAGTTAGAATGATTCTGCAGGAATCTGACACATGGAGAGCAATGAAATGGAAAACGTAGGCTTATTTTTCCCTCTGAAATATCTGCATTTTGGGTAGATTTTTTGATCATTCATTGAACTCTGAAAGACAGAAACTAATGATACAGTAGACATAAATAATCCCAGAGACATCAACATGTGGTAAAAGCTTTCACAGAAAATCTACTCTTCCCTCTTACATCTGACTGCAGGTGCATTAATTTCCAGCAGTGCCCTCAGCAGGTCGGACAGGCAGATCTCCAGGTCATGCTGAGAGTACATGCTTGAGTCTGATGTTCTCTACTCTTCACCCAAAGGACCTTGGGCCTCACAGTCGTGAAGCCCATGGCATCTGCTGGTAAAGGTGTCATCGGTTCACCCTTTGATCCATCTGGTTGGGGTTCACAATTGCTTGCTACTGCCAGACCTCGAACATCTTCCACCCAAATCGCTCCTTCACAGGACAAACATGACAAACCAAAGCCCACAGTTGTAAAGAAAGCTACAGTGGAAGAAACAGGATGCTTGAACAGACATGGACGGGTTTTGCCCAGGTGCAAAGCAGGGGAAGAACAGTAACTTAGAGCATCACAAATTTCTATCTGTCAAACAGTGGGTGCCTAAAGTAGGTGTACTGTGCTCAGCAAAAAGAGTGGTTAAATAAAATAGATGGTTAAACCTGTATCTGCATCTTTTGTGTTTTTACCTACCTGACTTGTGTGGCCACGAATCAATGCCCTGGGTGATCAGGGTGGGAAACTGAGATAAGGTGCAGAGTCTGGCTCTGTCAGACATCCCAGCTCTCAGAGGGCACCACTAGAGGTGGAGGGAGCAAAGGTTAACTTGGAAATTAAAATCTAGATTACTGCACATGGAAAAAAAAAATAAAAAAAGGAGCACATTATGATATGATTTAAAATAAAAGGTTTTGCTTCAACTTTCTTGAGACAAAATTAAAGTATTATATTTTGCAGAAAAGTGTAAGATCTTCCTGCAAAAAAATCCTCACTCAGCTGTAAGGAAGAAATTTCCCAGTTCCTTCCATCTCTGCTACAGCTTTCTGTGCTTTGTCTGTAACTTAACATTTTGAGAGGAAAAAAACCACACAAAAAACCTGTGGCTTACTGAGTCACTTACTGGCACAGGGCCTTGTTTAAATATCTTCCTGAAGTGGTTGGCTTGGCTCACCCTTTCTCTCAGGATTTCTAATGGATTTCTCTGCCTGAAATTAGGCCAAGTAGTTTCCTCAAAATAATTGAAAATTTAAAAGGGTTGCTATCACTCCTTTTCAGTTTAAATTTTTCAGCTGATTTCATCCATGGATTTGTAATGTTCTTCCTTCCCCCCCTTCCAAAATAATGGGTTTCTAGTTGTGCTCTATTACATCGCCTCTGTTCTGAAAATCACCCAGAACTTCTCTGGCTGTTTCTACACTCATGGGACTGGTATTCCACTGTGAAACAGATGACTGCTGCCTCAGTATCCCAGTATCAGTTCAATGAACCACCTCTCTCAGTTTCTCATACAATTCCCTGGAGGACGGTCAAGCAGTGGAGCAGGCTGCCCAGAGAGGCTGGGCAGGCTCCATCCATCCTTTGGGGGTTCCGAATCCTGCACAGCCTGGTCTGACCCCATAACTGCCCCTGCTGTGAGAAAGAGGTTGGACCCCTCTGGAGGTCCATTCCAGCCTTCATGATACCACAATCCTTTCCTGGGTGTCTGTTCAGCAATTGGTTTATTTTAATACAATATTAGAATTAATTTATAGTTAAAGGTCTTTGTCCATATCCTGAAAATCAACCATGGCTTCCAAAATACACAGCTAAGCAAACACAGATCACCACATCATGAAATTGCACTTTGAGATTTTCTTTGTGTAAAATTAGGCTAATTATCAGAGCTATCTCAACACTGTTGTCATAAGCATAATACTTCTCTTGGTAGTTCTAAATCAATTCAGTCTTCCGCTTCTCCACTCACTTGGCATCTTTTTTAGCTACCTGGTCCTACTGACAAACAGCAGTAGCACATAGCACTGATATAAATTCCTGTTGAGCTGAAACTGTGTTTTCTCATAATGAAAACCTGCCTCCACTTTTACAGATACACTCCTACCTTTGAATCTAATACTTTCTGACACTGTCTGGGAGAGTCTAACCAAATGTGTTTCTCTAGATTTTTTGTCTTCAAAATGAACCCCAAATTTTCTTGTGGCGACTGATTGTCACCTCAGAAACATAAAGTATCCCAGCTCATACAGGTGTCTACAAGAATGAGCACATTTTCCAACTCTACAGGAACATTTTCCTTGACATGTGCCACAAATTAATATTCTTCTGGGAAACCAAACAGATTTGCTTTCCACTTGAGATGCTCCAAAGCAATTACTTTTACAGATCTATTAAGAATAGGGATATTAAATAAATTATAGAATGCCAAGTACCAAAGCCCTTGCTAAGGACTTGATTGCACCAAAATGTCAGAAATTCATATCCTAATGTACAGAGCTGTCCAAAAGGGGAGGATCTGGAGGAATTCCACCTCCATTTTTAAGTTCAGTTTTATATATGGAAACATTATTCTTAAGAAAATTCTCACTCTTTGAAATTTTCAAAGATGACTTGTTATGTATTCTGTTCTGGAGAGAAATATATATATATCCAAACTGTGAGGATTTGTATAAAAACAGTTTCTGCTGTTTATTTCAATCTTACTACTTCTCATAATTTATTTGAAAATTCATTTTCATATGACCTCCCAGGAGAAGTCAGTGAGTGCATTGTTTGTATCTTTGGTGTTTGCTAAAAATTTGCATTTTTTCAGCTTAGGCAAGCTAGAAATATAACTGGTAATGCTGAAGAGTTGATGGCGATTTTTATGGGAAAACACAAAACATAGCGAATTCATCCCTGCAATATTTGTTAAAAATAATTCTGAAGCTTGTGCAAGACCACTTTGAGTTCTACCTAAAACATCTAACACAATTATACTAATCATGATAATATGTGATTATTTATATAAAACCATAACAAAATCCTGGACTTGTAAAATTGGTATGATTTTTGGCATTCATTTCAGAGAAAAAAAAATATCATTCAGTGTGAATTTCCAAAAGTAAAACAATAACCTTTAAAAAGTGATAAAATACTAGTTCTTAGCAAATTAATCTGTAGTTCAAAATATACAGTAGAAGAGGGAAAAAGGTCCTTAGTAGGATTTTGGGGCTATTCTGCGCAACAACAGCAAATGTTCTAAACTGCAAATTATTTAGAAGTGTAGCACACCATGACATTTCTTTAGTTTCAAGTCACTGGGTTTGTAATGCAGTCGCTTCTGTAGAAAGAACTATTTCTGTGGGATGCATGCAAAACATTTCTTCACCAAATTAAAAAATGTAACAAACTGTATGATGTCCAATGAGACCACATACTAGGCTAATCTAAGATGTCATGGAGCCATAGACTAATGAAGAAAGGATTGAAAAAATTAACCTATTTTTACTCTATCAGTGGACACTAGGGGACCGTGAGTCAGGTGAAGACACCCAGTCTTTGATTCTGCCAAATGTACAGAATTGTTTGATATCATTTATTATTTTTCCTTAAAATACTATATGTGAATACTGTATAGCGTATATGCTTTTTGCTCTATCTCAAAACACCTTGCAAATGGGACAGATACTTTTATTGGTTTTATATAAAGAAAATATTTATTTTTGTTACATATTTTAACATTCTTATTTCTTTTACCTTATATTGTAAAATATATTTTAAAAAATCTTTATAAAAGGAAAATCAATCAAGCCGGAGAGGAGAAAGGCATCAGAGTGCCCTTTTTGATGATGGGACTATTCATATTATTACAGTTCAGTATATTTCTAAGTTGGGCAGAATCCAGGGTGTAATTTGTGTCTATCGAGGCGCTGGGGTTGAGATGTGGCATGTTTCCATCAGGCAAACCCAGTACCATCTTTTAGGCACAAGCACATTTCCATCAGATTGCTACTGTGAAAAATGTTAAAGTAGAGGACACATATCTTTTTTTTTTTTCCTTCCATATTTATAAACCTTGTCCCATTGGGCTAGCATCAGGTTAGCAAGAATAACTAAAGCTTTTCAGTATGTTGAAAGAAAAAGCCTTACACATGCAGTAGCTCTCATTTGCAGCTGTCCCTCATGGCACTTAAATGTCATTTCAAACTTCACTTCATCACCTTGGTGAGCTAATGCACTCTACAGCCTCACCAGATGTATTTCTCTCAGATGCAGTAAGCACTTCACACGGCTTCACCCTCTCACCCCCCTTCCTGAGAAACAGTCTTGAGAGGATGTTTATATATTAAATTGCAGGAGAACTACAGACGAGAAATACTAATTCTACTATAGCCTATGAACTGATCTACATGTCTTTCAATGCAGTGAAATGGGGTCACATAGTTAAGAGACATGCAAACCAGGGAGGAAAAAATGGTGGATTACCTATTGTAAAACTGGAGCCAGATGCCAAGGACATACTTGAAAGAGAAGCAAGCAAGAAAACAAGAGAATTATACTGGTAAAACCATATATAACACAAATCTGTCTCTCAAGATACATCTGCAGTCAAGACTTGATTGTCTTCTGAAATGTGTTACCTACAAGTGGAAATCCTTTGACTTTAATTGCATTTATTTCTGGTTTTACCAATCTGAAGAATGATATAGGTTCATGGTGCCCAATCACTGCCTTTTCTTCTAAGACCAATACTGCCTTTCTGCCATGTCAAACGTGTCCTTGGGCTTGACTTCTCATAGAATCACAGAATAGTTTAGGTTGGGAAAGAGTTTTAAGATCATTAAGTCCAACAGTTAATCCAGCACTGCCAAGCCCACCACTAAAACATCCCCAAATGCCGCATCCACACCTCTCTTCAATACCTGCAGGAATGTGACTCCACCTCTCCCCTGTGCAGCCTGTTCCAATGCTTGGCAGTCTTTTTGATCAAGAAATATTTCCTAATACCCAACCTAAACCTCCCCTGGTGTCTTCCTCTTGTTTTGTCTCTGGTTGCCTGGAGAAAAGCCTGATCCCCGCCCGACTACAACCTCCTTTCAAGGAGTTCTAGAAAGTGATAGGGTCACCCTTGAGCCTCTTTTTCTCCAGGATAAACACCCCCAGTGCCCTCAGCAGCTTGTCATGTGACTTAGTCTCTAGACCAGCTCCATGGCCCTTCTCCAGACACACTTCAGCACCTTAATGCCCTTCCTGTAGTGAGAAGCCCAGAACTGGACACAACACTTGAGGTGTGACCTCACCAGTGCCAAGTACAGGGGGACAACCACTGCCCTGGTCCTGCCAGGATCATTATTTCTGACACAGGCCAGGATGACTGTCTCAGTTTGAGACAAATTAGGAGGAAATGTCCTGAGATGAACATATCCTCTAAGGGAAGGCAGGTTTTGGCAGCCCCTTCCCCACAGGTTTGAAAATAATTTCTTGGAGGAAAGTAAAAAAAAAAAAGCCATTGATTTAACAAGCAGGGTGCACGCAGGCACAAAGAGGAAAAAAACCAAAGAATAATGTTAGATAATAAACCTTCTAGTTGTGGAGCAAGATGGTGGATTTTTTAGAGTCCTGCTCGGCTTCCCCCAAGGTCCTCTGGAGCCGGGGTGCAGCATCTCAGGGCCTCCCTTCTGGCCAGTGACGTGGAGCTCCTGGCGATGTTCTGGTGTTTCGGACCGGAGCAAAGCTGAACAGTCCCAGAAGAAAAAGAAGAAGAAGCCACAGTCCCAGGAAAAACTTCTTGCCTCAGCTAACAGGCTAGCTAAAAAACAGGAAGGTGGTCCCTAAGCTCTGCAGCAGTGAGAACGCGGAGGAGTGTGTGTCAGTCCTTGAACACACACCGTGCTGAAGAATTCGCTTGGCTTCCCACCCCTTTCTCTCAGACCCACCTTAAAGCTACGGGCCCCATTTCTGGGCAATAAGCAGACAATAGGGAAATACAGCACCATACAATCATCCCAGGACAATGACATTGGCCCTCTTAGCCGCCTGGGCACACTCTGGTTCATGTTCAGCCACAGTTGACCAGCACCATCAGCTCCTTTTCATCTTGGTGGCTTTCCAGCCACTCTTCCCCAGCCTGTAGCATTGCAGGGGTTTGTTGTGATCCAAGTGCAAGATCCAGCACCTGGCCTTGCTGAACCTCATACAATTGGCCTCAGCATAAATGCAGCTTGTCCAGATCCCTCTGCAGAGCCTTTTTACCCTCCAGCAGATCAACATGCTGCCCAGCTTGACGTCCTCTGTGAATTCAATGAGGGTTCCCTCAATCCCCTCATCCAGATCATCAGTAAAGACATGAAACAGGACTGGCCCCAGTAGTAAGTCCTGGGGAACTCCATTAGTGACCAGACACAAACTAGATGTAACTCCACTCACCACCCCTCTCTGAGACTTGCCATTTTTCACTCAGCAAAAAAATGCACCTGTCCACACCATGGGAAGCCAGTTTTTCCAGGACAATGCTGTGGGAAATGTTGTCAAAGGCTTTACTAATGCCCAAAAAACCAGCAGTCACAGCTTTTCCCTTATCCACTCAGTGGATCGCCCTGTCATAGAAGGAGATCAAGTTTGTCAAGCAGGATCTGCCTTTCCTAAACCCTTGCTGGCTGGGCCTGATTCCCCTGTCGTCCTGTACATGCTACATGATGGCACTCAAGGAATTTCCCCAGCACTGAGGGATGAATCCTGGGATTCTCCTTCCAACCCTTCTTTTTCCCCAAGTTCCAGCCAAAACTGCCTGTTCATCTTTGGCTGAACAAACTGTTCAGCCAGGACAGTTTTTCTCCCTCACCAGCTCCTCTTTCAGCACATGGAGACGATAGCCCCTGTAAGATTTTCTTCTTGAAGGATGTCCTCAGTAGAAGACATTGATGGTCTGAGTAGTTTTTGAGCACAGCTTCATTGAATTGCAAGTATACATGGAACAGATAGGTGGAGATTTACCAAGCAGCTGTGACAGGCTGAATCCAGACAGCCTTCCTAAGTGCAACACTGTCTGGGAACAACTCCAACCAAATCTACCACAAGCACTTTTGGTGTTGACACCACACCTTCTCTACATGGCAAACAAATGAACAAACAAAACAAAATCTCCAATATTTAAATTTTCTTAAATTTTCAGATGGATTTATAGCAATGTTATAGATACTGTCACAGCATTATGTTATGTCATCATGCCATTACTCTATAAGAAAATATTTCATAGACATGCACTTCCTCAAGAATGTGGAACATAAGCTCTTTATTATTTTCATTATTCTTGAAATACACTTTTTATAACAGCTCTTGGAGTGGCCATCAAACATTCCTTTGTTGAGGCAATTTCAAGAAAACTTATGAAAAATATTTTAAAAATCCACTCTTTTTGAGATCACTGGACAATAAGCGTTGATTTTGCTGACAGAAATTGTGTCTTGGCAGCAATCCACATGCCTGGAGACAGATTCTTTCATGGATTTGAGATGGAATTGTCCCAATGCTATCTCCATTCAAACCACCTAGGGGCCTGGACCTGAGCTAAACCTCAGATGTACTGATCTAGTTCACTGCCTACCTAATATGTGTCATAACTACAAAGCTGTGTACAGTTCTTTATACCATGCTCATAATCACTGAAAGGAGCAGCACAGCAAACGTTTGTTAGAAACTTCTGTAAACTAGACACATTCCTAATATCTGGAGTATAATGTATTACTAGTAAATGGGTAACAGAATTCAGGAAGATTATAACAATTATAACATGGTCCCAAAGCAAGATTAAAAAGTCACAAGAATGTGGCATGGTGTGTAGGTAAGCTGATTTATTCACAAGCTCAAGTAGTTTAGAGTAATGTCTTTAACGGCCAGTGGGGCAAGGCTACAAAATGGAAGTCAAATATTGCTTTTTTTGTTTGCTTTCATTGTTCTACCTGCTTTCTTCCACCTTTTATCAGTGCTGTTCTAAGAGTAAAAATCATAAAAGTGATTAATAGGTATTAAGAGAGAACTCTCATATAACTTTGCACCTCCTGGACGATCCAAGGTGTGCAGCCCACTATCACACGGTACTGCTGGCACATGGCCCATAGGTGGAGTTTGGTAGGTCTAGAAGGGATGCTGGCATCAAAGCCACCACTCTCACTGCCTTTAACTGCCAAGCTGGATAATGCACTCATTTCGCTTCCTAAACTGAACTAGAAGGAAACTACTTTCTTTTGCTCATCCCTTAGATGAACAAAAGATGTTCATTAGTCTGTCAGCACTTATGAGACAGTCATTAAAATCTGTCCCAAACACAGGAGTTCCCTCCAAATTTACAGGAATCCCAAGATAAGATTTTCAGTGGAGGTACACCATAATTTCGTGGAAACTAGCGGCATTATACTCATTTACACTGTCCAAAGAGATAAGCCATATATATGAGGTTAAAATGAGATTTTGTTTCCAAAGCACCAAGAAAAATCACACAAGGCAAGTTTCTGGTGAAAGGATTGGAAGGAATGTCCTGTGAGGAGCAGCTGAAGACTCTGGGTTTGTCTAGTCTGGACAAAAGGAGGCTGAGGGAGGATCTCATTACTCCTGAAGCTTCCTGAGGAGGGGAAATGGAGAGGGAGGTACTGTGGTCTTCCTGGGATCCAGGGGAAGTACACTTGGGAAAGATTCAGTGCTCTACCAGGGGAGGTTTAGACTGGACATTAGGAAGCATAGCTTTACTGAGAGGGTGGTTAAACATTACAACACTCTTCCTAGAGAGGTCATCAATGCCCCAAGGGTGTCGATGTTTAAAAGGCATTTGGGCAATGCCCTTAACAACATGCTTTAACTTTTGGTTAGCCCAAAATTGGTGAGGCTGTTGGACTGGATGATTACTATAGATTCCTTCCAACAGAAACAAACAATTCTGTTCTCTTCTATGTGTTGTAAATGATAATTTTCTTATGGCTTACTGTACAAATGCATCAGGGTTTACTTTTTTTATTCTTTGCAGTGCCACAGAATGCTGTTACAACACTACATTTGAGATAAAAATCCAGTGTTTCTGAAAACATGATGACAGGAATGTAACCATGGCTGCAAGAACATTCAGTTCAGTCATAATTTAAGCAAAACGGAGGGTATTAAGCATCAAAAGGGGCACTTCACATCTTCTGATTGGCATTTGTAGCAGTTTAAAATATAGCAAACTTGACACCACAGAACAGGATAAAATATTATAATAAGAAAACTGATTGATTAGTTAATGTCTGCATAGCACTTTTAAATATGAAATACTGCCAGTTTAATGCTAAGAAAGGAGTCAGATTGGCCTGACATGTATAAGCTGAGATCAAAAATTACCCTTCTAATGACGTAATGTACTTGTTAGACTGTAGCATTTAAAATTCTTTTGTGTTCCCTCCAATTAATACTATGGTCAAGCAGTTTCTGTTGATACATTGAATAAATGGTCAATTATCCTGTTGTACAAAATACAGAGAGGCTGATGTTACAATTGCAATAAATCTAGGGCAAGCTTTTTTCATTAGCTAAAAAAACATTATTCCTTAGGAAGCCAGTCATGGTTCTCCTTGAAGAAAACGTAGGAAATGACAGCTTGCAGCAGCAGCTTTCTGCTTCAAGTAGATGGCTGTAGTGATGGGAAGCTTTAGGGGAATCCTGTGCTTTGGACCAAGAGAAATTGATTCCCCTTAATGTGATGAATGTTATTTAACAGAGTAAATAAGAAACCAATACATAAACATTCTTTAGAATACTGAATTTGTAAGAAAATGGAAGGGACTGGATAAAAGTAGAAATAACATAGGAGTTTCTTGATCAGAAAATTTTAGTAATCTGAATGATAGAGCGAAAGACCAGTGACTTTCAGGACAAAGGTTTCCAGACCAACAGATTAGCAGTTTTTCATGTACTATCAAAATCTCAATATTCAAGCAAATATTGTCCATATTCTGCACTCAGATGTCGCTAGCAGTACCACAGAAGCAGCAGTCACGAGTGGCAGATTTTGACAGTAATATGCAAAGTTTTATAAATCATAAAAATTATAATTATGGAATGTATTTTTTTATATGCTATGCAGCTAATCCAATTTAAAGTCTTGGGTTTTTTTTTAATAATAGTAAATCGTAGGCAGAACTGATGTCACTGCCTATATCACAATTGTCAAACTCTGCATTACAAAAAGCTATTATCACGTAATTTCTCACATAAGGCCTCACATAATTTCTAAACTAATCCTTTGTTTAATGCTCCATGCTGGGTTTCCTCCTCAGACTGGCTATTTCTGGGAAATTTCAGACAAAATTTTTATCCACTTATTACTTTCTGGTAAAGTTTTCTTTCAAAAGTTGTGTGGCCCTTTTTTCCTGGATGAAGGTTTGGCAATTTGACAAGCTGTGTGTTTACTACTATCCCACAAAAATAAACATGAAGGAAGCCAAGGTAGAAGGCTTTGTAACAGCCCTTTCCTCTCAGGAAGGACACGCTGGGTGTCGCGGGCAGCTGTGGAGAGCCTCGGTGCTCACTGTGTGCGTCACAGCTCCCAGTGCTGCCCGGGCTGTGTGTGTGTGCCAGATGAGAGGTGGGATGGAGCTGCTTTCATCCTGTGTCAGCAGCAAGGGGCCAGGCTGGAGAGCTACCGCCTGGAGCACGCTGCCTCCAGCACACAGCTGCACTGGGCTCAGAGAGACTGCAAGTCTCATGCTGAAATCGTACTGAGTTCGGATTCTCGTGATGTGGTCTTTACCCAGATGGCTGAGATTAAGCCAGCATAGGTATGCCAGTCATGTATATCCACACTCACACTTTCTGCTTGCAACGAGGACATGCTGCCGGTGACTAAGCACTGATGTAACTCACAGCCTGCTCACCAACCCTCTCAGAGCCGGCTCCACTTGAGATTTACCTTCATTTCGGAAATTGGAGCTATTTTCAGTTTAATAGCAAATACAGCTTGAAAGGAATTCTATATATGCCTGTTCTGATCTCTTCTTTAATGTGGCTTAAGTTATGACCTAGTTCTATATAAACTCTAACTTCAGTGTCTTCCAGATGGGCAGTAAATCTGAACACAAGGGAGAGGTTCTCAGCTGCTCTAAGTCAGCACATATCCAGATGAAGTAACTTGTGCTAAGGGTTATGTATTCCAGGGATTATAAACCCACAGTTTCTGTAAATGATATACACAGTCTTGGTGGTTATTTGGCAGCATGGCAGGTTAGGGAAAATCAAAGGAGAGAAAGCCCAAGATGGAGTTCAGTAATGGACAACTCAGGACATTGCAAGGAAAATATCACCTATTTGTTTACTTGGTCATTAATAACCACTTCTAAGAAAATGTATTACATATTTATATTAGGTGTAACAGCTAAGATTTTGGTCCAGGTATAAATTTTAAAAGAGGGAAAAAATAACTAGATATAAAAGTATAAATATAATAAAATATTACATCAATTCTCCATAGCCACATCACTGAACTATTTTGTTTTTCTGATAAGACAGTATTATTTAACATAAATTAAAGGTGTAAGTCTAAGATGTCTGGACTTCACTAAGGCATTCAGTATTGAAAAATGTGATGTTTATGAGACAAATTGGAGAGGATGGTACATAAGGTACACATAAAATGGAGAAGGAATTAGCCAAAGAGATAGCTCATGACAAAGTTTTCCTGAAAGGGAAATGAATGATTATAAGAAAGACTGTTTGTGAAGTTCTCTGTGGATCACTCTGAAATCTTGTTTAATTGAATATTTTCCACAATGATCTATGTTACTGTAGTGACATCTGCTAATGATACAAACATGGGAGATATAATGCCTGTGTAGGGATAGAAGTGGTATTTGATCACAGCTGGGAACCTGTTAAACGCGCTCCCACTTTTGAAATACCACAGGCAGTGACGTGTAAGTGCTCTTTGTTGCTTACCCCAACACAAACTGAATGTGTTTGAAAAAGTAGCTGTATGAATAAAACAATATTTGGTTTTCATGCTCCTATTCTGCGAAAAGTCCAAACCATATCAATATCTAGTGTCAAGAGAAACAAAACTAATGACAATAAACCAAATTAAACTAAATGCTCATTCAGAATAATGCAAAGAGTCAAAAATAATGTAGTCATTAGCTCTTGCACCCAGGCCTGTGGTCAGCTGAACTGGGTGGAAGAGGATTGTTGAGAGGATTTTTGTAAGGAGCTCAGAAAGGTAAGTTCCCTTCATCATGAAGCACACAAATTTGATGAAGTGCCATGTATATCTTTGGAGCCTGGATATTTAAACAGCGATCAAGCTTACTAAAATAAAAGAAATTGCTTGAGCCTGATTGCTTAAGCTATCAAATAAAAAAAGCAAGTTCATAAAAATAATTATGAGGTGTGAAACCCTACAATATTTAATGATAAAAGACTGGACATTCAGAGATGGGAATGACTTACAGAAGGAGTTAATGAGATTATTAAAAAGAAACAGTGGAGGGAAATTTAAAGAAGTTTTAAAAGACAAAACTCATGACCATCCAAAAGCAGATGAAAGTGCTGCCAGAACCAAGCGTGAGCTAAAGTGAGAGATCTGACTATCAATCAAACACTTGCATGAAAAAGAAACTATTGTAATTGTACAGGAAGAGGGTCATATTCAGCCAGGAAAGAAACATGTATAGTAAGGGCACAGATGCATTAGATTTGCTTTCATATGGACATCATCTTGCAATACAAAAGGAAATTTAGCATTATGGAAGATATGCATGAAATGCCACAGGTAATTTGTTTGTATAAGTCTGCTACTAAGCAAATCAAAATAGGGAGAACTCTGTAGAACAGAAATATTTAAACTTGTAGTACAAAATTTCTTTAGGCTTATATTGTAAACTAAGAAATACAGCAGATGTGACTGAAACTACCTGCATAACTCCAAAGGATGTTCATTAGCAATTCAGTAATTTCCTTTCGAGTAGTTATTTTATATTGTTTCACAGATTTCCTTCACTGGAACATTTTGGGTGCTATTGTCAAATAAAGAATAGAAATTACACAGAATTCAACTTCGCGTGATCCTGGAAGGAGTTTAGCTAGATCCCTGCAGGACTTTGACTCCGTTCAACTCTCATTTTGAATTAGTTGGATTTGCCTAAGAAAGAAACACTCAATCCTCATGTCTGGATACCCAATCTGTAATACAGAAAGACAACAGTAATTAGGAAATCAGCAACATATTTTTAAATTCAAGTTGATTTAATGCAAGCAAATACTATAAATTGAGCAAATAATAAAGCCTGGACTTGTGCTGAGGCTTTAGAACAAAATCATCCTTCAGAAATATTTGGATTTTAACATTGCTTATTGTAAGGACACTCTTCTGAGAGGTCACTTTCCTGTGAGGAAAACCACCACACAAGTAGGTGTTTCACAGTCAAACAGGAGAGAAGTAGGTTCCACTGGGCACACAATGCCTGGGTTTGAATCCAGGCTGTAATATGAATCCCAAGACTTTACAGCTTACACCAGTTATCCCCCACATTCCTACTAAAAGGAGCTGATATGCTGTAGGCAATGAAAAGATGGAGGCTCTGAGAGGAAAAAGGCAGAGATAAAAGGAAAGAAATATCAAGGAACAACTCCACGTATATTAAATTTTGGGGGAAGTTGTTAGACAGATGCAAAGTTTAAACGTTTTAACAAAAACCAGGCCACTCCATGCTCTCTTTGCACTGGTGTGAGAACTTCAGTGTTCGGATAGCTCCTAAAGTATTTGATGAGAGACTAATAGCCTGCCAGGCTAACACTTCACTTCCTTCCAATTAGGAGGCTTTAACATCAAAGCCAAGGTCCTCTACTCAGCAAGGGCTTACTTGAATGAATTATAGAGGAGAAAAGTCCAGTAGTTTCTTGATTTTTTCCCTTGCAGAGACACAGTCCAGCAAAGGCTTTAATAAGATGTTTGAGGTCAAAAGGTTCAGGTTCCTCACTGTGAGCACTAGGAAGCTGCCAGAGTGTTTCAATATGTGTGGTGTTTGCAATGCAATCAGACAAAGCTGAAAACTCTATTACAGTGTCATGTGCCTGACTTCCTTCTGGAGTGCTCTCACGTACAGCCAACAGCCGAGTGTGGACTTGGGAGTACACTGAATCTTCTGTGCTGCCACTTCAGCTGCTGAAACAAACAATGCCTTCACTACCTCAGCTTTTGGCTGCCAGGAGGGGTGTGACAGTGGCTTCCTCCAGGGAACTGTGCCAATTGTGTTGTTATTGATTGGTAACAGAGCTCCAGGATTCAGAGGTTTTCAATGAGAAAAGATGACTGTGCTTGATGTACGATGTTATTTGACTTGATAAGCTTGACTCTCTGGCAGAATCTAAAAAACTACCATAAACTGTTCTGCTCCTATTTACATCAAATCAAAAAATATTAAAATCCCTTTGAGATAAGTGTAGAAGATGCCTTGTTTCTCCTTTTTGTCAAAAAATATTTTTAGATTTTTTTTCCTGTACATAATAGCTATTTTTGCTTTTTTATTTTTTAATGTTCCCTGCTGTCATGACTGCATCTCCCCATCTTTCAGCAACAGCTTTTATTCTGAAGTTTACAAAGTACATGTATCATTGATTTTAATACCTATTTCACACAGAACAGTTGACAGCTGATTGTAATACAGCAATTGTTTACTTCAATATTACAATGGAATGAGGAAAAAAAGGGGAAAAAGAGACAAAGGAAATGTCTTTTGTTTAATCACACAAGTGATTGGATTCATCTTACCTTACTTTACATCCTTCATGGTCAAGGAAGAGAGATCAACAGTAGTTAACATCAAAGTTTCATTCCATGTAAAACAGCTAAGGTATAACAAAGACCAAGGATCACTGCAGAGGTAAAAGAAGTGGGAGACAAAAGACCTTTATCAGACATGAAGATCTCATAATTAACATCTTGGGAAGAGTTTCTACTGTAGATGGTCCCTACCTAAGTAATCAGCAAATGCTTGGATGAAAATTATTTATTTAGCAGTTCACTAGTCTCCAAAAGACATTCTCTCCAGGCATTAGTTTCCAAACCACTGTATCTAAATCCATGCACTTTATAGAATGCAAAAACTACCCCATCAAAGAAAGCGCCAGTAATTCCCCTCCCTGTCCTGCACTTGACAGGTAAATCTCTCTTTTTTTGAGCTGGTGTTGGGTTTTTCAGTTACTTTTCTGTTTTTATTTTTCTCTAAATATTCCTAACCTTCGTCATCACCAAAAAAAATTCAAAAAAAGCGCAAATCCAACTATCCAACTACAGTGATATTAGCTTATTTAAACCATGCCCATTCCATATCGGAGGAACAAAAATCAGCTTCAAAAATCAGCTTCAATGTGAGGCACTTTCACAGCAATACTGCTATAGTCATGAAAGTCATGCCATTACTGATAAAATAAGACCTATGTGTATTCCGTTTCCTGCATTTTTCCTCCAACACTAGCAGCCCCAGTTAATGCAATTTACTGAAAAAACCCTAATTTTAAAAAAAAAATTTTTCAGTAGATATAATAAACCCAATCCTTTAAAAAGTCTGTTTTCTTAGAATTTCTTGATGCATCTATTAATTGTTTCTTTCATTTTTTTCTTTCTTTTTCAACCTCCTTTCTCAACACATTTGCCTTTCTTCCTTCCTTAAATTTTTGTGAAGAAGAGAAATGAAATAAGATGATGATGATGATGATGATTTTATTAACAGTTTAGGATGATGGTTAAAGCCAGTTAAAACACTAAGCTATCCTTGAAGGATAGACCTTCAACATGAAGACTCTGGCCTTGAAAACACTCCTGGCAGTGTTCATTCAGTGTTGTCACACCCATAACAGCTACGAAATTTAGCTTCCAGAAAGTTGTATCATAGATTGTCTCAAGGATATGACAGGCCAAGTCCAAGGAAAACCTTAATGAGTTCAGTTGAATGTTGGAAATATCCAGTGTACACAGAAGAGAAAGAAGGGAATGGGAAGATGAACTCAGCTTCTTCTTATTATTTCTCGAAAATCTGTTTCTTTGTTCCTGAATAAAAATGTCTGCGCGTAATTTTAGGAATTCACCACACGTGGCTCCCCTACAGGGGCCCAGATTCTAAATCACTTTTGATAGAGGAAAATACTAACAAAGCTCCAGCTGTTCAAAATTCAAAATACATCTACTCAGAAGGTGGTCTAAATACAGATCTTTTATATTCCACAGTATCTTGAAAACATGAAGTGATGCAAGTGCATAGCTCCTTAAAGGCTTCCCTTTTACAGTAAATTTTCTTCAAAGCTTCTTGGTGCTAACACAAATGAAGTTCCAGTGACACTTCTATATTTTTCATCCATCTTTAAGTAATATATGTTGAGGCTTCTGACTTATTCTCACACCTAGAGACATTTTCAGTTTGCATCTAACTCATAAAAAAACCTTGTAGAAAAACAAAGCTCAATGATAAGAAATTAAAGAAAGTTCCCTTATGTACTTTAAGAAAAATGCATGCATTGCAAAGAATTCTGATTAGCATCAACAGCATATAATTTTTGCCATAAAAGTAAATAAATGTTACAAAAAAATCTAATTAGTCATCTATTACTGGACTATTTATAAAAAATAACTATAAAGTAAAAAATAACTTTTAAAGCAAAATAAGAAAGGCTTTCTTTTCCTTTTTGGTTTATGTTTTTTGAAATCAAAAAAGAAATTTCCATAGGCAAATTTTTGAATTTAGGATTCTGAATTTGATCATCAAAGTTTTTTGTGTGCTTTTGCAGTGTTGTATGAACACAGATATGACTCACACTGATTTTGTCATACATATATATAATTTTCTGCAAAATACTGTGTGACACTAATCAGATAATATTATCTGATAACCATTTTTTTCCACATTTAAATGTGTCTTCAAGGTTTTCACTTTATTTCAACAAAAATTAATTAAATTAACTGAGAATATACTACAAATAAATCTTTGTTAGGAATAACTTTAGGCTGATCATGCAGTACACCGTAGAAGTCAGTCTGAGCAAGCTTTTGTGTGATTCCTTGATGTGGCTGAAAAAAAGATCATCCTAAGTATTATTTACAGTCCATTTCCATTTCCATACTAANTTTTCTGTACACCGTAGAAGTCAGTCTGAGCAAGCTTTTGTGTGATTCCTTGATGTGGCTGAAAAAAAGATCATCCTAAGTATTATTTACAGTCCATTTCCATTTCCATACTAATCATATTATTACAGAAACTCAGTCTATATACACTTACCAGTCCCCTCTGGTGAAAGACAATCTTTATTATGTTAAAAAATGGACATCAGAAAATTGGTTTTGAAGTGTAATGAAATGATTTAATAACAATATATCTTCATATTTCCTAAATGATTTTAAAACCTTAATGCACTGCAGGAGTCTGCCTCAGTGGCATAATGAAATGGGACAGTTCAGATTGCAACCTGCTGTGTGAGGTTACCCCCATGTACAGAACAGCATGACAGCTCTGTCTCTTTTCCTTTTTATCTTTCTTTTCCTCTCCAAGTGCTGGGTCATATTCTTGGAGAGGGGGGTGTCACTCAGTATCTCACACATCCAGCTGGTGTTTAATTTGCACAGAGTAAAGATGAGGCACTTCTTAGAACTAAATCTACTGCTACAGTTTGATCATGAAAGTTGCCGAAAGATTCAGAATAGAGCTCTGCTAACTACTGGGTTAGTGGAAATATTAACCATTTACTTGTTATAACCAGCAAATTGGCCTCTCCACACACACACCCTGGACACATAGAACAGATGTATAGCTCGGCATAGAGACAAACATACAGTTAGAGAGAAAACAGGAGAAAAAGAGATGTGCACACACATAGGTACTGCTGATACGAAGATTCCATCTTGTCTAAGACTACAGGCAGCTGTGATGCAAAAATGGATGTGAAAAAGAAGTGCAAGTACACAGCATGAAATAAGTTCACAAGAATTTGGGCAGCTCTTACAACTATGAACCTTTGGACTTAGTACATTTAAATGATCTGATATTCACTGCATTACAGCTATTTTTCTTTATATCCACTTGGTATAATCCTGGAGCCTTCTTTTGGCTGTGGCTGTGGCCTGGACACCGTAATAACCTAAAAAGAAATAAATATACTGATTGCTGCTGCAGCCTTCTACAGAGAAGTTTGCAGAGCAATAACATTCATGAAAGGAGAAAGCAAGAGCAGTTGTGGCTGGAAAAGACTTTAGCAGAGGGTGTGAAGTGGTAATACTGACTGACTACATCTGTTTAACAAGTTGTCTCAGTGTAGTTTTGCACCAAGGCAAAAGTTCACCTGAATCTTCTGGGCAGGTAACAGCATTGAATTTCAAGTATTGTTTTGCTCAAGTGAGCTAAAGCACCAGTCCTGGGTTAGAGCTAAAGTCTACTAGATATTACACAAATTCAAAATATAAGGAAAATTTTGGTTCCAAATTGTAGAGAGTCTTGACTAGACATTCAGGGTAAAAATTGTTTCCCCTAAATTTAGTGCATAAATTTCTGCATATTATAGGCTTCTGTTTGAATCAAATGGACACTTGTGGGCATTCCTCAACCTATTTTAGAAGTCTGCTTAAGGATAAGATGGATTGGATCCTAGAAGGGACAATCTTTTCTGGTAGAGAGAGACCTTGGGTTGACTGTTTTGTGTGTAGATGGATGAGTCCCTACCCATCTTTTCCTAGAACAATGATGCAGCTGGATTAATATATGTGGTGGCACAGTCTTTGGCAGAGTTACATTACCACATCAGGATTAATAATGTAGGTGATCCTGCTCCACAAAGAAGGATTTCTCTACTGGAAGATGAGCCAAAAGTTATTTTAAGTCATATCTTATTTTCTATTTAATAGTAGCACTCCCATGCTCAATTTTGCTCTGTGTACATTATATATGTAGACTTTCCAGTTGTTGAATTGACACACGAATAATACTTCAGTCTATAACAGGTTTAACGAAGAGGGAAGAACCTGACCATCAGCAGCTCACCTGCAGATGAGTGACACGTAAAATAGCACAGTTTTTTTGCTGCCAGCCTGTCTTTCCTACCCTAACTAAACTGCACCTAATTCCATCATCATCTTTAACACTGGATTTCATCTCTTTCAGGGTTGCACTTTACAAATACCGTTTAAATAGTGACACAAATTACTTTACTATGAGGTAGGTGACAGAAGAGAGAATGTACCCCAGATCACTGGACTTTTTTCCAGCTAATTTCTTGTGAAATTTTCCTGATCTAAACGTTATGAAGCCAGTTTTTCCATATATTTCAAAGAATCTTAACTCAGTCCCCTAGAGGTAACCCTGGATGACTATAAATATTCCATCACACATGCTTTGCTAGTTCTTTAGACATAGTTCCCTTTTAGGACCAAGAGCTATCTGTGTCTTAACTGTAAGTGTGGGATACTCTTTCTTCATAAACTTCTGCAGCCATGTAAGTCTCATAGGCAGCTGTGTGACTTTATCTGAAAGTACTTATTTTTAAGGGTGACACACTGGTAAACCCACATCAGAGGGAATTGTAGAATCATTTGTGTTGGCAGAACCCTCTAAAATCAAGTCCAACTGTTAACCTAACACTGCCAAGTCCACCACTAAACCATGTCTCATGGTTTGTATGTAACCTGTATCGCTTCATTTCAATTCTGCCATTGCTTAAGCTTTATTTTCCTTTCAGTTGCTGTTATACGTGGACTATGAAAGCAAGAAAGAAAGGTAAAAAAAAAAAAAATTACTGTCCCAAGAAAAATCTTGCGAAGTCCAAGCAATAAAAATCTTGAACCTCACCGTAACTTTACTACTAATACCAAAACCAAGATACTAAGATTGCAGTTAAGGTGTCCCCAGATTGTCATCTGAAGAACTAATTTCTTCTTTTGTGCATATTTGCAGAGATGAACAAGAGATATGCTTGTAAGAAACTATTTCTTTATATACAGTGTGATCTTCTTGACTTTTTTTTTTTTAATCTGAGGGCTAATTGAAGACAAAATGCCTAAATTTGCAATGTTGTTACATGCATGAATACAATAATTTCCCCGTTCTAATTAGCTGGGCCACTGATTGAGGTGACTTGTAAATAGAGACATAGCATGATTTTTTTTTAATCATTTAACAAGAAATGAAAACACGTAAAAGGTGACTCACTTCCTTTAAGATGTCACTGAAGAAGTGCTGCCTCGCTCCTGCCATGCTAACGCAGATGAAGGTGACTGTGGCCCTCAGATGGGAGTCTGCATTTACACACAATGACCCCGGGCCAATATTCTGAAGCAAAGAAAACAAAAACATTGCCCTCAATCTGATGACATTCCCCTGGTTAGCAATGCTGCACATGGCAGCAGAATTGGCCCGGGAGGACCGTGGAGCAGCTGACTTGTGCAGCCCTGGCAGGTGAAGGGGGTTGTCAGGGGAGGCAGGGGGAGAGTCCAGCTGGCGAGGGACCAGAGGGCAGGAAAGCCATTCCCTGCTTAGTTCCAACGTGTTCAGGCAGCATCAGATAAGGAAGTAATTGGTATGTTCACACCTGCTTACATTCAAACTATCTGCTAACTGCTGACAAAAACCTTCTATCTTCCTACTGAGACATCAAGATAAATTCAGAGGAAATTGAGCTGTACAGGAAAAAAAAGCTACTCTTCGCTGAATTGAGGCTCTGACCAACAGCTTGAGGTCAACATAAGCAGGAAAGACAAAAGAGAGTCCCTCGGGGATTTTTCAGAAGCTAAAATAGAAAATTTGCTCAGCTGTTTATCACCTGAGTTTGACCTCCCAAGCAATATCTTTTTTTTTACAATAAGAAGACAATGAAGGATTTGGCAATGAATGAAAGGGAATTCATCTTCCCGACATTTTGTTAGTGACATTCTGAGGCTCTGTTTCTGACTTGCATTTCCTTTGGAGTTAGATCTTTAGGCTCGTTAGGCCCTTTTTTGTTGTTGTTTTGCTTTGCTTTGCTTTGTTTGAATGAGGTGAGTTTTATGTTGTTTTGTTTTGTATTGCACACCCATAAGTAGCAGCGTCAGATACTGTGTATGTTTGCAAGGTATGACTGGGGCCAGGCTTTACCTGTGATTTTTTTTTCACAATTTCTTCCAAAGAGGCACATCGAAAGCTTTTTTTTCCTCATCTCTTTTAAATTTTTTTTTCTTTCCTGTAGTGAATCTGTTGTCATTGAAATTACTGATCTTATAAGATGTCTCGAATCCTCCTCTCCCATAGATACTGTCACAGAAGCAGGTGCTTGGCATCTCTCAGGATCAAACCCTAAAATGCTAGTTGCCATGGTGACTGAATGTGAAAGAACAATAAAGAGCTATTTACCGCGGAAACTTATCAGCAAGGCTCGACAAAGCACCGCAAAACTGTAATTAGAGTTGCGTTGAAACAGCTTTATTTCTGCAGCTAAAACTAGGCAACAGCCTTTGCCTTTGATTTCTTCCAGATATTATCCCTTGTACATCCCTTGTGTAAGATCCCACCCAAACTCTAAGTAGATTATAGCAGAGTAGGCAAAAATTAGCATTTCGAAAAAGTCATGAAAAACAAGGCTGCAAAACTGCATGCAAATGACTGTATGAAAAACGATGCTTTCAGAAGCAAAGTGCTTTGAAGTATCCTACACACCCAAAGGTTGCTACACTCCACAGCAATCTGCAAAAGATCATGATAGTTTAGCATACACATTTGGATGTAAGGATTCTTTTCATATTTGATTGAAAGGGCAATACTCCAAACAGAACAGAGTCCTTTTTCATGTTAAATTTTGATTGGCTTTTTGCTTCTTAGGATTCTAGTTTCCTATACTGTTAGTAATACTGCTGTCATAGCTGACAAGTTAAAACACAGATTGCTAATAGCAGTAATCAATGTTAGCTTGGCAGCTCTGTGTCCTGAATGAATTCGGAGGTGTACTGTGAAAAGCATTTCACAAATGCCTGCGAAGGTAAGGTCTTTACAGACAAGAGCTTTCACTTTAATTAAGCAAAGCAGATGGTGCTGGAAGGGAAACAAAGGCACGCAGAGGTGAAGCATCTTGCTCACAGCTGATCAGTGACAGGTCTCAAATAGTTATTCCCAAATTGTTAGGATTCTGAACGAATGTCAGTCATCAGCAAATATCACGGTGCACTTTTAGCATTCAGTTTAAACACCGTGTATGGGACGTGTGTCTACAGGTCAGAGGTGATGATGTGGATCACCACCAGCCCACAGGCAGCAGCTCGGGAGTCTCTGTGTTAGATGTACATTAATACTCCTGTTTCTGCATGTAAGAATTGCACACTGAGGAAAGTTGTCCTCTTCTGTCATAGCGTTAAGGACGGTATTGGCAGATTTCAGTAACTCAGCAGGAGATACTGGGAAGCCTCATGTAGTCGTCTCATTTATGTGCTGGATTATATAACGAGAAAAGCAATGGTAAAAAAAAAATAAATAAAACCCTGTATTAAGGATGCTATAGGTAGCGATCTGCAGCATTCATCCTCTCTGCGCTCCTACAAGGTGTTTTTGTGATGCTTCCATTGTTTCTGCAGGTTGTGTTGCTTCAAACTTTCATGCTAGTTGCTCACCATGTGAGTCCCAGAAACGGGGAATCTGTTTCTCTTAGTGCAGTGTTTGAATCAGTTAAATCCAAAACACTAATACTTCTATTTTTAGTTTGCAGCAGCAATAGATATCTAATATGTTCGCCTGAGAATAATTGTGCTGAATATGTAAAAAGCATCTCTTGTGTATCATCTAAACTTTTCTTTTATGTCTGTAGAAGAAATGGATCATCTGTGCTTCCAGGCAGCACCCTTTCGCAGTAGATAGGGAATGATTTTCTAAGAAGGAAAAACTATTTTCTTTGAGCATTTAAATCTCTGAACTGATTTCTCTTCCACTTCAATGTAAACCCATTGCCTTTTCTTCAGTGTGTTGCAGCTGGATGACACAGAGGAAGGTCAAATTCTTTGAAGTCATATAACCTGCCTTACAAACCAGGTCTGGAAGAGATAGTGGGTGGAAAGAACACAAGCCAGGGCTGATCTCTGCACAAGCTACAGCTGCTGTCAGTATTTGTACCGCTGGTCTCTGATAATTAGCTGCTACATGAAGTAAAATGTCTGGTGTGCCCCAGCTAACTGTTGTTGTTGTGAGAAACTAGGAAAGATAATGATATCTGTTTCCTGCAATCGTTTCTAATGTTCCCTCGTTTCCATCATTCACCTTCGGTAATCACGAGGAAGTCTCCTGGGATTCATTCCTCACCCTTGGCCCGGGGTGCCTAGCCCCGAGGGGCAGGGCATAGGGGGAGGCAGTGCCTGCTTATTTGCTGGCACGTGTAGAGACTTCAGAGGGAGTGGGAGAGGCAGGAAAAAATGCCTCCTGGAGCAGAAACAGTTGCCAAGACATCATGAGTAGGAAATGAGAGAAAGGAGTTAAAAGCTGGATCATAGAGCTGCAAATGATTGTTCTCTGTAATGTGTTCTCTCCTCAAAAAAGCTACAAAAACGTCTCTCACTGATTACCTTTTTTAATTTGAAATATGGGACTCCATGCTTAAGTGTCCATGCTTTCCTGGCAGTGAAAGCAGAAGCAAAGGGCTCCCCTAAGATCGAAAATACATGGAGCTTGGGGCCTGCTGCAGTTTCACTGCTTCATACACAGATGCTGCCTGGTTCTGGTACAGCTATTCAGACATCTCTTCAGGTGAAGTCCTGCCCTATTGGCCCATGTAAGACTTGAAAGGACACAGAGATCCCTGTGTTAGCCCACTCATAATGAATTACACCCATAATGAAGATTATTTCTTATGTCATTTAGCTACACAACATCTGAAATTAATCTTGTGGGAGCAAGGAGGTTGTTCACACTGGGCTTCAGGGGCTGTAGCCCAGTGGCTGTTAGCTATCAGAGGCAAATCAAGACAGCATCAAAGCTAAAAGAGTTTGGTGAGATGAAAAAAACATTTTGCTTAAGAACAAGAGCTTTTCTTTGCTTAGGAACTCAGTTTGGTGGGAGACATCTCACACTGTTGTAGCTGGTTTAAGCTAGGCTTCTTATGCAGAAGGATGTGTTTAAGCCCACTACAATCAGTGGGGGCCAGCAGACACCTCAGGTAGTTCCCCACCAATTTTCACATGAGGATATTTCTTGTTCTCTACAAGTGATGAAGAAATATCTGAAGTCAGAGGCCTAATTTTGAAGGGTGAGATGGGTACCACCTTGTAGAAGAGGCAAAGTTCTCATGGACGGAGTGTGTCAGATGCAGTAACTAAAATAAACGATTCAATGAGAGCTTATCAATTTAACACAATGAGTGAAGCATAAAGCCTTGTTATAAATCCTTCTCCAGTATACACACACATACTAAACCTTTCCACCACGTACTTTTTTTTCCTTAAAAACTTCATTTTCCTCCTAAGGTCAGGAGTTTCACGAAAATCCATCAGTTTGAGAACTCATTAGGTTCCACTAAACTGAATGGGCAGCTGAGCCAGGTTGTATCTTGGCGCCTCTGAACTCTGTCTCTGAACACAGGATATAGGGATGGGGGGGTCAGTGGTGACCGAAGTAAAGTACTTCACCCACCAACTAGGAATTTGAGATTTTACTCATATAACCATTTCTTTACAACCAGCCTCCATATGTACACTCATGATAAAGGAAAAAAAGCATTGCTGAAACCAGAAAAATAACACAAAAAACAGTTTAAAGTGTGTGTTGCACTATGTTGAGTGTCAGCCTGTAAAATGGAAGCTATTACGTCTTGGGGAAAACAATCCAAAACACAAATATTCCATGATATATAGAAGTCTGCGAAAGCAAGGGCAATACTGATGGACTAAGGCTAGTAGTAGACAGGAAATTAAACATAAGTTTACAGTGCATCCTAAAAAGACATCTGGAGCTCCATTCAAAAACACGTTATTGCCTCACTAAAAAAATGGTCAAGATTTGGTAGGGCTTTTGTTCAAATACTGCTTTTAGTTATTGATGCATAGTTAACAGATAAAAACAGGAAAACATCACAGAAATGATTGTGATAGAGGAGAAACTCTCAGGGGAAAAAAAAAGAAAAAAGAAACACAATATGTAGTGTCCTTCTGCTGCATATTAACTGGGAAAGTCCTACTGAATATCAGCTGCAAGACCTCTGGTCAGCCTGGGTAGTGTATTAACCCCGGTGAAGGGAAGTGGACACAGAAACTCCATTAATATTTGTCAGAAATACAATGTAGGGTGGAGTTAAACAACAAAAGAGAATGGACAAGGAGATAGTGTCAAAGGATAAACTCAGATCTGAGTTTGCTCAAAGTTTATGCAAATCTGATCCCAGATTTGCATAAACTTTCTATATAATGTTAGCCAGAATCACCAAATTTGTTTTTCTCAATTTTCTTCCTCTCTAAATAACTACGTTGTTGTCTTTTATTTTGTCTTCTAACATTAGAAGTATGATCAGTCTCTAACCATGCTGCTTCCTATAACGGGACATGGTCTATATTACTGCTATGACTCCTACTGCTACTTAATCACTTTCCTTAAGAGAAGGGGTAATGTGGAAGAGAGGAAATAAATGTGCTCTTGTGGGCCCCAGGGGTGCTGGAGGACCCGTTGCTACCTTTGTTTAAAACTGGATTCAATGAAATACTGCAAAATTTGCTGTTAAGTGCGCTCTGGCAGTAGAAAATAGGAGACAAGACGTGCTGACATTTCCATCCTAGGGATGCTATGTATAACTGCGTGAGTATTTCACTCTTTTCAAACACACACTTACAAATACACTCACAGTAATCTGCATTATAGAGTGTTAGCAACCAATCTCTGAAGATGTTTTTTAAAACCTTTAGAAAGTATTATTTCTCAATAGGACAGAAGTAACTGCCATTCTATTTTTCAGTATTTTTGTTCATTTCACTACCAAAAGAAATCCATAAATGATATCTCAGATTGTCATATTTTTCTAGTTTTCACTTGCTATCAAATCATATCTAAGTGGAAGGCTGCTAGGTAGAAAAGTTAGTTGTAATTCATATGCTATCAAGGAAAGTTAATCAAAGCTCATCTTCAGACTCCTGGATAAATTCTGCAAGTTTCCCTGTCAGTGGTCCCAGCAACAATTCAGCTCAAAATCAAACATAAAGTTAGAATCAAACTTCTGAGTTTCCTCATTTGTTTTCTTCCCCTTTCTTTCACTTCTGTCAAGATAAGAAGACCGAGCAAAGCTCAGAAATCTTTTCTTCCAGAGGATGCTGTTTTAACATGTGCTGTGACCTCTGGGAAAAAAAAAACCAAACATGTATGCATACAGAGAAAAAACAAAAACACAACCCTCAGCTGCCCCCCAGATCCTTACTAAAGCACTAATTCCAGCTTTAATCTGGCCCACATTATTTTCCTGAGCATTCAAACTTTGACAATAAAGCCATTTATAGAGTAAGCAGATTTATTGTTTCACTAAGCATACTGGGCTGTATGGTCTGTACACTTTGAGTGAGCCTAGAAATAACAGTGGAAGAAAATACTAGATTATTAGGTTATGCTTCACAATTTTATGTCAACAAATAGCTTCTACTTTTCTAGCTATGCTACCTGTCTTTCCCTGTCAGCTGTCAATGGCTTGCTTCTTTTTAATGAATGCTGGGGCCTCCAAAGTTCCCCCAGGCACACATACATCAAGAAAAATGCTGAGATTTGTCAATTCCCCTAACATCCATTTAGGATTATTGTCAACATTTATAAATCTATAAGCAAAACATTCCCTTGAGACTAATTCTTTTTGACGGTTAGTTGAGGTAGGTCACCCAGCAGGGAAAACCTTGTTGGTGTATGGCAAGGATGTGCTGCCTTTAATGCCTTCTTCTTATCAGTGATCTTTGAGTCATTTGACTGCTTCTAGAGCAGGATTTATCACTTCTGGATGTGTCAAACCCCTTGATTTTGTAAGGGTGTTTGTGCATTTATATAGATTTGGTTTGTACTTGGCATGGGAATGAAGTATGGAAAGGCATAGAAAAATCTCTGTCCTTAAGAGTAACATATGGGACTTTTATTTATTATTTTTTGCTAAGGCTCCTGCATAAATGCTTAGCTTGCTCAGATAGAAAAAGAAATATCAAGTACCTTAGAAATTTTTTTAGTTTAAGTTCGCTTAGAAATTTGTCAGTTCTTTTAAAAAAGGGAAAGGAAAGCACTACTCTTATGCAGTGCTAAGGAAAGCAAGCACACATGGAGGAAACATATTGCCAGGCCATCAGTTAATGGGGGGGGGGGCGGGGGGGAGGCTGTATTCGTATCTTACATCTGATATTAGAAACTAGGTGTAAAGGATCCCTAACATGCATCAGAATTATTCTCAGAGATGTCTATCTCAACTTTTTAAATTGCTCAGACGTATACCAATTTACTAGGTTACTAGGAAAGTCTCATGGCATTTTAGTCAATGAAACAACTTGCTTATTAACAAATATTCTTAGAAAGTCCATTTAAGATCTATATATAAATCTATAGGTAGAATCAACACTAGGAAATTAATTCAAACACTTACCAACGTCCATGGTCAACGAAAAGTATCTGGGAAGAGGCTGAAAGAAAAGTGAGAATTCCCAGTGTGTAGAGGAGTCCAGGGCAGCACAAAGCTTCAGAATATAAATGGGTTTGTAATGGTTCAGGTCAAAAGTTCATTCAGCTCAGTAGTCTACCTGCCACAGGAGGAAGAATATAAAGACCAGGCAGGGTAGAATAATTTCTCATTTGCATATGCTCCAGGCCTCCACAACCTAAGGTTGACAGACTTCCTCGGCTGGATGTAGGGGTGTTACAGCTCGTGCTGCAGAGGAGATGCATAGCTGTTTTGAGCCCCTGTAAACTGTTAACTTCAGTGTCCTGTGTTTAATTTCACATTAAGCAGAATTGTGTGAATTGTCACTTTGTGAACCTACCATCTACTTGCTACCTACTTCCTGGGGAATCTCAATGAGCTTGATATATTTGACTTTAAGGAATATTAAGACCAGCAAAATGAGAATGATGCATCAGTTCATAGACTGCAAAGACCATGAAGAATTAAAAAAACAAATTGCAACAACAACAACTACTACAAAAAAAGAATAAAATAACTTGAAGATTTTATCTGCATCTGCATGCTTGTTATTAAGAAAAGCAAGTACCACACCTGCAAAATTAAAATGGTTTTCAAAGTTTGATGAGTTAGGAAAGGAAAACAAGAAGGATCTGACACAATTCAGTGAAGTAAATGGGGGGGGGGTATATCTGCTTCTTCTCCTGTTAGGATAGGCGCACTTTTGAATCTTGGTTTAGAAGTGGTTGTCCAATGTGCCTGTCATTTTCCTGCCCATCCAGGTTGGTCTTTAAGCATTTAGATTGTTGCTTAGGCTTTCAGAAAATGAATGAATGCCAGAAAAGGGAAGAGTTAAGTGCCATCAGCAAAGCTTGCTTAAGAGTACAATGTTTCCTTACAGACAGAACTGAGCTCAGTATGTGATTTTTCACATATAAAATATGCAATTTGACTTCAGCATTTCTTACCAATGGTTGTAAGTGAACTTAATAACAACTGGGAGAAATGCCTGGTTACCAGAGACAAGGAAGCTACCAAACCCAACGCTGTAAGAGGAATTTAATGAGACCTCATATTTGCTTGTGAAGCAGCAGGATTTGAGTAATAGTAGACCTTCTCTGCCTCATCCAGTTTGTGCCAAAGGCAAACAACTAACAGTGACATGAAAGGCCAACACCTCAGCGAGGAAAGCTGGGCTACAGTGGAGAAAACTGCAATATTTGGTTATGGCACTAGCAGAATTAAGTCTTTGTCATGGAGTTTAGTGCCATCTCCATAGGGAAGTTCTCAGGAGTACCCATGTAAAGCGCTCGGGCAGCACATTTATTTCTCTGTATCAAAGAGAAGGGGGAATTGGAGCAGAAAGCGGGAAAAAGAGACTTCAGAGCATGAAGGAAAAGAGAAGCCTTAGAGTTCAGAGAAGGAAAGCAAAGAGAAAGGCATGAAGAAAAATGACCCATGAAAGGTTAGAGCTCACAAAGAAAAGGATCGTGTGTATGGCAATCAGGGGAGCACAAAGTCCTCCTAGCTGACTAAGCAGAGCCAGTTTAAAGCCATTCAGTCATACTAGCGATTATTAGTCCTTTGAAACCTATTAATCCTATTATGAGGCTGCGGAATAATTTTAGAATTTAAACAGGCAAGCAACTACATTTAAACTTTGTTGCCATGTATTTTCTTTTGCCTTTTTAATTTAATTTCCATATTTATTCATTTTCTTTTTTTCTCCTTTGCAACTTTTCTTTTCTGTCTCCTTGTTTCCTTACCTCTCCTGTTTATTCCTACATTTTGTTCAACTAAAGATTAAAGAGGAAAGGCTGTGTGACCTTTACTACCAGCATTCCTCACACTAGAAGGATGGAGAGGCAAAATAAAGCTCTTGGAATCTTTCAAGCAAAGCAGAGTATTATTGCATACACAGTAAAATAGTTCATAAAAGGAATTTAGAAAGAATACAGTAAACACCAGTATAAGCAGCAAAGTTTGGCCTCGGCCCACAAGCTCTGCCAGGCACTTGAATACTCATCAGGCAAAATGGCAACATAGCCAAACAGCTGTGTGTTCCTCAGAGAAGCTGTAGAAACACATGGTCTTGAAACAAAAAGGGACCTTTCTCTTCTTTAGGCTTACAGACATTCTGCATAACAGTCAAATCTTTACTCTTTTTTTAAGAAGATCTCTGTACCTGGAGAACCATGGGGGTATGTGTTTCATGGACTCTGTTTTAAGCTGTTAATATTCACATATTATGTTGAATTGTAATTACTCACCAAATTGTAGTAAGGGACATTTTGTCAGCCTGGACACGTTCCATTCTCTAACTCCCCTGGCTGTTGCCATATATTTGCCATCAGTGCAGAATGATCCTTCCCTGGGCAACAGCCACTGTGTTTCACTCATGTTTGCTTCCAGTTTGGAGGCCAAAGTCGTAAGACATAGGAAATTATTCTGGATCAATTTCAGTCCATGTGTATATAAACAGCCAGCAGCTTGCACACCACTTTGTAAATCATAGCTGGTGCAGGAAGGATATTTACAATAAAAAATGGGGGGTGCTGTGAAATTCAGGAATGCTACACACTGTGATCTGCTAGCATGAGGGACAGCTTGCCAAGTTGCATAAGATCTCCAGCATCTAAGGAGATGATTAAGTCAAGGTGTTCCCAGTCAGCTAGAAATGTAAGGGGAAGTTGTGAGAAACTCAGGAACACTTCCCTCTCAATCTGCAAAAAAATACACAGCCACACGGTTGCAAAACCAGCAAAGCAGCATTTCTGGAATTCACAAAGAGCAAAGCACTATGCTCTGTAGCATACATAATTATTTTGATGTGGTTGTCTGTGGGCATCAGAGTATGAAATCAACCACACAACTGACACTTACATTATGGCAAGTTCACTGCAGTCTGGCAAAGAGCAAAGACCTGTTGTGGTATGGCAGCACATCCCTGGACTACCTAACACCAGCCAGAGGCTAGTAGCCAAAAGCCTCCAGTAGTGGGATGTGGTTAATGGGCAAGCTCCCCAGGGTTAGGGGTGACAACACAGATCCCTCCCAGCCGTCCTCGCACCTCTATGTAGATGTCTCCCTGGGCATTGGATCCTGGTTTCCCCTCCCTTCTCCCCTATACTTGGTTATCTTCCAGAACTTTCTACCTTCCTCAGTAGCCCATTGGCTCTTTGCTCCCTCTCTCTGCCTTCCTTGTTCCCCATTGGTCCTCGGTGCATTTCCCCACCTCTGTAACACCCCTTTGGCCCTCAGTTATTGGTTCCCTATAGTTTCCACGTCCCTTTCGTCCCTGGTTCTTAAGCCCTTGTCACCCTTTGTTCGGAGCTCTCTCAGTACCCCTGCTTTCGGACCTTCATCACCCAGTGCAGTGTATCCTCACCCCGTAATAAACCCCGTTCCCATGGAGCTGTGTCGGAGCCCGTCCGCTTCTTTGCTTCTTCCCGCGCCGTTGCCACCTGGGGGCCGCCAAGCCCTGTGTGAGCCTCGGCTGCTGCCCCGCTGCGAACAGACCCAGCAACTCAGGACAGCCCTCCGGGTAACTGGCACTGCCCCCGGAATCCGGGTCGGGGCGAGCGGCGTCAGAGGCCTGAGAGTGGGTACAGTGAACCTTGCTCTCCTAAATGTTCTTTCTTACTGCTAGGTGTAAATGACAACAAGAGCCAAGCAGCTACTCTTTCTGTAACTACTGGATAATTGTGTCCCCATCCGCCTTTTTTTTTTTTTTTTAGTAATGAAGAAAGGATACATCTTTCGGGTGGGCTAATTAGGGTAAGAACCCTCTGTTTCTCAGGGCCTTGTGTTTGAGGGAAGAATCCGATGTGAAACATGTATGATGCTTTCCCCACGCCAATGAATGCCTATAAAGAACGTGTATGGGTGAGAGTCTCTGTTAGGTAAGTTCATACCTGCTGTTCATCAATGTCTATAGTGCTGAAAATGCAGACAGTGGATATCTGTGAGTCTGGCAGTGCTACTTGCATGCCCAAGACTTCATTAGGCACAAGAGCCATTCACTTGCTATTAATTCATTAATCATTTTGTAGTGTAAAATACTGTTTCAGAGGAAAAAAAAATTCTTTCTACACCACTTGCTCTTACGTGTTCTACATTTTAAGAGGACAGACTTCATATTTCATTTATTTACACACATAAAAATGTTATTTTCTATCTTCGTGAGCTCTGAAGTTTGCCATAGCAATAGGCTATCTCAGCTCTTTTGCATGTGTTAATGCTTTTCACATGAGAAAGAAGGCACATTTCTGACAGTGGCCAGCTCTTGGAACAGACTTCTAGTGGATTCTGTGTTTCCTGGGCTTACCAAATAAAGGCTATAAACCTTGCCAAAAGTTGTGCTATATTGAGCTATTAACCAATAACCAAATTATTGGTTTCTACAGTATTAAGCAGAAAATACTATTTGAGAAGATACAGAGAATGGCCCAGGTTGGAAGGAAACATAATGGATCATCTTGTTCCAACCCCCACATCGTGGGCAGGGACACCTTCTACCAGACCAGGTGGCTCAGAGCCCCTTCCAGCCTGGGCTTGAACACCTCCAGGGGTGGGACTTCCAGGACTCCTCTGAGAATCTTGTTCCAGTGCCTAACCACCCTCGTGGTAAAGAATTTCCTCCTAATACCTAACCTAAATCTACCCTCTTTCAACTGCCTCTTACATTGTTAAAAAGAGATAAATGTATGAAATCAGTTTTGAACACGAGGAAGAAAAGATTCCCGTTTCTACTTTATAGCCTAAATTCTACACGATTTCTATATAGCATGTGTGACAATACAATTTGTTAGGTGTTTTCTGAAGGGATATTTTGTTTTTGTAAGAAATGTGTTGTAAAATAGTACAAATTTCAGCAAACATGAGAAGGGAAAAATAGGAGAAGCTTGGAATTTGATTAAAATTCATAAACTCACTGATAATCAGTAGGTAATGGGCACAAAATATAGTTGTAAAAATAAGTGATTCTTGATTATTTATCTAAGGAGTGGTTTAACATTTTATCACTGAAATTTATCATAAATATTTCACTATTGTATGATAGTGTTTAAATATTTATGGAAAAAGAAGCACTTTAACACAGGAAATTGGGATTGTACTTAAAGCACTCACACAGTATACTGGGGACCTAATTTTAAATATCCACTCGAAGTGAGATGGTTAAAAAACCCTTGAAAGCTAAATATTTGAAAGTTCTTGATTTTCTCATATTTCAAAACCAGGAAAGAAATTATAAGCATAATAAACAAAAAATTATTTCTGTCCCTTGTCTGTCAGAAAAATTTCATAACAAAATAAAAATATTTAATTTCATAAGTCTATAGAATTTTGTTTTGTTGATTTAGGCATTGTGTAGCTACTATTTTTCTTGGTTGTAGAAGTATCTATTTAAAAAAAACCAAACTGTTTTGCTCTACTTGTTATATTTTATTGCCAAAGAAATGATCAAACTAAATGATCAAGCTTAGCCCAGCATCTTTTCTCTGACAGTGGGCAGTGCTTCAGACAAAGGTACAAGAAAATCAATGGTCAGTTATTCCACAACCCTCCCAAAGTGAAAGATCTTTTTCCCTCTAATTCTTATTAGTTAATAAAAAGCAGAAGCCTGCTCTTTTATGTCCCTTATAGATATATATTACGTATCTTGTCTGATGCATTTGTGAGGTTCCTAGTCACCATTCAGAACTTTAAACTCCTCAAAAATCCTGTTAGGTACCCAGTGTTGACATGTGGCAGTGAGTTCCACAGATGATTTATATACGCTGAAACCAAAATATTTCCTTTTTATCAAACAAAAAAATGCAGCCTTTCAATTTAAGTGCACTCCCTTTTTGCTTTTAAGATGTAGTAAGAACATCAAGAAAATACGCTGCTGGCAGAGGCAATAGTGGTTGATCTGGATTTGATTTAGACTTTTGTTCCTGATTTAGGAGGCTTTAGCCATTACTGGACCAGAAACTCAAGTTCTCACTAACTTCTTGGGTGTTTTGTGCACTACAGTCACTCGACTTCTGTTAAATTATATAAATTTAAGGTCCAGACAGCAATGTCCTTTCGTACCAATGGTTAAAGCAAGCAGATGAAGCAAAAAAGCATGTTCTAAACCTTAGAGGTGAGAGAACGTATTAAACTTAGGTTTCCTGTTCTCTGAGAGCATTACTAGGTCACGTTGTGAAGAGAGAACTGGAGGAAAACCCAATTATGAATATATTAATACTTGTAACTCTTATTTATACCGTAAATTTTGAACAATAACAAAGCCACATTTTTATTGTATTTCAAACAACACCATTTCTATCATTAAATGGAAATATTATCATGTATCTATTATACAGAGATAGTAATCATGTATATTTTCAAGTTGTGATTCTCATGGAGCAGGAGACCATGGATGAAGAATGCACTTTTGATACACAGTATGATCAATGGCATAATAATTGATACCTGTTTACTTGTGTGTTCTTCCACGTATAGTCTTTATAGGCACACAAGTGTCTTTATAGTCTCAGAAGTGCTGAGAAGGAACTTGAGAGTTTTAGGTGTGTGGGAGGTACTCTTTAGGCACAGACAGGAAGGAAATTTGCATTCTTATGGGTGTCTCAGGGGGAACATTGTCAAACATTTTGAAAGGCCACAGTTTTCCTCTCTTCACATGGTTTTGTTTTGTGGAGTTGTCTTGGGGGTGAAAAAAGAGGAAATGTCTAAATAGTTAAACTGACTAGATACAAAGAGACAGATTTGTAGGCTTTGGATCTCAATTTAGGTAGCCAGATTCTTAAAAATCTTGCATCCGTCAGATCCTGCTAAGACCAGTTTGCTGGGAACAATGGCAGCTGCTGCATGCCAAGCCCTTTCTAGAACCTGGGTCTGTGTGCCCCAGTTTCAGTTCTCCTCCTGTATGGTCAATTAATGAGCTCATTTTCCCTGGTATTTGTGGGGGCCTTTTGTCGCTGACCGCTTGACCGCCTGGAGGCCAAGCAGGTGACTTGTTGAAGGTGCTTTGGCAGTGAGACAGGCAATTCGGCAGCCTGAGCGCAGCCTCTCAGTCTGCCTTGAGGCTCTCAGTGGAGCTGGTAGCAGTCCTTGGTAAATGTAGCGAGTCGGCGAGGGTAAAGGAGGAGAGAGGGACTCTTTGTTGCAGCAGTCCAAGCCTTTATTCCCCGCCCGGAGGGATGGGAGAACTAAGTAGCGAGGAGGAAGGGCAACGAAAGAGCGCAGAATGACAGTTACAGGGGATTTTGTACACCAAGGGAAAAGGGGAGGAACAAGGGGATAAACCAATGGAGAACTGACATACATTGACAGGTAACCAATGGCTAGGGGGTTAGGGAGGAACTTATTTGAACGAACCAATGGGGAACAAAACAGTACAGAACTTTCTAGAACGTATCTGCATAAACATGAGGGTAGGATGGAACAGGGGAAGAACGGGGGAGGAGATTTCTCTGAGTGGCAGCCTTAGGGCGCGGTCTGATCTTCTGGACCGCCCTCCTCACTCTCCTGGGCAGGAAAGTACACCCACTGGATGCCTTGATTAATCTGCATCCTGATGGTGGACTGGGCCACCGCAACATCTCCCCCGTTTTTGTTTAATAAATTGAAAAAATAATTTAAAAAAAGCTTTTTCAAAACACGAAAAGCAAACTAAAATGACAATAAGGATAACAACGAAAATGTCCTTAACTAAAGAATCCCACCATCCCGAGAGGAGATTCTCCATCCAAGTTGTGGATTCCTCCTTGATTTGGTGGATCATTTCCTTCATCTTCTGCAACGCCTGGCGGACGTCTTGGGCTTTTGATGATAGATTGAAACAGCAAAGACCCTCAAATTTGTGGCAGTCGTGATTATGAAGGAGCAAAAGATAGTCAATGGCAGCCCAGTTCTGCAATGTCGCCTTCCTAGTAATTTCCTCGTCTTCGAGGAGGTCGCTGATGGCAGTTGTGGTCAAATTGGCTCGTTTAGCCACCCAACACTCTAGGTGTCCCAATTCACCTAGAGCCTTCGCTGCTGCGACCCAAGGTAGAAAAGCTGAGACAGCGGACCGTTTTGGATGTGACCAATGAAAAATTTTAGCATTACAATCTTCATCCAATTCATTAAGACTTCTTTTCTTACAGGCCAATTGAGTTTTGTTTTCCCAATCAATAATTTTCATCATGTTGGGTGTAAACAACGTCAACTGCCCTAACGTACACGGCCCTCCGAGAAGGCGAGAGGGGATGCCTGCCCATGCACGCTCTCCACAAACTAAAAACACGCCTTTGGGGAGTTGTTTGGGCTTTTGATCTAAGGTGGAGGCCATTTTAACGTGCGCAATGCGCTTGCACCACTGGGTAGCCTGGTACTTTACTTTGTGCTGGGCAACAGAAGTATATAACTTTTTATGACTAGGTGGGTTAAACTGAAACTGAACACAAAAGGTAGCAACCACCGAACCAAGGAGCTTGAACTCGGCAGGCTCATGGGGTAGCTTGGGAAGGTCCTTCACCCAGTCCCTCCACAGAACAAGTGGGTTGTTAACTGGGACTTTGAGTGTTCTCATGACAAAGGACCTGGCTACCCGATGAGACTGCCAGTTCGCATTATCACAAAGCGCAACCAAAAGAGGAGGGTAGGCAGAAACGTTTAAAGGGATCCCCACCAGGCAGGTCGACATTGGGTTATCCGGGGCTGCCCTGCTCAAACATATATGGTCGTGGTGGAGGGTCTTTGCCAACATGGCCCAGACATTGGATCTTGGCTGGGAAATGATCCAGGCATGGCCATGCCAGATGCAGAAGAGAAGGAGTATCATCAAGGAGAGTCTCGGGATGGTCTCGGAATGGATAGTGGGAAAACGAGCCATATCTAAACAGGAGCAAAACAGGAAGGAATTAATATATGCAAACTAAATAGACATCATTGGGACACAAAAGGGTATACCAAAGGGATCGAAGGGAGGTGTTTGAGGGCTTTCAGGGGTTCTTCCGGCGCCGGCGCCTCCAGGCTGCAACTTCTTTTGATGCCATGGTGGTCATGTACGGCTTCACCCACTTGGCCGGTATCCACCTGAGTCCTGCAGGAGTGGATACGCTGATGGAGCCTCGTCCCCAAGTAATGAGGTGGTATGGTCCTTCTATTTGCTGGGTTTCCGGGTCTTTAATGAGAACTTCGGGGTTCTCCTTCAGTTTTTGCTTTCCACCATTCCCAAAGTGCTTGAAAATGGGAGGCTCTGGATCTTCATACATCCCATTTAAGAAGCTGATGGTAAAAAGGGCTTTGGCTAGCCTGAATATGGGTGAGTTGCATTTTGGGGTGGATCTCTGTTGTAGGAGGACCCTTTTGAGTGTTTGATGGGCCCTCTCTACAATAGCTTGCCCAGTTGGGGAATGGGGAGTGCTGGTGACATGGCTGAACCCCCATTGCTGGCAGAAGCTTTTAAACTGGCTCGATGTGTAGGCGGGGCCATTGTTGGTCTTAATTTCTTTCGGAATGCCCAGCACGGCGAAGGCCTGGACAAGATGTTTTTCCACGTTGCTGGCTTTTTCGCTTGCATGGGCAGAGGCAAACATGGCTCCTGAGAAGGTATCTATGGATACGTGCACATATTTCAGCCGACCGAACTCTGAAATATGTGTCACGTCCATCTGCCACACTTCCCCGCTGTTAATGCCTCTAGGATTGACCCCGCTGCCAGGGGATGGTAGTTGGCAAGTTTGGCAGCTGGGGCATGTTGCCACAATCACCTTCGCTTGAGTTCGCGAGAGATGGAACATGCGAATCAAGGCAGGAACGTTCTGGTGGTTCATGGCGTGGCTGATCTTAGCCTGCTCGAACATCAAAAGAAGCTTGACACGCTCTGCCGGAGCAGCTAGGGCGTCGGCCTTCCGGTTGCTATCGGCAATGAAGCCTGGTAGCTCGGTGTGCGATCTCACATGCATTACATAATAGGGTTGCTCTCAGTGGGAAAGGAGGAATATCAACTTTGAGAGCAAGCTGAAGATCTTTTGATTAGAAATTTGTTTGAGGAGAGCATTCTCAATTCTCATAGTTACTCCTGCAACGTAGGCTGAATCTGTAATTAGGTTGAAAGGTTCAGGGAACTGCTCAAATGCCCTAACAACAGCTGCTAATTCTGCAACTTGTGGTGATCCTGGGACCACCTCGACATCAGCTTCCCACCGCTGTATTTCTCCAAGTAACAATGGACTTGTGAGATCTCCTGGAACCGTCAGTAAAAATGGTTAAGGCGTCTTTGAGGGGCTTCCTACTTTGAACCTCTCTAGATATAATGAAGAAACTTTCACTGAAGAATTTATGTTTTGGGTGATGGCTGGAAATCTGCCCAGAGTAACTATCCAAAGCGAATTGTAAATTTTCGTTTGTCTGGACCATATGCTCCAATTGGTCTGAGACAATGGGCAAATAAATGCATGTAAAATCGCACCCCACCAGAGTACAGAGCCGAGCCCTACATTTGATGACGAGGCGCGCCATAAGCTCCTGTGGCATGGTGATTGTTTTGGATGGCTGGTGTAGCAGGAACACCCACTCGATGATCAGAAGGGAGTCCTTTCGCACCTCCTCCCACTGAAGGATGAGGCCGTGGAAGTGTGGTGCCTTACCTAAGATGATAAATTCAAACGGCCAGTAAGGCAGATACCTGTGAGCCTGTCGCTGTGAAATTACCTCCTCCGCTTTCTCAATGGCCCGCCTTGCTTCTGCCGTCAGGGGCCTAGGAGATGTTAAGTCCCCCTCCCCCCCAACAAATTGAAGAGAGGGGCTAGGTCCTCTGTTGTGAGCCCCAACCAGGGCCTCACCCAATTCAGGCTGCTGCAAAGTTGGTGGAGTTCCTAAAGCGTCTTTGGATTGTCTTTTATTGTGATCGGCTGCGGTGTAATGGCGGTCTCGTTGATCTTTAGCCCGCAGTACTTCCAGGGACTCGTCCGCTGTACCTTCTCAGGTTGCAGTTCGAATCCCTAGGCCTCGAGGGCTTCAATCACCATTTTCAGTGTCCAGTCCAGGTATTTGTCATTGAGGCAGCAGACAAGCACATCATCCATATAGTGAAGGATGATGGCCTTCTCTGCCCGGGCACGGATGGGCAACAGAATTTTAGCAACATACCATTGGCATATGGTGGGACTGTTCTTCATGCCTTGCGGCAGCACACGCCAATGGTAGCACTGCATGGGAGCTTCTCGGTTGATGGAGGGAACCGAGAAAGCAAACCGCGGCGCGTCTTCAGGATGGAGGGGAATCTGGAAGAAGCAGTCCTTGATGTCCAGGACTGCAATCTTCCAGTGTTGTGGGAGCATTGACGGCGATGGCATGCCTGGCTGGAGGGGCCTTATGTCTTTGATTACCTCATTTATTTTTTGCAAATCATGGAGGAGTTGCCACCTGTCTCAACCCGGTTTCCGGATAACAAAGGCGAGTTCCAGGGGCTGTTCGTTGGTTGTATGTGGCCTTTTGCCAGTTGTTCCTCCACAAGTGCGTGGAGTGCTTTCAATTTATCTTTTCTCAATGGCCACTGGTCCACCCAGACAGGTGAATCAGTTTTCCAATTTAATTTCTGGGTGTCGCGCTCCACTCCAGTGGCCACCCTCAAAAATCCTGAGGTCTGGGGCTGATGTTGAGTGTAGTGCCCCATTGGGACATGGCGCCTCTCCCCCACAACGTGAATTTGGTGTCCAGCACGAACGGGCAGATGGAAGCTACCCGTCCATCTGGACCTTCCAATTGAATGACCTTTTTTGATTGTCGTGCCAATTGGGTCCCCCCGATCTGGGAGACTACGCCCTGCGGCTGCAGCTCCCATCGTGCCGGCCATTTGTCAGCGGGGATGACCATCACGTCTGCGCCTGTGTCCATCATTCCTGTAACGTTAAATCTTTCTGCTCCCTGGCACAACTGACATTGCAGCAGGGGCTTGTCACTTCCTACGACTTCTGCCCAACAGACGCTTGGTGTCATGCCGTCTGAGGACAGCAGCTTCGGCAATGGAATGGCCTAGGCGATGACCTGGCCCTTCTGTAGGAAGTGGGGAGGATGGACACACCGTGCCAGGAGAACAAAGCCCCCATCCGAGTCCACTGTCGTGAGCTCGGGGGAGACCTCGATCCCTGCGGGCATCTGCTGTGTATCCCCAATGACAAAGTAATTGGAAAAGTCCGGTACGTATCTTTTCGGCAGCTGCAGAGTGACTGCAAGGATCCTCCAGTGGTTGCACGTGAAGTGGTAGGCCTCTTCGCAAATCACCCTCAGCTGCAATCCAGGAGTCCAGCATCTTTGATTAGTGTTCGGTGTTTGTCCGGCTCCATTTCTGTCTGGGCACGGAGCCGACTCGCACTGACTTTCTAGTTTCCCTGCTTCAGGTGTCCTGGGGAAACAGACTTGGGGATAGGCTTAGCGGGGTTTTTGATCAAATGCGCGGGTGCTCTACAATATCGGGAGGTATGTCCTTTCCCCCCACAATGATAGCATACTAAAGATGATGACTCTCCCACTGCAACCGTTTCCTCTCTCAACCCGCCCACGACTCCCCCATTTTTTAAACGCCGAATTATTAATGGGAACTAGTCTTGTGCAGGCCTGAATCATTTGGGTCAACGTTGGCGGCAGCTCAAATGGAAGACTCAAGATCACCCTCTTGCAAGCCTCGTTGGCATTGGCCTTTGCAATGGAGGTGATAATATGCTCCCTAGTTTAAGAGTCTTCAGTTTGTTTTTCCACTGCCACTCGCAGTTTGTCATTGAAATCAATAAATGGTTCATTTGAACCTTGTTTAATTTGCGTATAATTTAATTGTGGTGCCAATTTGGGGGGCATTAATAAAATGCTCTCTCGGCCACATCCCGGACGGCGTTTAAAGCTGCCTCCAGTATTTGCCTAGCCTGCTCCTGAGGCTTGGACAACAACCCTTCACCCATTAGGTGGTCCATGGAAAACCCCGCATTGGCCTGGTCTTGCAGAAGGATCAGGAGGAGTTCAGTTAACTGTCTTCTCCAATCCGAACTCCAAATTTGGAATTCGGAGGGAGAAAGCAGACATGAAAAAACATTTTTGATATCATGCAGGACTAAAACCGTGGTGGAGAAAGTTGCCCGCAAGAGAGTCTTAAAATAAGAGCTCTCTCTCCCAAATTCCTTCTGGGCCTTACAAAGCTCTTTTAAGCTTTGGGCTTCAAAGGGTTTCCAAGTAGGGTTGTTGCCCTGCTGGTTATAAACTACCGGCGCAGCAAATGGGCCTTCTTCCTTTTCCGGGTTCCGGGTCCCAGGGCCTTCACATCCAGTATAGGGAGCATGGGAACCAGATGTTGGACCATGGGAACCGGAAGATGGAAAGGGGTGGACGGAGCCAAGAGCGGAAGGGGAAGGGTTAAGGGCAGAGGTATCGCTGTGGGTGGAACCCCGCGCAAAGGAAGTACCCACTGCCGGAAGGGGAGGAGAAGGGAGCAGGAAGGGGTTGGATGAAGGAAGGTGCAAGGGATTTCGGGAACAAGAAGGGGGATTCGAAGGAGACGCCACGTGGTGACCTCCATCTTGGGGAACGAATGGGTTTGGGGAAAAAGAACAAGGACGGCCGCCATTTTGGGGCTCAACTTGGGGATCGCAAACTGGGAAGACAGGGCTGGAAAAAGGGTTTGAGGAAAGGTCCGAGATGGGTTCGCGACTCCCATCTCGGCAAGGGTATTGGGGAGATCGAGGAGGGCCAGGAGGACGGTAGCCCTCCTGTGCCGTTTGGCAGGTTGCACCTCCCAGTCTTCCCAACTTAGGGGAAAAGCATTTAGGGATAGAGGGTGAGGATAAAGGGGCACGGGATTGAACTGGGGAAGAACACGTAGGTCTTTTTGTATTTTTCCCTCTCAGTGTTAGCAATTCACAAATTTGGATTACCAGGGGAATAAATTTGGCCACTGATGTGTCTCCCGATGCTTGGAGGGAGGACAACTTTGCCCCCACTCCATTTGAAAAGCTGATGTCAAGTGTTCAGGAGACACTTGAGGGAACGATACAGAAAGCCAATGTACTAATCTTTCAAGTAATCCCTTTGAAAACTTCTTCCCTCCCACCAAAAGGGTGCCCACAACTTGGAGATAAACCTCTCTCTGGGGTGCAGACAACTTAGAACCCATTTTTTAGAATAAAAAAACTGCACACCCAAAACTCCACCCCACGTAGAAGAAAAGGGAGAAACAAAAGATAACGGTCTCCAGGACCAAGAGTACCCCTCCCCACCCCAGGGGATACTCACCACAAAGTCAAAGAAAATCGCAGCAAAAATGGTCTGGAGAACAGAAATCTACGTAGGTCCCCTGCCTCAGAGCCAATCTTCCGGGTTCCCGAGGATTGCCAGCTCTCCCCTGGGAGCACCACTGTGCAAAAAACAGCGTGCTACACGCAGCGGTGGTAGCAGTCCCAACTGGGCAAGTCCAAGGGTCACGCTGACCCAGTCACCTTCGAAAGGACCCTCTGANCTTGACCGCCTGGAGGCCAAGCAGGTGACTTGTTGAAGGTGCTTTGGCAGTGAGACAGGCAATTCGGCAGCCTGAGCGCAGCTTCTCAGTCTGCCTTGAGGCTCTCAGTGGAGCTGGTAGCAGTCCTTGGTAAATGTAGCGAGTCGGCGAGGGTAAAGGAGGAGAGAGGGACTCTTTGTTGCAGCAGTCCAAGCCTTTATTCCCCGCCCGGAGGGATGGGAGAACTAAGTAGCGAGGAGGAAGGGCAACGAAAGAGCGCAGAATGACAGTTACAGGGGATTTTGTACACCAAGGGAAAAGGGGAGGAACAAGGGGATAAACCAATGGAGAACTGACATACATTGACAGGTAACCAATGGCTAGGGGGTTAGGGAGGAACTTATTTGAACGAACCAATGGGGAACAAAACAGTACAGAACTTTCTAGAACGTATCTGCATAAACATGAGGGTAGGATGGAACAGGGGAAGAACGGGGGAGGAGATTTCTCTGAGTGGCAGCCTTAGGGCGCGGTCTGATCTTCTGGACCGCCCTCCTCACTCTCCTGGGCAGGAAAGTACACCCACTGGATGCCTTGATTAATCTGCATCCTGAAGGTGGACTGGGCCACCGCAACAGCCTTTGGCGTGTCACTGAGGGAAAAAAGAAACATGTCCTGAGAGGAATTACAGTAATCACTGACAAAGCCTTAGGAATAGCAATACTACTTGACCCAACTTTGAATATACTATTCACACCACTAAAAAGAATTGTTGAGGTCTGGAACTCTTAGACAACTTTCTGCTGGTTCCCAGCCTCCAAATCCGAATGAGTGTCCTCTGTTGCCTTCTGGGTTACTGGTCCTGTATGAAATTGATATGAAATTGGTGCAAATAAGACTGGCATCCTCTTCATAAAAGAGCCATATAGACCAGACTTTTGCACCTTCCTCTGAGGAAAGCAGAGCTCTTCTGAGGTCTGCACTTAAGCTTCATAAAGGAGGGGCCTAGCCACCATCAGTGGATTCCTGTTACAATAGGATTAGACAAGAAGCTACTACAAAAGATTCAGAATATAATGATACTCTTGATGCTCTTTCACTTTTGATGCCTTAAAAGCTGTCTTTGCATTATATGCTACTGGCTCCATTGCGGACTCTGGGGCATTAGGGTAAGTGAACATGCAAGGAAAAGGAAAATCAATCTCCCGCCACAGATAATGGAACTACTGGTGCAGATGGTCACTAAACACCAGTGGTTTATAGGCTTCACTCTAGGGCTTGAGTTGCTCAGATGATTCCCAGTGGAAAAGAAGGAGAAAACTTATGAAAAAATGTTGAATATCCTTCTCCTTATTGGGATCATATGTGTTTCACTGCACTGACTTTTTAACATTTGACTGTGGCCTGCTCTGCATTCACAGCTTGATGCAAAATTGGGAGTGGCTCTGTTTTGTTTGTTTTAATTCCACGTTCAGTCACTGCCTCTTTTAGGTCTCAGATACCACAGTTCATGCTGGAAAGTGTCAAATACACAGCCAATGTCCATGATGATGGATTGCAATGTTGTGTGAGTTACACAGGAGAGCGCCATTGTGTGCGATTTTCATGTAATTAGCAAGGAAAGAGATCTTGTTGGGCATATACAGCCTCTGGAAACAGAATTTTTATCCTTACAACTGACCCTGACCAGAGGTATCACCAAGGTTTCATTAACCACAGCAACAATAAATGCTGATGTTTTTATGTATAGGGAAAAGATCAGAACTTAATGAGCACCACTCTGTGTAGTTTAAACAAGTGAAATACATATTTAGGAAAAACAGGCAGATTTTAAAACACATTTCCACTTCTCCAGTTAGCCAGTCTGATAATTCAAGTTCTTAAGAATAAAATTCAACATTCAAATTCCTTTGGGCTTCCAGTGACTTCTTCTTTACTCAGACATGTTTATGTATTAATGAATCTAAGGTTTTCCTCCTGGTTTTTAAAATGGCATTTTCAAAACCACTTGGTTATTTGCTTAATAGCAGTTTTGTCTATTCTGTGACGATCTTTTAAAAACCCAGCTCCTGAATTTTTTCCCTGGGGGAAAAGGGGAAAGAAGGATAAGAAAATGAGTAGGATTTAAAGAAAGAATAGGAAGACATATTCAGAGGACATATTTCTGCAGATGTTTTCGATTTTAAACTTCTCTTAAATTTTGAAGAGTTTACATTCTTTTTACATTTTATACAACCATCACTACATGCATTTTTACATACAGTGGACATGGAGGTAACTCATGGATAATAGAGGAATAGCTGAATTAAATGTAGTATAAGTACATTTTTCTGGTTAAAATTAGTGACACTCTCTATATTTTGTCATAACACATAATGTGTTAATGAGGACCAGAACAATAGTTACAGAGCTATGCTAATTTGTATTTTCAATTTCATGAGTGATTTCTGTGCAAACAAAACTATTTGCTAAATTATTTTACTGCTTGCTATGTAATTTTCATTTAGTTTAATATTTAGGCTTCTTTAATTTTTACAGACTTTTAGAATAAAATTATGGGGTTTTATGAATGCATATATTCTGCAGGATTTTATTTTCTTCAATGGTTCTTAAAATATGCAAGAAGGAATTTATATAGATTTTTTTCATTACTTTTATTTGGAATTTTTTGATGCACAACTCTTGTCAGGGTCTGGTTAAATCAGACTGTCACTTTTGGAAGGCTTGTCTGGTTTTTTTATCTTCTAACTTTAGGGTTTTTTGGGCATCATTTTACACATCTCAATACAAACCTGTGTTCAAATACAGCTGTAGGGAAGAAATCTCATAAGATTTCAGTAGGTTTTCCTACAGAGGGGATGGAGAAAGAGCGAGTCCTTCAGGGAGCAATTCAAAAGTGTGGCTCTCTTCTCTTTCTCTTCTCCTCCTCTGTCCTCAAAGTATTACTGCAAGATCAAGAGAGCCTAAAAAAAATCCATAGCAGTGGTCAAAAACCTAAAAAAGTATTTCTCACTAAAAGTAATAAAAAGATATTTTAAATAGGCACAAATCAGGGGGAACACGGTGAAATTATATGTTCTGAAAACAAAAGTCTAGGGAAGACAAATAGGAACTTCTGTTTCCTGGAGTAAGACCAAGGATGTATAAAGGATGGGAAATTCAAAACAGAAACACCAAAATGTTTTTCCATGCAGCTTTGTGATTAAAGAGTGTAACTTAGAAAGTAGATGAGACCAAGTTCTTGGCCAGGTTAAAAAATGGATGTGCATTTATATGACTGCCAGGACCTCAATTAGGAAAAATGAACAGTTCCAAAGACTTTTTAAAGCATTCTTAAACCTGTTAGAAGACAGAATGAGGTGCTGCAGGGGCTGTTTTATTCCATGTATGCTGGCTGCAGAATTTTGCTAAGCCTTACATAGCAACAGTTTTAGTCCTGATGGAAAAGGTGCAGTGCTGTAACCAAATGGGCCTGGCACTGTCCCTGTGCTTCATTTCTAAATAAATACATAAAATTTCATGTACTTGAATTTGCTGAGATGTGAGCATTGGTCCCAGCATAACACAATCCTCTTTGTACATTGGATTCCTCTAGTTTCTCTTGTTGCAGGGTTTCTCACATGCTGCTACTTCGCTTTAGAAGTTTGAGGAAGGAAAGGAAACATCTGGAGCAAAGGCAGAGGGTAAAGAGGTTAACGACTGATGGAAAATAGCGTACTTACCTCCAGTTCAGTAGCCACAAGAATTCCTCTAGTTCTGCATTCCTTTCCACTGGAAAAACTCACACGTGTGTTCACAAAACTATCAGTGTTTGGTGTCAAAATGCCGAACCTCCTTCACTTTCTTGTAACAATCTGGATGTTTTTGGATGGATAAATTTTTTTGTTTATGTAGGAGCCAGCTAAGTGACTTCAAGGATGATGCACTGCTTAGTGAGTGGCAAAGGAATTCTGTTCTCTGTTTGAAGTGGGAGCTCAGCAGTCCCAGGGGTGCAAAGGCGAAAAACTGGCAGAAACACTTTTTAACTGCATCCCCCAAAACTGGCAATCAGCCCTCTGAGTAGTCCAGTTTATAATATTACTTATTTAAACAATACCAATTATAATATCAATTTATAATACTGCTCACTGGGAGGACCTCTGTGATAGGTCTCTACCAGCAGAGATTTGATTTTCATAGTGAGAATAAATTCCTGTAGAGCTAAATTATTTTAGAGCTAAAAACTTTTTTTAGGGCAACTATGCAATCACTTAGGCTTCGAGGCGCTGTTTTCTCTGCTTAAATGAAGTTTTATATTGTCCCATGTTCTTTAGTTTCTTTGGAAGAGGTGAAAATAACATACCTAATTTTAAATGGAGATGTCTTTTAGACAAACTACAGTACATTATAGACTCACTTTAGCTCAGTTTTGATGCCAAAATGACCCTTCTTTTAGCACATTAACTTTGTCAGCCCTGTGTTTTGCTAAGGCAGTCAGGCTGCTCTGGATTTATATTCGCCTCTGAAAGCAATAAAATAGTAATGAAGCAACAGTGGACACAGCCGGGGCCTTGCAACAGAGTTTTAGACCCCATGCTGGGTTAATGTACTAAGAGATTTTGCAGCAGCCAGATTTTCATTTAATGAATTTCCTCTTTCTTTCCCCCCTTTTTCCTGAACACCCCCACATTTCAGTTTGCTGCCCTTGTTCTTGTGTGCTTGCTCCCTTTCATGTGACAGCAAGTCGAACTTTACCAGCTGTTATAAAATAGGACCTGTGAGAAAGATTGTAAGGGCCAGGAGGGGCAATGATGGGTGCTCCTGGCAGGGAGCTCCGAGGAAATCCTCAGTTGTGTCCGACTGGAAGTCACTGCCTGTCACTGCTGAGGTGTGTGGTACAACCAGTATCAGCCCCCACAATGCCAGCAGGGATGTGGCTTAGAGGAAAGGTCCCACCAATGTTTTTGCATCTCATGAAATGTCCTGGGACAAGTAATAAGGCTTATTACTACAGTGCAAGAGTAGAAATCATTGCTGCTATACCTAAGGTTGAATACAGTCTTGTCTTCTCTCTCCTTGCCTGAAGCGACTTCAAACTCTGTGAAAATATGGCTTCTCAGGCTTCTCAGGCTGAAAACCTCCAAACAAAGGTTGTGTCTTTAGATGCATTTCATTTTGTTAGATATATTGAGGGTCAAAAAGAGTCAATTTTTTTATCTTATATGACAATGAAAATTTCTATTTTGAGAAGTGCCATTTCCTCCTCTGGAAAAGGAGAAGAAAAACAAAATTCCTGTTTCCAGAAATACTCAGAAAGCTTCTGCTGTGTGATCTTCTACGACTGTATTCTTGCCAACTCTATTACATCTGCATGTTTTGTCCCTGTGTACTAAACACCTATGACTGTTGGGTGTAATCTAAGGTGTGGGCACAGAGCAATCCTGTCTCTTGTGTGCAGGGACTCTGACATGTCAGGGTGCATTTGGACATCCAGTCCGTACACCAGCCACCGCATCTGCACTTAAACAGCAGATCCCACAGGATTCTTGTTTGTTTCAGGGTCCCTGGTAGTCACTGGAGTCCTCTGGTAGATATTTCTTTTTGCTTAAAAAATGGCAGCTGGAGAGGCAGGATCCACTTCTGAATTTTAAAAGTTGGCAAGCATGATGGATTTGCTGAAACACTGGAAAAGATTGCTGGCTCTCAATGCCAAAGCATGTAAGCAGCACATGGGTGAGTGTAATGTGTTTGGAAGTGTCTTTGCATCTTCTTCCACGCCTGTGTGCACCACTCACCTGGCTGGGAGAGCCCAGCCATGCTGCTCTGGTACCACCTGCACAAGCTCCTAGCATTAAAGTCCATCTCTGAAAATGTAAAATATACTTCTCTCATAACAGGTCTACCTTGGATATTCCCAGCACTAGAAGCAGGTTGTTAAAGCTGACTGCTGACCTTAAAAAGAGCTTTGAAAGCACAGGACTAGTTCTGTTGTCCAGGGCATAACAAGTGCATGCTCTCTTGACTGGTCTGTGGGTAACTTTTCACATGGACCTATTTCTACCACCACAGAAAGAAAATTTTCATTAGGATTAAGTGTTGTCATACACACTCTCTTGTTTAATCACCCCAATGATTGATGCTTTTTGTAGCCTTAAATTCCATTGTGTCGTCGATTTTTGCGTGTCTTTTTTCACACTTTTGCAATGCAACACAGCAATCTGTACTGGATTGTTAGTGAGGATGGCAAAATCTCACCACTGAATCTTTAACTCTCTCATATGGAATAGGACCAGAGAGAATTGGATTTGCAGAGTGGAGAATCAAGGGATATAAATAATCTTCTAAAATTATCTTTTTCTTTCTACTTGCAGTAAAGGCAGTAATTCTGGAAACTAAGTTTTCTAAATATGACATGAATAGTAGACATAGAGATAGCCAAGAGAACAAAATTAGGTTGGCAAACTTACTAGGCAAGTACCTGTACTCACTGTTTTCTTGTTAAGTATTTACTCACCAGCTTATGTCAAACTGGTACCCCATTGGAGGCAGATGTTTAACAGGAGAAAAAGAATCTTTTCTCTGGGAAGTTCAGTGACTACCTAGGAAGTGCAAGATCTGGATTTGGCATCTTCTCTGCCTCTCCTACAACTGTACAACTGGCCAGGAAATCATCAGCGGGGAGCACTAAGTGAAAGTGCATCTGACTATAACACGCAAAAAGGACTTTGTAGGGTGCTGTTCCTTATGCTGCTTATATTCATTTTAATCTATGATATTAAAATGAAAAATGCACAAGGAGTCTCTTGAGCAAGACAAAATTCCCTCTTCTTTTCTTAAGTCAAAGTAGAGGAACCCAAACAGCCTGTTGGGCTCTCAGTGGACTATTCACCAGTGTGGAGATTTAAAAAATTCCTGGGAAGTTACTCTTTCTGATGGCATTTAACTAGATGTAATTTTATTTCATTTGTGTCTCCCTACCTATGTGTGCAACACTGGAATGCAAAAGGGAAAAGTTTTAAAAGTAGGTAAGATAAATGACAGTTTAATAAAAGTTAAGCCTTGCCTAAATATATCTAAACCTGTAAGATTATCGGCCCTGTCTCTGAATTCTACTTGTAGCATAGTCTGATGGTAACAAGTGAAGTTCCTTGTGTTGCAAGAACTATTTACATGCATCCCTGTCCTGTGATAAACATCAGACAGCCACCGTAGAGCAAATCTGGATTAGACATTGCTGCATCTTGTAAAAGGGAGGATAATTGCTCTCTGTGATGAATAGATGCCTTTTACATTAAGATACAAATTACTTAAATTATTCCGAGAGTTTTAAGTGAAACATGGCATTCAGTTTATTTAAAACAAAATTTTTCTTTTATTTAATCTGAGTAGAGAACAGCTAAAGAAAACTTTTCAGTCTTTACTAAGGCAGAACTTCCACCATGCTTTAAATCATTTTGCCAAACTAAGAAATAGCAAAAGAATATTAAAAAACTCCCATAAAACTGAGATTTACACACACACTTAGAAAAAAAAATGTATATCAATATAGTGTATACGATGTCTTTTAATATGGATAATGCGCTTGTGTTTAAAGTTATGCACATTCTCAAGCCTTAGTGAGAGCAAGGTTGGACAAAAATCTCCGTCTATTTTTGTATATCATGCAATTATGTCATATAGAAGTGCTTGGTGTTACTGATCATACAAGTTTTCCATGCGCAAACCATACAATTATAAAACACCTTTGGTCCTGTCATCTTTTTCAGAAATGCGTCCCACCCTGTCCTCTGTTTTTAGATAAGAATAGTGTTCATATATAGATTTTTTAAACTCCAACTTAGAATTCATTAAATTGCCTTTTCATATCGACATGAACATGTATATTTGTTCTTTAAAGCCTCATTTACTTTCTTGCTTTTTATATAAACAAAAAATAATTTTGTAGCTAAAATTGCTTTTTTGGTACAGTTTGATTCAATCAGCTTTTAACTGTGCTGATATTTACCGAATGGTCATAAAAAGAAAGCAAAGTGAAAATGACAAAAAACCCCATGTTTTGCAGAAGTTCACATTCAGTGCATCCAATCTGCAGTCCCTGGAGACAATAAGAGAAAAGAGCAGGTCTGTAATGCAGCTGCCAGTTTAGTGATCAAACCCAACAGATTGCGGTCTGGCCAGATCTGGTGTCCAGATAAAAATGGCATTCATGCTAACCATCTGCCTACAGGTCAGTGGGGACAAAAATTAAAAATAATTACCTCTAATGAATGAATAGACAATGGCAATCTTGTATGAGGTATGGTATCATCTCTGTGCATGCACACGCACATACACACAGATACACACACACAGATATATTGAAGAGTCACTGGGTTATGTTTTTTAGAAAGATCTCAGTTACACTTTTCATTTATGTTTTACTTTAATTCCTCGATTTCTGGCTTTATGTTATTGTAGTTTTAAAATACAAAGCTGTTTTTTCTGAAACTAAATTGCACTAATGGTGACACAAATAATTAAATAAAATTAAATAAATCTTGATTATGTCCAGTGCAAGACTCAAAAGTCAGCTTCTTACTTCTAAAATCCAGCTAAATCTGAATAAGGAGAATTCTAGACTCATAATCTCCAAAAAAGCAATTTGGATTATTTACTTTCAGGTACAAACCCTGTGGAGAATTAGGAACCTTGAAAGAGTTAAGCTGAGCACTGATTACTGCAGCTGGAGCTACTTGGAGGGGGAAAGGGAAATGTCCGGACTGGGGTGTGAAGCTGCCTGGGGCTGTCCAATCTGGCTTTCAGATCTACAGATCCAAATCCACCATTCAGAGCTGCAGCTGGCATCTCTGTGTCACAAATTCATGGTTTTTTAGAAAAGAAAAGTCTTGTATGTGGTGAAAAATACAATAAATCATGGAGATTCACGAGCATCTCTTGTTAATACCCCCTGAAATGTGCCTGCGGTTGCTGCAGAGGGACTACATAGTCGGTAGTGTAATTTCAAGAGATTGCACTTCTGTTCTTTATTTCTGTACCTATGGAACAAGATTTATTTCTGTATTCACAAATACATTCTCCAAACAAAATTATTCTACTGTCTTCTATACTGAGCAGCCACTAACTCATCATTTTTCCCAACTATTCTAGAGCCAAACATGCTCTGAAGATATACTCCAATTTAACCAAAGTGCATTCTTTTTTCATCTCCATATAAAGAAATCTGAGTGTCCATGTAATTAATTTATTTGTAGAGGAAGCCAATAAGAAGCTTTTAAGAAGATTTTACTACTGTAAACCCTAAGGCCTTGAGCAAGCTAAAGGATACTTGTGCCTATAAGAGGCTTGTAAGACACATTATTTTCTTCATCTAGATTTAAATTACCTCTTTTCTACATATATATGTGCTACATTATGGTAAAAGATGAGTTAATTGATTGTAAAAGTCAGGAATGACTTATACAGAAATTGTATAAGGAATATCTATGCGGAAATGTATGCTTCAGCTTTGATAGAAGAAACCTAAATCTCCCAACTTCCAAGAAACTGCAGTTTTTTGAAATCAGAGTGAGCTTGGCTTCATTATTCAACTTTGCACTATGCAAAAGTTCTCAAGAGCCTCTAAGCTCAAGTAGGTTGTTGTAAATTAGATCTTCATCAAAGAAAGTTGAGCTGGTTTCTCTCAGCACCCGACATCCTCACCAAGTCAAGCACTCTGCCTGTGCACAAACTGCTCCCAAAGCACCTGTTCCCAAGAAGCCTCCTTGGAAAGATTCAGAGCTGACTCTGCAGCCTTAGAAGAGCCCACTTTGCAGAAGGAACTGCACTGTATTGTCAGCTCCTATTTTGTATCAATTGAAGTTCAAAGGCAAGATGTTCTGGGCTCATGTCCTTGTCTACAGCTCTCCAAGAGCAGAACTGCTTCTGTCAAACAGAACCCAGCAGACATTTCCTAGCAAGGTGCAGTCAAACTGCTGATCTGTGATTTTTGTTAAAGGCTGCTCAGGACATTGCTTTGTTTTTAGTAGAATATTTTGCCATGGAAACCACAGCAATAAAAAAAAGAAATCTGTGAAACCAAATTACTACAACTCGTAAAGTACAGGTCAGTGTTAATTTCACGGTTACCTTCAAATGCAAAGCTTATTTATTTATTTGAAATAGTCATCTCTGCACAGTCCAGAGAGCAATATTTATGTATATCTGCAAAGATGTCCACAGACATTTATAAATGAAACTAAGAAAAAAACATTATATATCAGAGTGAATTAGTGATTATGCATGTGACACTCCTGTTTGGGATAAGATGAAGGAATTGCAGGTGGCCAATGCTATTGCACTGTGTAATGCAGACAGGAGGCACTCAGACATGGTAGAAACTGAACTGTAATATAAGAATATGTACATAATGAAGTAGAATACTTAATAACTTCTTAAAATAGTATTCAAAACATTATGTTGTGTCTGTCACCATATGAGATCAGGATCCCATAAATCCACAAAAAATATAACTGAGCTGAAAAAATTGTTTGCAAAACAGCCTGGTGAACATGTTCCTCTTTGCATTTTTTTTAACATTTCTTCAAACAAATCAGTTTGACGACCAACCTAGCAACCAAATGCACTTACACATAGCCAGTCCTCAATTAATTCAGTAAAACTGAAACTGGAGATTGTTGTAAGTTCAGAATAGGAGTAATATTTCCACATGAATGCTGTGAAAGAGTATGAATACACCTTGGAGAAGTTAAATAAGTTAAATAAAAATATAGGAAACAAATTTGGACACAGAATTTGGACTCAGAACTCATTTTTAGAAATTTTCCAGGACTTTTGTCTCTCCTGGAAATACAGCACAAACTTCTTTCTCTTCACATGTATTGAACAGATGTAAGAACTACATGAATAAGGAAAGGTACCTTGCTAATTTAACTAAATTATTTAGAGCTCTGTAAATACTTTAATGTTCAATATATTTTCTTTATTTGCTTGCCATTTACGTGTTCTGATTTGTCCTAAATCATTTTTATGGCTACTCTAGAGGGTTTTTTTCCTGTTCTGTGGAGGAAGGAAGAGATTATGTCTCCTTTATGAGTGATAGGATGTGCATAGACGATTAAAGCTGAGTCTTATTAGCACAACCTAGAAGGAACTTCTAGAGAGTAAGAGGTGGTAGGAATAGAGCAAGTGACAGCTTGCAAAGAGCCTGATGTTTGAGAGGAGATTAAAAGACTGTTGAGAACAACGTGCAGACAGCCAGGGATGGAGGAGGTGATGGAAGAAGGAGACAGATAAAGCTCTTTTCTATAGACTCTGTTGTAGCTCAGAAAAAATGTTAAATGTCAGTAGATGTAGAGCATAATTACAGGAAAGAGCTCACCCTGCCTTATTCTATGTGAGTCCCTATGTTTTGAAAGTATCTACTTCTAGATTTTGGTAAAACTACCTTTAAAATGTACTAGCCCTGCCCCATAGGTTCATTGAAAGAGAAAAAGGCTTTATGGTTTCATCTAAATCACTAGCCTCATATATATGTATTCTCTTTTTATTGATTGGTGCTTTTATCTCATTCCTTTTAAAGCTACCTGCAAAGAGAATCTTTGTCCCACACAGTGAGACAAGGGCTTGGCAGTGCTGGATTAATGATTGAACTTGATGATCTTAAAGGTTTTTTCCAAACTAAATGTTTCTATGATCCTATAAGTTCTCTTCTTCTTTTGTCTTCTAGTTATTTCTCATGCATTAAATTTTGTGTTACTGTCTGTCCTTATTTTCACATCCCTTCAGCTGCTGAACAACCAGGTTCTTATCCTTTTGCTGATTGCATGTTTTCCAGGAAAGGAAGACCATTTGCTTGAGACAGCAGCTGGTCCTATGCTTCTAAGGGGATTTCACTGCTGTGTGGTTAGCATTTGTCCATGGAAGCAGGGGCTATCCCCACCTTGTCACACAGTGTGCACCAGCCACAATGTTCTCCTCTAACAAGGTAATCACTTTGAGCCAAACACCAACTTGTATAAGATATATTGGTGACCCCAGAACAGGGACTTTTTAGGTAATATTTGCTTTGGGGGACTCGGTAATCCCAAATAATGTATGAGGAGACATTTGTTTCTAAGCTTCTGTGAAATGCTTGGCGCAAAATTGAAGCTTAAGATATTTTATATGCAGCGTTACTCATACTGCCCATCTAAACCTATTGTTGCTCACTGTTAATGCCCAAGGCAAAAGTTTTGCCAGCTTCTGCCTGGGCATCATGCCATCCCCACAGATGGGTATGAGTGTAGACAATCAAGAAAGTATGTTTGTTCATCAAACAGGAGTGGTTGGGGCATTTTTCCCAGCTGACACTGAAAACAGCTGTCTGCCTTGAGCATGCTTATTTCTAGTTAAAAGGTCTGTGATATATTAGTAATTCCTCTCTGAACTATGCAAACTGTCAGTAAATAAAAGTAATTTACAATTAGCTATGGTTACTATGTTTGAGGCTACTTTTAAAGACTGGCCTCAAACAACTGCTTATTTTTCGCTTCCAGAATTAGGAAATGAGGACCAAGTGTCCATGACTCATCTGAGTTGCAATTAAACAGAACTCACAAATGTGTTCTCAGTTCCTGTGCAGCACTGTGCAGCAGCCTGCTCTCTCTCCTGATTGCTGAGGTGACAAGGACCTGTGGTACCTGCACTCCTTTGTCAGCAATGCTGTTTGAATACTCCCTAACCCTAAACAAGATGTTTGGTTTCTGTTGCCCAGGTAGAGGGAAATATGAAAGATTTACCTTTATTTTCCAATGAACAACTTCTTCCTTAAAAAAAAAAAAAAACAGCTATATAGTCCTTTATGGTCTGCAAGTGCATTTAAAAAATAATTTTTTCATGTTAAACAGAGTAACTCACAAATTTTTGCATTTCATAATCTCTACATGTAACCATCTGATATTTATAGTCCTGGAAAAGATTTTAGCCAGCAGCAGAAGGGAATTAAAAACCCCACATAGACTCATCTACCAAGACAACAGCAGTTCTGCTGTTTCTCAGTGTCATAATGATCTATATGCTCAAGATTTTTGCTGTATAGTAGACAGTGATTTATAGATATCATGTATATATACAACCCCAAGCACAATAGCTCTTCATGAAATTATTTACTTGCCATTTGCAACCTTTTTTTACAGATAGTCAAAATTTTTCCACCTGTAAATTGCTGTTATTTTACTGAAGTCAATGGATTCACACAGGATTAAAAAATGATGAATGTATCCTAATGTGCCTCAGACCACTGCCACCATGGCACATGACGAGTGTTCTGAAATCTCTGTAATCCCAAACTATTTTTGAAGGACACTCCAGAAAAAGACCTGAGACACCAAATTTCAAAGTTCAAATCTCAACAAGCATGTTTCACCTCAAAAAGACCCGTGTCACAGTATGAACACTGACTGCAGGATACATAGCATGCACATATACAAAAAAGAATTCATGCCATATTGTTGTTTCCCACATCAAAACCTTTGAGAGCTGAAGTTGTACAGAATGTTTTCATTTCCCAGTGTTTAGCAGAAATCCAAGCATAAGAAGAAACAGAATAAATGGGGCCACTAGGCTATCTTCTTGGGATGGCAGCACTCAGTTTTCTAAGGAAACATGCCACTGTATCTATCACACATCCACATTTGGAACAAAAAGAGCTGAAATATTTACAGTGATTCCCCTGGGAATTCAAGCATTAATTCACATGACTATTTTCCCATAGGTTTAATGGGGAATATCTTTGTCCTTGAAAAACTGCCAGGGCTGAGACAGGCTCTGCAACATTTATATCTACAGGGCACTCACTGAGCAATCACAGGGATGAGCATGCTCCATCTGGTCCTTGCCATCCCACTAACATATGCAGTTATTGGCTTCACCTAGGAGAGGTAGGCATCCATCCTAGTCTCTCTGCACATGACAGTGCCTGGCATGTGCACCAGGCTGTCCTCATCCCGCTGGGCTCCCACGCTTCCAGCAGTGGTCTTGCCTGGGGGAAATGCCAAGCCACCTCCCTGAGTGCCATGAAATGGAAAAACACTGAAAAAGGAGAACTCAGGTGACTCTGGAAAGGATAACTGGAAAGAAATGGGACAGTGGAGCAGTACTGCTCATCTGGTTGTCTGGTCAGTGAGACACAGGCATGCTGCAGTCATTTCATGAATGGAATAAAAATTCCCAGGAAGGCGAAACTAATCCTATGCACTTCTCTTTTTTTCTTCTCTTTTGTTAGTCAATATAATGCAAAACGTTTTAGAGGACTGAGATGATCTCATGTCATTGTACCACAGGCATACCTGGGCAAAATGATGAAAGGCCAGCAACTGCAACTCTTCCTTGTGTTTCAGTGATAGGTCTCTGATCCTCATCAAATATGGAAGTGGAAGCTTTCTCCAGCAAGCTCATTCCTGAGCTAAGTGAAGCTATTTTACCAGAACCATGGAGCATCCATGAAGAAAGGTAGAGAAAAACTGTTTTGAAAGACAGAAAAACTTTGATCTCTAATTCTTTCCCCCATCACCCATTCACAACTATGTTTAAAAGGGGAACCTTCTCCCAGTTTCATGAGGAAACCAGCTTCAGGACCACCCAGAGAGCTCTATTCCCTTCTCCTTGTCTAAATTACACAAAGAAAAATAAACAAATGAACACAACATTTGCTTTCTCATCCCTTCTTTTCACTAAAGGGTCAGGAAGGTCGGGGATCCTTCTTCTGCCATCTCTGGACACCCTTACCCTCTTCAACAGCCAATCCAGATGGATCATGGCCTTTGAAATCTTAAATCCTTTAATCAGTTTCTCCAACTTTCTCCGTTGGCTCCTTTATGTCACATTCCAGGGCTAATTCAGGTACCTTCAAACAGCGTAGGATTTGGATGACAGAAAATACATGGGGAAGTACAAGTCCAGGGATCTGTGCAAGCGGTGGGTTGATTATCCTTAGCTTCATTAAGGTTGCTCAGCAACATGAGCTTATATTAATCATGTCAGAGCAGCCGCATCCTGACAAGCTATCTGCACTGCCAGGATACAGAGCCTTCCCTCACACTGCTGAGAAAACATTCCCATGAACAGTCCCTCTGCTTCCAGCGAGGTAATGAGGGAATAAAATTTAGACTTGTCAAAAATTTAATGAAGAATTATTTTCACTACAGTTATGAGTCTAACAGGAAAGGATCATAGGATGTTGCACAGAAGACTTTTTCAGTGACTACAAAAAGAGATATGAAAAGCAGCACTTGAAATATTAAATACTGTTGCTAAATGATCTAGGTAATTAAATAAGGGGTAAAGAATTCCTGAATAGATAGATCACTGGCTGCACAGTTCACAGATTTTCTATGCCTGGAAAGATGGAGACAACATGTCCTTGAAAGATTCATCACTAAGTTTGCAGTCATCATGTCAAGCTGGATTTTTTCCATTTGATAATTTTATACAGTTAATCAGAGCTCATCAAATACTGCAGAAATAGCATTCAAGAATTTCAGTTTAAATTCCAGCTTCCTCATGTCTTTCTATTTCTTATTAATATGATTATGTTCGCTCACAAATGTTCTTTTTTTATCTCAGCCTTTTAATGATTTCAAATTACCAGCCATTTAGTGGAGCAGCTCTTCAAGTAGCATTACAGAACAAGGCTGACTCTTTCATGAACTACCCTTACACTGTCAAGCCAAACAGGAATTTCCGTGGACTTCCAGATGTTCAGTATCAACAACATCAAACTACACCTGGTGCTTTAAATTTAAGGCAGGGCTTACTGAAGAATTACTGAAGAATGGATTTATATTTTAGTAATGGCAATTCTGGAAGTGGTTTTCTTTTAATGATATGTGGGTGAAATGAATGGGAGATGATGTCAGCCTTTTAAAATGAAGTGAAGGTTCCTTAAACACCTTGCAGATAATTTTAGAACCCCATCCCTAGAAGTCCATGCAGATAGTACAGTAACAAAGCCCCAGTAAAGTCAAATGGGATGCTGGAAAAGCCATAGGGATTATTCCCTTACTACAAAGACAGAGAATTTTGTGTTGAAACAGTCTAGAGGAGATATAAACCCCTATCTTTAAAACACATACATTTTATTGCCTACCACCAGCTTTAATTATAAATTGAAGGATTGTGCTTCAAATCCTCTATAAATGACACGCTGGCTGTTACTACACCAAAGGTGGAAAACTGTTGGGAACAGTTTGGTTTGTTTTTGTTTTTGTTTTTTAAATCCCTCACTTCATGGAGCAGGAAAAGCTATCATGTAATTATAGGGAGATTTGCTTAAAACAAACAAACAAATAAACAAACTCAGGTTTCAAAAAGCAATTTTGAAACTCTAGGAAAGATTTTCCTATACTCTGCACAAAGACAGAAAGATTTCTACTAGTTTGTTCTTACTTGAACATGTGAGTATGAAAGAAGCACCTAAATCTGAGAGACCATTGAGGCAAGAGGGTTTTCTTCTGTTTGTTTGTTTATACAATTTTGCTGAGGCTTCAAATACTTTAAAATAAAGAACACTTGAGGTCATTGAATGCTGTGTACTCCCACACATTTTTTTTTTTTAAGTTACACATACTGAAAGAAACCACTTACTGAGAAGGAAGACTACTCTTGGCCCACTTCTCCGCTGGACAAACTCCAGATCTCTGCATCTCCATTAGACTTAAAAATTTGACACCTTAGGTCTGTGTTGTCTATATTTCCTCCTCTCCCCCTGCCAGCTATAAAACTAGAACAGTGTAGTTTGATTTGGCAATCACTATTTACATGCTGGACTGTAAATTTGAATGGCTGGGGACTGCCTCATCCTATACACAGTATTAGCATGATGAACTTTTACTCTCAGTTCAATTTTGCTTATGCAGCAAACAAGTTAAATATTATTATTTCTAAAAAACTTGGGCTAGCCAGTAATTTTTAGCAGTTAGACATCTGAAATATTAAAACAAAGAAATGTAATTTCCAGTAGTGGTGTGGTTACTAATTACATGGCTATGGGATAAATTCTATTTTATTAATAGTAATAGGAAGAAATTCTTTACTGTGAGGGTTGTTAAGCTCTCTTTTCCCAGAGTAGTGGTGAATGCCCCATCTCTGAAAGTGTTCAACACCAGGTTCGACAGGGCTTGGAGCAACCTGGTCTAATGGAAGGTGTCCTGGCCCATGACAAGGGAGACTGGAACGAAATGATCTTTAAGGTCCCTTCCAACACAAACGGTTCTATGATTCCATGAATAGCTCTAAATGCCACTTATTTCTAGTTTAAAGAGGTGTCGTATTGCTTGTTAGACATATCTGTAAATTTTTACATTGCATTTTCTTTCTCTGAAACCTAAGCAAAGGTAATGCAAATCTGAAAATCAATATGATGTGTATATGTCATGTGCCAACATTTTAGATCACTATTGTGTTATTAATCACTTATTCATCATAAAAATAGAGTATTGTATCAGCATAAGTACTAGTTGAGATATATATGTGTGTCAGTACATATATAGCGTGGATAAATCTTTCATTTTCCATCTCAAAGGTCTTTTCATTCAGGAAAGTGATTCCTCTAGTTCATGAAATTCCTCTTTTTCCTGCTTTTATTTCAACCAATCTTTAATTTTTCTCAGAGCAAATCATCTGTGTCTGCCAGCTACAGGAGCTCCTTACTTTCTTCTGAAGAATGCATCAGGGCTAATGTCAGAGTTAAAATGCTCGAAGGGGTGTATCTTCCACCTTGTTGTATTAGAAGAATTTAAAGTTGGATTTTTTTTTTTATATTGACTTTAAACAGGTAGAAAACATCTAGCAGGGTAAGTAAATAAGTTTGTGATGTTCCCCTACCCCACACTCTACTACCTCAGTGACCAGGTCTGACACTCACAGAGGTCAGCCAGCTCAGCCTATTGTTCAGCCTCTTGTTCAAGGGCAATGTGGGCTTGCTAAGGGCATTTTTCTCCTTCCCACCCCACATCCAGGCACTGCCCTCTGCTTACTGCAGCACAGTGATTTAAGTAAAGTGAAACAACAAAATAAATAAAAATAAAAATAAATAAATAAATAAATAAGTGCCCCCAAATAAACCACAACAGTGTAGGGAAAATATAGAACCTCTAAAAAAGCTTGAGTTTAAAAAAGAACCTTTGATGCACTGACCTTCGACACAATGTAATATATAGCTAGAGAAAATTCACACAGCAGTATCTCATTTCTGTTTTCTCTTGTGTGGTCTATAAACAAAAGAGAGATCCTGCTTTTCAGTTCATTACATTATTCTTCTCATGTTTATTCACATGAGGTTACCTCATGAACTGGCCTCCAGGGGAAGCAACTTCTTCTGTTCTTATATGTTTAACAGGTGAATCTCTCAAGATGGACGGAAGCGTTCAAAAAGACCAAGCTCTTCTGTCCTTTCTTGGGTTCATTGCTTCCATCTGGTAGCTGAAGTTACGTAGCTGGGTGGGAGAAATAAGCTGAAATTATTGCTGACCATTCTGCTTACTGAAATATCTCTTAGAGGCATCTGAAATTAGGACCACTGACTTTCACAGAATGGTTTGTGTTGAAAGAAACCTTTAAAGGTCATCCTGTCCAACCTCCCTTCAATGAGCAGCGACATCTGCAAGTGGACTGGGTTGCTCAGAGCCCCGTTTAGTCTGAATTTGTAAAACCCCTGAGAAGCAGAGGACTCTTGAAAGGGAGAACTGAGGATTTCTCACATCACCAGAATGGTGTAAGAAGCTCAAATTGTAGCAGACAAGTCAGTGTGGGTGTCCTATGCCTTATCCCATTGACTTAGTAGGGACCATGGCTCCCTCTCTTCTCTGAGTAAGCTGATATTTCATTTCTTTCAGACTGGCAGTGCGACAGTGTAGACAACTTGTTTCCACATAAAAATTTTCATGAAAACTCCTAATGGAGGGTCTGCACATAAAACCCTTTAAAACACTCCAAAAACAACAAATCAAAGTATCTTTCCTTCCCCCTCGTACTTTCCATATCATATACATGCTTTAATGGGGAGTATTATATTGAAAATACAAATGTATAGAAAAGTTCATCCTCGAGTTACTTTGCGCTATGTAATATAATTATCAGTGACCTTCCTTCTGTCACTTTCTTTTGAATGGGGCCGTCTTTCCTCTCTTGCAAGTGCTCTCATTGCAGAGGGAAGCCCATCAGATTTCCTGCCTCTTCGTGTCCTCCGCTATCCTTGCCCTGCCACTCTCACTGGAGAGGTCACCCCTGAGACATTCCCATGCTGGTGGGAGTGGGAGAGTGAAGAGCTCTCTAGCTCCACCCTCTTCCAGAGGAAATGTCGTGAGAAAATGTTTTCTTGAGGTCTTTGCTGTTAAAATGCTATGAGAATGCCTGCTATCAAGTGTGCATTTTTATGGCATTTTGACTGGAAGTAATGTGAGAATGTTCTTTCTCACATTATTTCTAGCAGAAATACCCTGAGAATACTGTTGTTTGTGATATTTCTACAGAATGTTCTTGGAGATTGTATGTGACTATATTTGCCTTTGTAATCGTGGGGTTTTTTTTTTTCTTTCTTCCAGCTGAAATTTGGGCAGCATCTAATGTCTCTCTATTTTAAACATTTCTTTTATCATTAAGCCTTGTCCAGATTTGTGCCAAATGAAGCCTTTAGCTGAAATAGCCGATTTGTTTCTTTTGTGCCCTAAGACCTATCCAAACTGAATCAGAGGTTAAGAAACCAGATTAAACTCCACAGCAATTACAGTATTTATAGGATTTTCTTCTGAGATGAAGTTGTTTCGACTGCCCTTTCTGTTTCAAAGTGGACCCACAATAGAGTTGAATAAAACTGTGGATGAGTAGAGACCTGGAAGGACAAAGACCACATACTGTAAAAAAGCCATTCTAATTAAATCAGAATGAAAACAGAAGAATGCCTTTACTTTCAGAGAAACAAGTAAGCAACCTAGAGAACCTTATGACTTGGCAGTCTACACATTTCTTTTTTAAAAGACAACTCCTATTTTAAAGGAAATAAATCCTGGAAAAAATGTATGTCAAGTCAATCAGCTATTTATGCCATTTCCTCCGATCCTGATGTTTCCTTCATGAATTATGCACTTTCAGCTGCCACTACTTACATATGTGGGCCCTTGTGGCATATTTCCCAGGACCAGCATGTGATTACAGATCATAAAAAATGAACATACACATTGCTCCTTCACTAAAGGCTGAGATGCACAGTTCCAAATGCTCCATGTTAGAAGTGTCTCTTCTATTTGAAAAATAGCAGCTGCTATTAAAAACATCTATAGCTATACTAGCAACAGCCATGAAAACTAATCACCATATTTTCATTTTAAATTGCAACAAAAGAATTAAGAAACAGATGCCCTTGAGGAACAGAAAAGGTAAAGTAGCCACTAAGACTTTCCCCATAGCCAGAAGGTGGTGCTGCATTGTAATGTAGTCACAGCGGGTCAGGTTTGCATCTTTAAAAAAGTGAATCAAACAGCATAAGTTATCAGAGTGAAAGAGAAGAAGAGATTAAATCATCACAGCTGCGCTGTAGGGTAGTGTTCAGCAGAGGTAAAACGAAGCATAGAATTTAGTTCCTTATATATTAAAAGCCTGTAGTTGTGCTGGTGTGAGACTGGATCTTTCAGTGGAAACTTTAAGTTCTCTCTGTATTTCTTTTATTGCTGGTTTTATTAAACTCTCCTGCTTTGTTAACTCTTCTGTTTCACCAAGACACTCAACAACATAGAAGAGAAAAATCTGGTCAACCATCTCGTGATATGTTTCCTTGAAGAAATTTGTCTTCTTGTAACATACTGCATAATTTTTGCTAAGAAACTTTGAGCTTTTTACTTCCATTGAATAGAATCTGAGATATTCAGCTCCAGGTAGACACTGTTGACTTCAATGAAACTCTGTAAGACTTTGCCAGCCGAGGTGGTGCAATCTCCTTCCTTAACAGAAGAAGAGAAGGAGAGCAGAGCTGCACATGCTGGATGTCAAGTGGGTAGACATGCTCTAGCAACCCACCCTGTGCACTGCTGCTCCGAGGGACAGTCATGACACAGGATTGCTCCCTTTCTCCCTTCCTCCCTCCCTCTCCCAAATTCTGCAGGGTTGGGATGTAGGGCCTCAGCACCAAGTGTTTCTCTCCTACAGATTCATTCCTATTGATCTGCTTTAGGGGCTCATATCGCTCACGAGTACCTCTGCATAAGTTAATGGTCATATGGACAAATCCCATGTTCTCTGATAAGAAAGATATCCAAATTTGACGTGATTTTTTTTTTTTAATGGGAAAAAAAGTTGGTAAGAATCAGGCAGCTGCCTCATGGGAATAAAGTTTTGACTGGGAGGAAAATGACCCTGACCATCAGAGCAAATCATCTCAGGGACATGGAAAATTATTGCCAAGTAATGCCATTGTTGTTTGCATTACTGAGGCACATTGAAGTCATGGGCCAGCACTCACTTTACTAACTACTAACAAAACTGTGAAGTTTTTCACAGCAAGGGAATGAATCTGGAGGTTAAATTTTGCATGGATTAGAGGAGAGACACTGTAAGTTCATGGAACTGAAATCCACTGAGAATTAATGAGTGCATAAAAGCTACATCCAGTTCAGGAAATCACTGGGCTGAAAGTAGCTGGAGGCTGGGAGAACAGTGAGGGGGATGGGCAGATAGATTTGTCCTCCTCTTACTGTTTTCTAATTCTTTGACCACTTCTCTGGCTGCTCTGGGGCAGATAAGAGGTGGTCCTCTCCCCTGAGGTCAACTTCATCCCCTTTCAGTCTTAGGGCTGAACACCCTCATCCTCTCAGTGCTTTCTAGAGAGTTGCCTGTGCAGGTCCCCTGAGTTGAGCTGTAGCAGCCTCTGTGCTACTGGGAATCAAAAGAGGATTTGGTCCCCTGGACTTTCAGAAGAAAATTTTCCATCAACTTGTTATTAATTGGGGCTAATTTATCCTTGGTATGACCTTTCTGAGTGATGGCTACTCTCACATCAGAATGGAATCTGTGATTATGCAGTGACTGAGATATGCTTATGTCATCCATGGAGAGATTATCCAAAATGGAAATCTCTTTTCCACAGAAGATGCCACCTTTGAACTGTGCATAATGTCTTTGACAGGTTGTAGAACCTTTGTGGATTAACTGCAGATTTTTCCCTAAATTTAGTGTGCCAGAAAGCTGCTTCCAGTTTGGAAACATACCAGTTTTTCCTATGGGAGATGCTAAGATGTGCAAAAAAGTACATAGACTTTGATGCAGATGAAAAATAAAGAGTATTTTTTTTCCTCTGACAAGGTCATATGGTCTGACCAGCCTTATGTAGAATAATTTCATGAAAACTTTGAGTTCACTTAGAAATAGATATGATTTCATTTTTGGTGATTTTTTTCCAATTTAATTATAATTCCCTCTCTATGTATATATACATAGTTATACAACAGCTTTTAAAATCACCAGATGCTTAATGACTGCTTTCAATCTGAAAAGTGGCCCATAGTAGATGGAATATGCCTAACCATTCCCAAAATCATGGAGTTTTATTGTCTTAAATAAAATGAATTTTGAATAATGAGCAGGAAAACTGAAATCTTTAACTTACATAATGACAAAATAGACAAGTTATTTAAATAAAATATTATTTAAAGCATCTAGAGATCTAAGACCTTTCCTGGCAGAGATCATGTACAGCTTGGGGTAAGTGCCTGTGTGAGAGTTTCTTATTGCTGGAAACAGAGGCCCATAATGGAAGTGGTGACAGACCTTAAATTAGCGCAGTGCTACTGTACAATAATGTGTATTCTCAGTGCCATATGGTTGTGATATGCAGCTGTTTTCCTATGCCGATTATAAATTTAGACTGTCTGGCAGACATTACAGAAGGGAAAGACATCATTGATCATTTTATCTATCCACTCTGGGTCAGTGAAAGATCATTACTGCCAGTCTCAATTTCTGTTTTTTAATTATTTGCATTACTGTAGTGTCCCAAATCCCCAGGCAGGTCAGTGTCCCCTTGTTCTGTGCATCACACACATCAGGGTAAGTGTTGCTTGCTTTGAAAATGCAGAGCAGCTAATGTGCAGATGTACTCAGAGGCAAGTAGAAACTGAAGGCAAGGTGACACAATACTAAATGTAAAGTCTATGAATTCTTTGCTACTTCACTCTCTGTTCTTTTATTATAACCCAATTATCTTGGTTTGCTTACCAGGTCACCTTAGCTGGCTGAAGGTTCACAAGAAACCCAGCAGACCTGGTGTGTGGAGAAGCAGCTCCTTGTGAACAAATGCAGAAGGGATGTTACAGAAACAAGAACCACCACAGGCAAACTTGAGTCATTTGTCTGAGAAGCCAGCAAGACAGAGTATTACAGGGAAAGAAGTGGAAAGGAAATGTCACGAGACAGAAGAGTGTGTAAAAACATTTGCAGAATTATTGGAAATTTGTCTATGCCACAAAATGGTCATGTGGTAGAAATCCCAGAACTAGTGGGAACTCGTGCCATTAAGTGCAGACTGTGTATGTAACACAGCACTGTGCCACAGTGACCTGTCACTGTATTTTCTCAGCAGGGCTTATTAGCTTGGGCACAGCACTGTCTGATGTGGGAACAGCGCGTCAGATGTGAACTGGCTCCGGTCCAGACAGCTCAGTGCATCCCTGTATCACACGCCCCAGCACACCGGCTCTGGGATTAACTTGGAGAGACGTCACATGGGTCTATTTTAATTGGTCCATAAATGATAAGAAGTCCACATTTCTTCTCTTATTCTACTAATCTCCAGTTTAATAATGGAAGTTCTTTCTGATGATTAGACAAGTCTTTTCCTTTTAAAAAATATTTCATCCTAGTATAAATTAATTGCCCTCCAAACTCAGAAGAGAGTCCTTTGAAAAAGAGACATCCTGGCAGGGCAAGCAACCATGTGTTTTGTTGCCATTTGAGGGGACTTGCACTGAAATCTGAGCCTTTACTGCCTTTCTCCTGCTAAGGAAGAAGTACCTCATATCACAGACCAGCAGCCCCTTCAGGCAATTGCCATTTAAAGAGTGGCATTGATGGACTCTGTAAGGAGTCCTATTCAGTCCTCTCTGTCTGGCAGCATGATGTCAGTGATGTGGGCGGCAAACCCCTGAATTTGCTTTGATGGTATTTGTGCTCTTTTTTTTCCATTTTTCACGAATGAGTGATTCATTTCTTTGAAACAATGTGTTTGGAAAGCCTGCCTGGCTAAGGAATTGTCTACGCAGTGGGGGAGACTTGGAACATTGTATGTCCTCATGGAAGTACCAACAGGGGTTGTGCCAGATCCTTAGTGCAAGAGGTAACAGGGATGCTTGTATCAAAGCCAAAGCTTCATGAATCAAAGGCGCTGACTCTCGAGCACAAGTGCCAGTATTTGGGCAGATAACCCAGCCCATGCCAATTTGGGGTGAGAGAAATGCCCCAGAGTAATCCCGTGGATTCAAAGAAATGCAACATAATCAATTTTGAGTATCCCACAGCCTTGAGAGTCTTCATTTATATATATTAAGTGAAGAAATTAGGGTAATGATGTGGGCTTATTTCCCAAGCAAGAAAAAGTAGAAAAATTTCTGCACCATTTTCTACCAAAAACTGATGTTGCCTCATGTGGTTTGTTCTAAAAAACAAACAGGGGGTTGGGGAAAGCAGCACTAGAAGAAGAAACTGTGGATGTCAAATCACATGGTTTGCAAGTGGATCAAGTACAACATTAATGCTGACGTGGCAGGTCACCAGAAGCAGATTTTGGCCAGTATGTGGGCTGTTGGATAATTTTGTGCCATCTCCAGTAGTCAGCACCTGACACTCAACATTCACCAGCAGGATGATTCACACTGCTTAGGTTAAGTTAAGGCAAAATGTTACATGCAATGGAGACAACAAGGCACTCATGCAGAATCATCAATTATCCTGTATGCACAACAGAGCTGGAGGCAGCATTAGATTAAACTCTAGAAGCAGGGTGATGTCTGAGTCGTTATTCTCAGTGAAATTCCTGGATTGGGCTGAAAATTATGTGCCTGTGTTCACTCAGAAAGAAAATGTGGAATCCCCTTCTGCTCAGAGGTGTGTAATTAAGAATTTCTCATTCTCTTAAAAATGTAGCTAAAAAAACAAGGTGACTGCAAAAGTTTTGTATAATATTTTTGTGATTATAAAGAAAAGTGTGAACATAGCTTTGTAGCTTCAGATAAATACAAGGATCTTAATAATTTAACTTTGCATTTCATATATAAAATGTTAAGTGGTTCATTGCAACAACTGATCTCTATTTTGCTGTAAAAATTGGCTTCCTCTCCTAACAAGTTTTTTAGGGGAATGTCCCCATGGGAAAACTGATTGCCTGACTTCACATCACACCCAATATCTGGTTCAAAGGATCGGTCCCAAACAGTAGGACAGAGGACTTTGTGTTAATGATGTCCAATGCGATCATATATATCTAATCAGTGTTTCCTTAGCCTTTTTAATAACAGCAAATTGTTTAGACTACTTACTCAAAAAATGGAAGACCTGACTACACCTTCTTCTGAAGTTTAAATTCCATAACTCCTACATGACAGAAAATGTTGGATTGGACAATCTTCATACCTTATCTTAAAAGTAAGCCAATGGGCAGGTGTCTAAGTTTAATATCAACATTGCTTTATTTGTATGTGTATTGGATAGACATGGATGTATATGCACTCTACAGCATAAACATGGAGCCTGACCCACATTATTAAAATGGTCTGCAAAATTCAGTAAGTCAGTGCTGAGATTCCCTCTCAGTAACACATTTTGAAGTGGTGAGTTCACAGAGACACTAAATGAACTCTCCAATCCTACAAGAACAGAGAGCATCCTGTTCTCCTTTCCTTCCCTCTCCCAGAAGATAACATGTGCAAGAAGATGCTGTCCACAACAGATGCTGTGCTCTAGATTTCCAACTCAGATTGTCTGTTGGGTTCCTCAAGCTCAGTGGTGCTTAATGAGAATAGAGAAAACATCATTCTGGCTAAACTTTCAAAAGCAGATCCCCATTTGTTGTGCAGTTACACACATACCATAAAGTTAGTAAAGACAAGGAAATGCTTTGAAATCAGACTCCCCTATTTTTTAGTCTCTGGAACCTGGCATTCCATATGCACTGAGTAGATTTTTCCTTCTGGTTTTGACAATAAATGCCATTACAAGTCTGAGAAACCTACCTGGTTGAAAGCGTTGTCAAAATGTTACATACAAAAATTCATTTTCTAACAATCTCATTTTGGTAGGAATTCTCCAACTGGCCCCCTTAAGTTATTTACAAAGGCATTTTTTATTCTTTAATATGGGGAATACTGGATTTTTCAGTGCAAATGTTATGGATATTATTTTGAGTAACAGTAGAAATATCCTTTCAAGAGAAGATATTCCTTGAATCATATTCGTCCATGTGTTTTTCACAATATTGTTGCAAAATAAAAAAAATCAAACATTCTGTAGAACAGAAAGTCTGAAAAAGTTCACTAAATTTTTTGCTTAAATTATATTAGATTGATATAATATTAAATACTGTCTTGATCATTTAATGTTTATTTTTATATAAACCAGTTTATTTTATATTTGTGATACTCTTTTAACACTATCAAATCAAAACCAAAGTACTTTCTTATTTTTTAATAATAATAAATTTTAAAAATCCTAGCATTGACAGATTCCTGACAAATGTTTTTGGTTTTGTGGAACTGTATTTTCTGGTGGAAGTCAGCATAGCTCAAAAATTTTCAGTCAACTTTAGAATTATACATAAAGGAAAAGACAAGTGAGGCTGTGATTTTCAACCACTTGTGGAAATGAAAATCATATGGATCCTGCTGAAGGCTACTGAGATTTTGGTATCACGTCCCGGAGGATCCCTTGAAAGCCCTGAAAGAGTGTCTCAAGCACAGTAAGTACTTGCTGCCTATTACTTGTTAAAAATAAAAAGTGTTGGAGGCACATGTCCAGGAAAACTTGAAGCACTGTGTGCCGTCTTTAACTTCTAAGGAGCTGTAGAACAATACTTTCTTTTTTTAATCCTAATAGATTATTCCTACTAATAGATAGTAGGAATTTCAACATATGTTACATGTTGTATACTGGTGATTTGTGTTTTCTGTTATACACTTGTATCTCAAAATAAAAAATAAACGAAGAACCAAAGACAAACAACCATTCAAATAATGTCTTAGAATTTTTTTGGAACTCTATGAAATTTTATTTGAAGTTCCAAAAGTGATGTTAAGTCATCAAACAAGATTCCCTGCCTTTATATAACTGATTGTAATTCATTCTGAACTTCAGTTGTGTCTCCCTGCATACTAACTTCACAAACACAAAACTTCCCACTGCACTTTTATTCACAGGCTTGTCAATCAGGTGCTCACCGTTCCCTTAAAGTTTAAGCCTTATTAACCTACACACTGGATTTGACTGATGATAGGCCACAACAAACAAAGAGCACCAACTCTCAGGTTCCAAATCCTGTCATCCTAGTTCAGAGGGTCCCTGCAAACCTCCTGTAAGAGATGAAAGGATCAGTCAAATGTCTGATTATTCAAACACACAGGCAATGAGGGCACATTGTGGAAAAAAAAAGTTAGTGGAGTCCCCTGCTGATTGAGATATCTTCTAAAAAAAATAATTTGGTGCTGATCTTTGTATGCAGATAGCATTGGTTTCTAGCCCAGGTCTTCATGGGTTATGTCAAATGCACACTGGGAGCACCATGTGGAAGGTCTGGACTGAACATATATTTGGCAAATATTGTTAAATTTAGTTCACCTCATGGTAGTGTTGCCCAGCTACATTAGGAAGCCAGCATGTTAGCTACTTCAGAGGATCTGAAAAATCACTGCAATTCCAGCAAGAACAATTTTATTTCATTCATTTTCGTATGCAATTTCATAGTTTAAGGCTTTAGGATAGGCATATACTTCTGCCCTGATTTGGTGTATTGCAGAGATTATTTTGTTATGACAATTCTGCTCATTAATGGCTGAGGCATGTTGGTCAAATGTAATCCCTGCTGACTAAGCATCACTGTATTTATCAGGATTTTCATTCCTGCTAGTTAATATTAGAGAATTGCTCAGAGACCCCACTCAGGCATAGCACCCTATACCTAAAAAGCAATGGTCCTTTCATGTTCTGTAAGTGCAAATCTAAATAATAACTATGAACTTTAGAATGCAAAGTAGAAGAGCTGAGGTAAAGAGAACATTCATGTTAATGAAGAAATCTGGAAGGTTGGGGCTTTTTTTATTATTATTTTGAAAAAGAATCTTTGACCTTTAATATGAGATAAATCAACAGAACACAAAGCAAGAAAGAACCATCTACCATGAAGGCAGACTACAAAACAGAATCTGACCTTAGGTTTTCCCAAAAATATTTGCTTATATTTCTGCTTTCCTGTTCTTTTTTATTTTGGTTTTCTCCTAAGTGAAGAATAATAATAACTGCAGGATTCCAACAACTGTTGAACCTGCATGAAACAGCATTCAGCTTCTGACTGTAATGGCTTGTGAGCTTCCCACTGAGCTAACTACCAGTTAGTAAAACGTAAATGACACAATAAACAGGGCTCATGAGAGGATCAGATCATATGTACATTTTTCTATAATACCTTTTGAGAAGGGGGAAACAAGTGCAGGTTATAGCTGAATAGTGCAGGGAGCACGTGGCAACAGGTCCTTTTTTCTGTCTACCAAAGAAAACTTTTTTTTTTCTGGGGAAAAAAAGGCATAGCAAACTGATGGGTGAAATACTTTTTTTCACTGAAAAGCTAGTTTTCCATCCCAGAGTAACAGATTCAAAATCCAGATGGCTTTACCTACATGTCTCAGGACAATAAAAGAAATTAGGGTAAGAAAACAGTGACAAATATCCCATCAGGCTATGACTTTATTGTAAAAAGTTGAGTATCCCACTTATACAATACTGTCATGTTTCTGAGTCATAGCGATATAAACCAGATTATTTAAAAATGTTTTGTTTCATGTTTTTGGTATGATGCTGCATCAACACTCAAAGGTATTAAAATGTGCATCTTTAACTGGTTTTCTGTAGTCATTCAATATGTTTGACTATTTCTTTAGAAAATGATAATGCTAAGATTTTCATCTGTTTTCTGTGTCAGCTACATCTTAATACTTCTATCCTTTAAGAAGATTCCTGCCCATTCAATAAGCATGTTAAATAAGGGGTAAATGTATGAATAAACTTGTTCTTATATGATTCAGAAGCTCACAGCAAAAAAGCAACCAAGCATATACAAGTAATACGCTGTTCCTCAGGGAATACAATACTTGTTCCATAGCTCTGGCTTTATGTTGCAGAGTCGGACTGAGCCTGAGAGATGAATGTAAAAGATAAAGAAGCATTGTAAGGTCAGTGACTGAGCTCCTCTTTTTGCTAATCGGCTTCCCTTGTTATCCATCCAATTTACTAGAAGGTTAACCTTTTCACTACTGCTAGAAATCAGCTAAATTTTTTTTATGAAATGGCCAGGGCAACAAGTTGAACTTGTTGCTGTTCATACAGCTCTGTAACAGTAAATGAGATGAAAAATAAATAAATAAATAAATAAATAGACAAAAATTCGGCAACTCAGCAGCATTTTTCCCTCCAAAGAGCATTCAAATGCAAATGGATTTACATGAAAAGAGGTACCAGGCCTTCATAGATAAAATATTTCATGGAGATAGAGCTTCCAAGGCCATGGGAGGAATGCCAATGTCACATATTAATTAAGAAAATATTTAAGATGGACTGGCCTGGAATTTCCCAAAGGAACATATTCCTGTTGAAAAAGCATTTTCTTTTAAACTAGAACTTTTTATGGCGATCCTGTTCCAAATGTCTTTTAAATGTTAAATGCACAGAATATTGTATTTCGGTATTTTTTAAATGTAAAATTCGTTAACCAGGTTGAAATTATCACAAAAGTCATAAAACAAAGCAGAATAGTTATAGATGTGTGAATCAAAACTCATGTATCCACAACTTTTAAGAAGTTTTTCTTTTGTTCTTGAATCAAGACAAACAAGTACATTTGTTGAAAAAAGTGCACAAGTTAGTTTCTTTAAGCTATATCCCAAGGTAAGACTAAAAGAAAAAAATTGAATCAGGATGGGTAACCCAAAGATGAGGGCTTTACCATTTGAAAGGTTGAGGTTGAGTGCTTGGTTCCATCACAAGATATTTTTGTGGCTTTTGCCCAGACAGTTCATTCCAGATTCACCTGTCCTAAATTCATGAAAGCAGTTAAATCTCTAGGTCTCAGATGGCACCACTTATCCCCTAGAAAAACACATACAAGCAATTAGTACCTCTGCTCTAAAGCACACACAGAGGACTGCCCCAAAAGCTGCCTTAAGACAATGTGGCAGATGCATACATGCTCCTTAAGAAGTGCTGTCTCAGGAGAAGAATTCGTCCTAAGTTACAAGGACTTTGAAGAGGCTGGCAAGGAATAAAAGTCCCCAGAAGGACCACATTCATTAGATGTACCCCAGCTATGGCTATTTTACACAGGTAGTGCAAACTGCAACCACTCAGCTCTATCATTTCTTGTATTAAGAAAAAGAAGTTGATGTGTAAAAGACTTATTTTAATCAAACATTCAAGTTATTAGTGGGACCCTCCTGATATCTCCTACCACAAAGGATGAGTCTAGGGGTTGAATATTCTATGTTAATATTAGCTCTGTGGACACTACAGTGATAGAAGGGAGAGAGGGAAGTGCCCTAATTCAGAAGAAAACTGTGAGAAATGTCTATATTTTCCCTTTCTTAAAATATGTATATCAATGCAGACTATTAGGGAGGAGAACATATGAAAACACTTAAAATATAGTGAAGAAGAGGTGCAAGAGAAAACAAAAGAATTCAGATCATCAGCGAGTATGTGGCACATTAAGTAAATTCAGCTCTAAAGATGAAGGAATTGTGCAATGACACCAAACACTAAAGAAAAGGAAAACCTTAGTGGCTGTTCCATATTGAAAATTAAACTTTCAATGTTCTAAAAATGTGATCTTAACACTTCAAAAGATATATTTTCTAGGAAAATCTCCATGGCCACTTTGTGTGTCATATTCTATCCCAATGGTAAAAGAAGATAGTTGAGAATTTTTATGACTCTTATAACAAGCTGTTGGACTTCAGTCATTCCATTGACTTATCTTGCATCCTCAGTCTATATACTTTCACCTTCCCTTTATCTTTCAGTTCGTACTATAACAAAGAAAAACTGTTGGATGAATCTCTGAAAAATCTTTATTCTTTAGGCCAGGCTTAGTTTTAATTGTTCTTCTTAGAATATTTTAAAATAGTGATGAAAAGAAGTGAACTGTTCTGTCTTTTAATCTCAAGAGTAATAAAAGCATTTCCATTGGTCTATTATTTATATACACTATTAAGAGTATAAAATATAAAAGAAAAACTAAGTATTTGTAAGCTTGGTATCAAGTCAAGATGAAGATCCTTAGGCAGATGAAATGGAAAAGATCTTTGGGATAGTTTTCAAATGAGATTAAAAGGGAAGGATAGTGAAAAATTGTAGGAAAGTGTTCAGAAGTTTCAATTTAGGAGCTTCACATTTAATAAATGTTCCCACCCACTCCAAGTCTTTATAAACCTAACTTGACCCTTTGTACTTTCTGAGTGCACAAATTATTAATGAAGAAATAGTTTTGTGTTCTTTGCATAGTAAAAAAATTTGCACCAGTTTTGTACTTTTAATTTTGGGATTCCAAAGTGCAGCATTTAGGGGTTTCATTCTACCCTCAGTTACGTATTGCAGGTGCTTGACATCTCTTAAGTACTGCGACTCATCATCTCAGTTTGGATCCCCAACAGTTTAGCCTTACTATTTTGACTTAATGTTGGCATTTATTATAATCATGGATAATTATGTATAATTATAATTAAGCCCTAATCCTCCTCAATTACAGTGACATAAATTAGGCATAAGGCATAATTTAATCAAAATTAATGGATTTGCGCCAGTATGGAGCTGACACAAGGATAAATCCACATCTTGTTTCTTGTTATGAAATATATCATTCCAAATATGCCAGAGTGAACCCATCTTATAGGTAGCTATTGTTCAGTTACATGAAATGTTTGTTATTCACTGACTGTCATTACTAACAAAAAGGGAAAAGTGTATTGGTTCAGAAAATAAAGCAAAAATTTCAAAGGAAACACTGAAATTTGAAAGAATTTCAACTCTTGTACATAAGAAAAAACATTTTTAAGATCATAAGGATGTTTATAAAGATTACTTTTGTTAAAAAAAATCAAAGGAAAATTCATTCCCTTGGGCATTTTAAATGTATGTGGTAGAAATACTCACATCCAGATGCTAACTTTTCTGACTGGCTAAGAGTGGCCTTAGAGAGGTGGTTGGGGAAATGATCCTTTACAAAACATGGGATACAAAGCTTATGTTGTTGAAAGGAGAAGCATGTAATCAGCTAAAGAATTCCTGAGAAAGACCAAGGGCAGCAGATACTGAAACCTTGAACTTCCTTACTTCAATGCATTTTTTGCATGCTTCCTGAAGAAAGAAGCAACCAAGGGAATTTATTAACTTTTAACTTAATTAGGTAGATGCCAAAAAAATGTTCATTCCTGGACCAGTCTATTTAGACATTGCAACCTTCAAAAAATTGTAGCTCCTCTCTAAGGACTCTAGCGGGGATTTTTTTTTAAGAGGCTATGTGAACCTTTTCATCTTCTAAACATAACAAAAGAGAAGTTTTAAAAGACAATTTTAGGTGCCCAATTGCATGAGAACATATCTAAGGCAATAGACAGTATGGTGTGTATATATGTGTGTAAGTTTAATTCAGATAGTCTATGGAAATCTAAAATAAACCTTTACAAAATAATACAACAGTCAGTTCCTGTGAAATCTAACAGATTTCTCTCTCACACACTACAAGTATATGCAAATATACTCTTTTTTTCTAGCTTTGATTCCTATTCATTGCTCTCTGTCAGAGAATAAATAACCTAACTCTAACTTTACCAAGCAACACTATCAAACCTACAATATAGAGTTATGGTCTCCCTTAGCTTACTTGTATAAAACTTAGGTTTGGTTTTTTGCTTAAATTTAGTTGTCCCTTATTGTGAAATTGTTGATGAAATAAAAAGGGACACTATTTTAAACTTTTCTCATGTTAAGCTCACAAAGAATTGCCAACAGAAGCAACAGAATTCAGATTCCCTCTTTCCCCCTAAGCTACAACCATTGTTTCACATGGTGTCTTCTGTGTCAGTAAAAAAAGAGGAGGAGAGGATGCTGTCCCTGGCAATGGAAACTCAGTGCTGGCCCTTCAGCCTGACAGGAGCCATGGGCTGTGTACAGAGCTAAGAAAGAAAACAGATTTTAAGAACAATAAGCAAAAACAAGCTATAGGTGCAGAACAATCACTCTATGCCAAACCATAATCAGATTAATTTTGTTCACTGGGTTGATTTAGAGTAACAACATTGCAAAGAAGATTGAAACAAGTCCTGTTGACAGAAAGTACCTACTTCTCTAACCTTATTCACTGGCTACTAGTGATGAATTCATTGGACTTTTTCCAAATAAATTGTGTTGGTATTAAGAGTAGATAAATTACAGTAAAGCTGCCAGACTTCCTCAAAGTCAGGGCCTAGAACTCCAGGACAAAATTTATACAGAATAATTTCATTTTAACAATGGATTCTCAAATCCATTCACAGGTATTCTCTGTTGCACCTCTTTTGAGGTATAAACATTATACAAAGAATAACACATAAATGAAGGCTATCACAGTCCTGAGATAATACTAAAAAACCCACTTGTAGTAACTCCCATGTTATCTAAACTGCTGTTAAAGTGTGGGGGGATTTTTGGCCACATGCTACAGTTGTGTCACCAGTCTTGCATCCCTACTAGCAAATTCTACTGTTTGCTACCAGTGTTTCAGCCCTTTTAATATTGTCATCAGCTGCATATTCAGTCTCTGAATCAATAACTTTAATCATCTTTATGGTTGTTCTTTTATTCATGTCTATTGATTAGAGTACCACAGCATAAAATATCTAGGGAAGGAAATGATAAAGGACCATTGGAAAAAACAAAACCAAACAAACACAACTAGGAAACCTTTGAAATTAAATAATTCTTCCAAAATGCTGTCTCTGAAGAATTTTGATGCACCAAGCATTGCAGGCAATTCAATCACTTATCTAGAGGCCTTGGTAAACTTTTATATACAATATATTTCAGTAAAGTCAAGATTAATATAATTTTGGGGAAAATTTATATACATTTATATACGTGTTGATTTTTCTTAACCATGCAAAATAAATAGCAGATAGTAACTGAAAGACAAATTAGGTTAACCAGCATAACTGAAAAATGGCTTCTGCTCCACTTTTTTCAGTCACCAAACAGTTAAGATGCCCAAATACCTCCTTACTTATTTTAAACAAAATTACTTAGCATGTCTGAAATAATACAGTAGACTACTCCTCTGACTAAAACCACACAGTTGTACATAATTTAGGAAGTTCCTGAGTTATTCTATTGGGATTATCCCGACTCTGGACCTAGGTTCACAAAGGTAGAAGATGCCCAACTCTTAATTTACTCCTTTGTTTAACTCGTTTTTTAAAGTTAAGTCTTTTGTTTTACTCTTGGGAAAGCTATTTGCTACATCTCCTTACTGTCCACTTAGGAGAAAATCTTGAGGGCACGACAGAAATTTTAATTTTCTGATTCTATCATCATTATAACAGTATCCTTGGGGAGGGGGAAAAGAAACTATAACAACAATAACCAAATAAACAAACAAAAAACCCCAGAAAAGATGTTGCATTGCAAGGATTAATCTCAGAGGTTTTGTAAAATCTGGATTATCTTTGGGCTAGGAGAACTTCTACAGTAATCATTGCTAAATGCTGTGTCTGAGCAAATCAGTCTGTTAGCAGCTTCACATGAGTGTCAGAAAACACTGAATTCAAACCCTTAGATTCAAACCCTCATATTTAAACTCTCAGAAAGCTCTCCTAGAGGTTCACAAGAGTTTCTACAGAAGACAAGATTTTGAGGCGGTGCACGCTCATATATAGACCTTGCAGTTTATATCCCTTCTGAATAGTGAAAGAATAAAATCTATTTTGATGTACTGGAAGTCAAAACAGCTTCCTGCATGTGATTCATCCATCTCTGTTACATTACACAGAACAGGGTAAAAACAAGATTTCTCTTTTTTTCCAGATTGAAATGTGGGTGTCAGGGGGCTAAAAGAACAGTTTTTTCTCTTTTCTTTCCCCAAACATTTTTTTACCCCTCTTCATTTGAAACATAATGCTGTCAGCTGTCCCTGCCATCTTCCAGTTTCAAGTTCTCTCTCTCCATCTGTGTTCATACTTTTTTTAACTCTTAATCAGGTCCTGCCTTGTCTTTGTATAGGAATTCATCATCATATGGCACCAATTCAGACCTGTAACATGAATAAGGGTTGGTATTTGTCATAACTGCTGTAAAGGAAGTGCCTTTAAAAGGAAAGGGAGCATGTAATTCCCTGCCATTCACTTTCTCCTCAACCTTTCACCTTTTAATCAGTAGCCATAACCCAAGACGATCTCACAATGGAAAGTTAATTATGAGGTCATGAAGAAGAAAGCATCTGACTCGCATTTTATAAAGGTACTTTGCTTTTAAATTATTCCTGATTTACCTGCATGAAAGGAAAGGAAGTTCCCAAAGATTATTCTAAATGGACCAGAGTTTCAGATGCCAGCATTTCCAAGTGAAAGTGGAAATGCAATCCTGTCAAATGTCCTTTGAATATTTCTTAGGAAGGAGGCTTCCATTTAGCAATATGACCTGACTCATAAATTGAAGATATGTTTATGGATATGAGTGTATGGAGCACTCAAAGACAATACTCTATGGAAACTGTACTGTTCATAACTAGAAAGGCATCTAGAGGCAAAAACTCCAGAATTTAGATATTTGTATCTATCAGCTTTGAGAATCTGGTGTACTATTCAGAACTGCAGGAAAAAGTATGTTTGAAGGGCATTGTCCCATTCTATGCTGGAAATTCTAAACTTATTCTGCCTTAACATTTGCATATGTTGAAGACAGCAGGAATAACTGCAGAAAAAAATAGTAGTTTGTTTTATAATATCTAGTATCCAGGAAGGTAAGATGGAAAGTTTGCCAGCTGTAAATAGTAATAACATGTATTCAAAATTGTCTTTTTTTACGTAAGAATGAAGATACACAGTGGTTAAGGCAAGCACCCCAAAGATAACCAAATAGTTAAACAATATGTTAATTTTAGAGCTATCCAAACTGAACTACCAGACTACAGAATACACGGTTTGTCCATCTGATCTGAGCCCTGCCAACTTAAAATGTATCCTCTTTGAGAAGTGAGGGTTGCTAGAGAGAAAGAGTGGCTCCATCAGACAAAGGGGACGTGAGCACCTTTGCCCACTGGCCTGTTAACCTAGAGAGAAGTGTCAGTGCATCACGGCCAAAGCATGGGGAGAAGGGGAGGCAGGGAATAGAAAGAGGCTGCCTGGGGGCCATCAAACTTTCTTGAGGAAAGCAGCATGAGTGGAGAACCATCCTCTCTGCACCCATTACATGAGCACTGGAGAGGATCTTGAGGATACGACATTTTCTATAGCATCTTTTCATTGAATTTCCATATGAATTACTGATTAAGAAACAGACCATATTACCCTCTCTGATCATAAATAGTACACTGATAACAGCTTTCTATGATGTTATTGGCTCCACTGTTCCTCTCCTAATACTGCTTTAAATTATGTCTACTTGGTTATTAATACTCCTTGAGTTGTTTTTGTTTCCTCTAAGGGATGGAAAAAACATATTCTTTGGACTTTTCATGACAGTTAATGGTAGAGGATGAATGGAAAAAGAGAGGTTGTGATTTGAGTTGGCAAAGTATAAATTATATATTGCTTCTCCTGAAATAGGACTTAATTCTGAGAACTGAAATCAGCAGTTATAAGGAATTTCTGCTCTTCTACACTTGATAAAGTAATAGTCTTTTAGCAAGTTTTTTAACATGCACAAGAAAATGTTTTTTGCAAAATAAAATTTTTCTTATAATGCTATAAACCATGAGGTCAGCTGCAATATATAAAAAAAAGAAGCACGAAGCTTAAACAAGAGTCTCATGTCTCTGGCATTTCCTTGAAGTGCCTTGAAACCGTCATTTGATAGCACTACCCCTTTCTGTAAAGTGCAGATGCTGAGTGAATGTATGTATTCAGGGAACTGTACCTATACTGCTGCATGAGTATCACAGAAAATATGAATTAATAAAAAGATGAAACAACAGCACAAACCCGATCCAAGTCTAGTTGATGTAATTTGTTGTATAATATTACTGTTCCTTGAAGACATGGAATGATGAAACTCCCTTTCATTACAGTATTATCAGTTCAGCTGTGACAGGAAGCCCTCTGGATACTATTCTCACAGGCTTCTTGTTCACATTTTCAGATAAAGGGAGTTTCTGATAAGTTTTGAAGTTAGGCATGATTCAAACCGGAATTTGCATGAATGAGCAACAGTGAGTTTATAATCTATGCATCTGGTAATCCATGCCCCTATCCCTCCAAACAGAAACAAGCCTCTTAAGTTCACCATGGAACTTGGATGTTTAGTAATTTAATAGGCTTAAGCTTTATTCCTTCAAGGTAATTGTGCAGATACCTTTAATAAAATGCACTCAACATTGCCAGCAAACATTCTAGATAAATGAACACAAGAAATGTTAGATGCAACTTTATTATACTGTTAATCCTCGCTGGAAGGCTTCCTGGAGTGTTCGAGGGTAGTGTTAGTAGTGACAATAAACTAATTTGCCATGGCTCTTAAGTTCATGTTATCTTTTCTTATCAGCCTAAGGCTAGGTCAGAAAAAAAAAATTGGAAACATTTGCCAGAGACAGCAAAGTGGCTAATTCAAATACCATTGCAGATAGTCAATCCATCCATGTCTCCATAACGGTTAGTTTAATGGTCCAATTCATTCTTTAAGGCAATAGAATTTCTGCCCATATCCTGATAAGGTGATACACCACAGTAGTGTTGCCAGAATTTATCTTTTTTATTTGCAAGACAAGGTTTATATGCAAGACAGTGTAATTTCTCCAATGCAGATTGAGCTAAAAGCAACAAAAGACTTGAGGTTTTTGCTCTTGTATTTTCAGAGTCAAATAACTTCTAAAATTGTGGGTATTGTTCCTTTGACTTCTTTTGTTTGTTTGGGTTTTTCAGTTGTCTCAAGATCGTAAGGCTCAAAATGATAAATAAATTGTGGAATAAGGCATAAAGAACAACATAATGAATCACCAGCTTTTCCTCATCTTACAATATGTGTTCAACTCAGTGAGGCAGTAACTCTCATTATCTTCAACCTGTGGGGTTTGCTGTACCCAGGACCTCTCAGATCTCCCATTTTTTGCACTGGATTGCAAGGTAAAGCATACTGAGCCTTCTTCTGTCTTCTAGAGCTCCTTTCTATGCTACTTCACAAACTCTGCTCATGTTCGTTCCACACATCCTCATGAAGTCAGTCCGTTGTTGGCTGAAGTTCCCTTTATTCTTCTACTCTCTTTTATCCATGTTGGATTCCATGAAATCAAACAAACATATCAGATTAGAAACTACACAAAAAAGAGTGAAACAAGACTTCTAGACGATGTCCTTGACTCTCCTGTCAATTTATAGTTCCTGCACAGTCCTTTCATTCCTGTTGGATTTGCAGCTATAATGATAACGTGCTTCCTGTAGGCTGTGCTGTTTTTATCATAAATACCTTTACTTATATATGTTCAAATGCAGGACCAGATGAATATAGTTTCCAAAATCTGATGACAATTTCCAAAAGGTTTAACATATTATATTGAATGGAGTTGGTGCAATTGCCATAATTGCAGCTAGATGTGCCAGAATGCAGTTTTCCTATGAAGAAAAGGACGGACTCTTTTCTATGTAAGACTTTTACCTCTTATGCTTATAGTAAATATTTTTGTGTAAATGACCTTCAGCTGAAATATGGTTAATTAATATTCACTCAATTTTATCAATCAGCAGAAAATTATAAGATTGTGTACAATAAATATGAAAATACTGAAATATCTTACATGTTGTTACATATTTTTTGATTTTTATGTCTGATCTAATAATCTAATAGCAGTCCATGAATACAGAAAACCTTTCCCAGATGAAGATATACTAAGAGTAATGACCTTATTTTCAAGAAAAAATATTACATTGCATTCAAAATTTGACAGTGGTGAAATTAAAAGAGAGTTACTTTCAAGTCAATATATGTGAAAGGTCTTTTAAAAATATTTTTAATCTCTGTACTTAACAGTTGAATTGTTTTTGAAATCTGCTCAGAAAGGCATCTTTCACACCTAAGTGTTGGCTCAGCAGAACTTTATTCAACCTGTGACTTACTGTTTTCAATAAAAGTAAGAGGTCAAGCCCAGATTAACAACTTAAAAATGTAACAAAGTCACATCCTGACTGAAGTATGCTGTATATGCTTCTCCTGAGATACTAATGAGGGTTGATAGGTTTGTTAGGTTGATAGTTTAGGGAAAAAGATTAGTAAAAAGGTTCAGGTTTTCACAACCAAGGTTTGATTATAGTATCAATAGTCTGGTTTGCCAATAGTCTGGTCTTTTCCCCTTGTGGAGCATTATTTCCTGAGACTCTGGTATTGGTTAATTTTGAAAAGTAATATCTTTCCAAAAGAAATGAAATATTTGTCAAGACTGCTGAGAAAGGGAGCAAAGTGAAGAAAACAAGAATTTTGTCTTTAAATGGACTGGAATTTTGTCACTGTTGCATTACTTTTCCTCACTTACTGCCTAGCTCCAAACTTCTGCAACTGCTTTCTTTCTCCTCAGAAAAACATTATTTGAACTGTTTCATTAAAAAGCCATAAAGGCAAAAACATGTCTCAAAATCCTGCATGAGCACTTTTTAAACATTTGGAAGAGCATTCTTAAGATTAAAACTTCTTAAGCCCAGGAAGAGCATTGCCAGCAGGTCGAGGGAGATGATCGTGCCTGGTGATGTGGCCACATCTGGAATGGTGCGTCCAGTTCTAGGCTCCCCAGTACATGGAACATGTACTGGACATGGAACTCTTGTGGTCCACTGGAGGGCAACAAGGATGTTTAGGGGACTGGAGCACCTAATTTGTGAGGAAAGGCTGAGAGAACTGGTCCTGTTTAGCCCAGAGAAGAGAAGACTGAGAGGCAACCTCATTGATGTGTGTAATTATCTGAAGGGAGGGTGTCAAGAGGACGGACCAGGCTCTGCTTGGTGGTGCCCAGCAACAGGACGAAAGCCAATGGGCAGAAACTGATGCACAGGAAGTTCCACCTGAACATGAGGAAGAACTTCTTTACTGTGCAGGTGACCACACACTGGAACTGATTGCCCAGTGTCTGTGGAGTCTCCCTCACTGGAGATATTCAAGGACTATCTGGACTCAATCCTGTGCTATGTGCTCTGGGATGACCCTGCTTGAGCAGGGAGGTTGGACCAGATGTTCCCACTGGTAGTCCCTTCCAAGCTTAATTCTGTGGAATTCTGTGAAATTCTATGAAATTCTGTGAAATTAATATTAGGAATCTGAATTATATAAATACTTGTGTGAATATATGTATATATAACATTCTAGAATAAAGTAAATATTATAGATAGGTAAGACATTTACAAAACAGAGAAGGTGAAGTTAGTTTTAACCAGTGAAATCTAGATTTGGATCTGCTTTCTTTGTCTTCATCAAAATTTTTGTGTTAGAATTGATAAGTGACTAATATTAAATAAGAAGAGGAAATTAAATAGAGGAAAATATCAGCTTTAGGACCTATGAATTATTTTCATTTGTGTGCTTTAATCAAAGGACATTTTCTTGCCTAGATGTCAGATTGGCAATTTTCTTTTCTAAAGATAACGCTCTGACTTAGAATAGTCTCATCTTAAATATAGCATTCAGTAGAAGAGTTAGTCTGAAATTTACCCCATTATTTCCTTATTGTATGAGTGCAGCCAAGGAAATATGAGACTAAGCTTTGTGGAACTGCTCATGCCTTGTAGAAGGCACACTGAGAACAATAAGGGAAGAAACAGTGCAGTAATTTTTTTTTATTTTTTTAACAGAGGTGTTACTTAGTCGAAAGGAAAGTGTCATTAGATTCCTTTGTTCTCATACTGGAGCTTTCAATCAGAAGCTGTGTGGTTCTTTAAAAAGTAAGCTGCAAAAGCATAAGAAGCTTACATTACTTGGTACATAAACTTGTTTTCAAGCTTCTTCGTGCTCAAGTGTACAAATTGCTGGACTGCAGTAGGTGCAAATCCAATCCTTCCTACCTTTCAGAAGAATAATCTAGTCCTAATTGCAAGACTCTTCTGCCTATTGAAGACCACATTGGGTCAAGGCCTATCTTTTTGGAAGGTTTTCTCAACTCCCTGAAAGGCCTGTGGCAAGAATATCTTTATGAAGCCATCAGGCCTGTACTACACAGGAAGTCAGATGAGATGATCTTAACAGTTCTGGTGGTTTCAGCCTGGAAGAATGTTAGACCTAAGTCTTCTTGGAGAATATTGGCCTTTGGACAGAAAATCAAAAACCTCGCTGTCCTTGCCGCCCACTCTTCTTCACACTTAAGCTTATCTCACTTTCAGAGAAGGTTTGATGCTTTGGGGAAAAAATGTTCATCCTTAGTTTATTTGTGATGTAAATACACTTTGCAAATAGAAAAATTAAGACCTTGTTTTGGGGGGTTGTCTACCCAAAGTTAATGAGTGAAATGAATGCAAAGCTTCTCAGAACTCAATATGGAATAACTCCTACATTAAACAAATACTGTGGATAACAGGGAACAAGCACTCTTAATGTGCTACAACAACAGGAGAGCTAGAGACTTACCCACATTTCATTGTAGAGTCTCCATCAGGATTACAGAACTTTGTTCCTTTAATTAATACAAGGCAAAACTTTTACTCCATGGCTTCTCATCCTCTTCTGTCCTTTTTCATTTCTTTTTAACATTAGTTCTTTAACAAATCCTTCTTTTCAGGGACCAAAAGCTGATATGTTCTGGGGAAATGCCAGCAAGATGTTAGAGATTGGCACAACTAGCTACTGTCATTCTATCAAGACAATAGGATTTGAGCGAAAGGGGTAGAGTTCTCCATGCAGAATTTAGCTGCTTAATCCTCTCTTGTGGGCTGGCACAAAATCAACAAAAGAAAGAAACCAAATTACCCAGCTCTGCTTTGGCAGATTTAGCCACTGTCAGCAGGCCAGAAGTTAATTCCCTCATATTCTTGTTTGCCACCAACTACGGCAGGCCTTGCTGAGCCAGCTTTCCTGTGTAAATCTGTCAGCTGAAATGATGCACAGCATGAAGAAGGAGAGAAAGGACATGCAAAGAGTGTGGTCCTTTTGCCAAATCAAGTCCCCAGAAGTCAGGGGCTGGCACTGGAACTGCCTCCTTGCCTTCATCCTGAGTGACATTTTTGACACAAGATGAGAAAGAATTACAGTTTCTTAAACCTCCATCACACACACGCACGCGCGCGCACACACACACACCCCCCCCCACCCCCACACATGTCCTTCCTTGCCAGTAAGTAGGGATTGCTCTTGCATTAAATTCTGTGCGTGGGAGCCTGTTTCCCTTCTGGCATTCAGCACAAGCTTCCAGCTGCTTAGCATCTTTCTGAGACTCAACAGTGTGTAGGGTATGATATGTTAATAATGAGGACTACACAGTCATCAAGGCCAGTAAAATTGCAGTGAGAGTAGGAAATGCATCATCAGTTTGCTCTGTCACAAATACTTACTGAGTAGTCACAGCGTATGGTGCCTTTTATTGTGTGCCCAAACTAAGCTCTTGGGTGGATAACGTGACACAGGGGAATCAGGCTGTTGTGTGTCATTCATTATTCTCTTCCTTCCCTAAAAATCACTGTGAGATGAGGTAAGTTAGGTGCAAAATATTTGCAGCAATATGCAAAACAAATCACACAGCTTTTGTCTTCTCATTATGAACCCCAAAAGGAGGATTGATTCATGAAAGTTTTTATTTAGGGATGTTTCTTTTAAAGCAAATAAAATCTTGAAAATTGGAAAATTAGGAAGAGAAATACAGTCTCCTTAAGAGTGAAGGAATACAGATCTTTTTTTAAAGGTAATGGTTTTCACATGAAAATCACAAATGCCCAGGGATTTCACATGTTGTTAGTGCAAAAATGGACATTTCCTTTAACTACTTAATGAAACATGTTTGATAGAATGAGCAATCCTGCAAAAATGTAGATCTGTGTGTGAAATTCTCAGTTAAATTATGTGTTAACACTTCTGGTTGACTTGTACTGGAAACATTTTTCACTAATATTAGACCAGTATATGCTGTGTATGATGCACTATGATAACAGAGTATATCGCTAATGCAAGCAGTGTAATTTTGTGAGTTGTTCTTAAGTTCTGGTAATTTCTGTTTCAGATTATGCAAGTGCAAAATGATTGTGCAGTACAATTAGAAAAATCCTTTTTTTTTTTTTTACCTGTGTTATGACAAATCTTTAGATGCTCATCACAAACATATTTATTGATTGCAATAATCGCATGAAACAAAAGGATAGATGAAGTATTATTCTCCTAATATCTGGATTCCTTTCTTGACATCAGCCAGCTACTTCTAGCTATTATAGCACCACCTTATGCAAGTGCCAGACTTGGCAATTATGGCTACTGAACCTAAATATTAATGGGCAATTCCCTAATATTTATATGTGCCAAATCTTGACACAATCAATGGAACAAACTTGCTGCAATTTCTGAAACAGCTTCTCATCTATTTCATTTTTAGTTCCAACCCAAGACAGATGTTCATGTTATTAAAAAACACCATGAAAATGTTGAACAGAGAATTGCAAACATTCTTAAGTAGGTTAGCCTGGGTAAAACTGGATGGCAGGATGCTACGTAGAAGAAACAAGTGCAAGATGACTTACTTACAGGAAATAATCGACTTCATAAATACAAATTAGGGAATATTTGATGGATGGGCTTCCAGTTCTGCAGAAAAGAATGCAATTTATCACTTGTTATGCCAAATTTTTTGTAATAGTCTTTCAGCATGAAAAGTGGATTTTGGAGGCAGTTTAAATGGGAAAGAGGCGAGATCCAACTTTGTATCTAACTTACTAAATGTAAGTATTTCACTGAAACACCTGACTAAGAAGTGAAATCCCTATGCACTTGCTCTGTAGTTAACAGAGAGAAATTGGCACTCCCAGAATAGAAAAGATCTTGATAAGACTTTGGAGATCTTAACTGTCTCAATATAGTGCTTAAATTTGAATGGAATAGGTCCAGGTCTAAGCATCTATGGAAACTGAATTTTAGAAATCCTATGGCCTTGTTAGTTACCTAAGTGACTTTGGTGAATTTTTGAAATGTGCTTCTGAGCTCCCATGCAAGCCTTCCATCTAAACTCCTAGAGTCCCATAGAGGACACACAGCAGGTGTTTTCAAGATATTGGATGTGTTTACCTCGTGTCTATGACTGCAAAGAGGTTTCAGTGATGCAAGACGATAAACCAACTCATGAATTAAAATTCATAAGGTTGCAATTATACATTAGGGACGTGGTTTAGGGGTGGTCTTGGCAGTTCTAGGTTAACACTTGGACTCAATGATCTTAGAGGTCTTTTCCAATTTGAATGACTCATTCTATGATTTGAATGCTGCAGTGCTGTACTTGCTGAGGTGTTATGCAGAGGTCACATGGCCTTACCCATTGCATAGATGGCACTTTTCTGCACTTGCAAACGGTGTATAAAGCTGAGGTGCTTCTCAGGCATGTTTTCTGTATTTTCCTACATGACATAGACATACTTAACAGCTCGAGAGCTAGCTCAAAAAACAGTCAACACAAATCCATTCAACAGAGATCATGATAGTCCTCTGAGCCTTGTATCTCTGCACATCCCTGTTGGGCACCTGGACATCTCATCCAGCTGGGACCTATACTTAACAAAGGCTTAGGGGAGGAGGGAAGGGAGGGACGTGGCTCACGAAAACAGTCTGGATGTTTTGTTATAAGCTTGATGTAGCTTAAGAAATGTTTCAGAGAAACAAAGCAAAAATGGTTCTGTCTGTAGAAAAGCCTTCACTCTTGTCGTCTAGTCAATAGGAGTCCATGGATGTAGATGAGAGCAAGTTTTGGGTCACATAGTTTGAAACCTATTTGAACTCCTAAAAAAATAAATTTTAAAAAGGATTTCCTTCCTGTCAGCAAAAACCCACAGACATCAGAGGAAAAGAGTCAACCATATGTGTGTTTCTTTTTATGCTTCCTAATCAGATGTAACGATTGCTCACACTGTATAGATAGTTTTTGTTCAAGGATGTGCATTCCTGAGTCTTAGGACCCTGCCAAGTGTAAAAGCAAACAGAACAAGCCACACAGGAGGTGATATATGCCCTTAGGCTTTCCTGACTGCAGCAGGACTGGGGGAATCTAAGAGAGTCCCTCTTCCATCTTGGCTGTTGTAAAGTTCTCAAGAGAAACCACAGCTGGCCTAGGTCCAGTAATTATCCCTTTATTGGGCTGGTAAATTACTTTTCCGAGAGCCAGAAGAACAACAGCAGAAGGAAATGCGCTATAAATAGGTCTGCAGAAAGCCTAACAAAGGTGTCATAGTGCATGACTTATTCCACCATCCATGATGCCATTATCAACAGTAATTCTCCAGTCGTTTACTGGGATAGAAGGGGAGAAATTAAAAAGTATATTAATAAATTGAAGTGCTGAGGAATTATTGAAAATTTTATATAATTTTTATACAATAAGCTTCTAACTAGAGTCCACTTTTTCTAGGTCTGTCTGTAGTACAGATATGACAGCTTTTGCATGTGTAGCTGAGCTAGTTCAGGTGTTACCACAAAGTAGTAACAGCAATGCAAAACTGAGTAAAGATGAAGTGCCTAACTTTTCACCCCATTTTTCAACTAATATTGCATCTTTATGAAGCTCTGTCTCATTATAGGCAGACTTTGGTACTTTTGGTACCAAAAGTAAATCATTAAAATTTAATTAGGTAAATCTACACAATCTGAATTATTATGTACACATGATCTACATTATTATATACCCGATTCATCTCTATAGCCTAATACTGTGCTGGTAGACAGCTGGTATCCTTGGTTTCATAAGAAGTCTGAAGAACTAAAATCACTACTGGGCTGAGAGTCAGGAGAGATGGGATTTATTTGCACAGTTTTTTACTCATCTGTGATCTTGAATATACAATTTCCCTCTGCCTTTCCTCTTCTCTTTTGATTGTCTTTGAAGAGGGAAGGCTAGTGCAAATACAATGCCTATTAAAACTGGTATTAATTTTTTGTGACTTCAAATCAGCTTTTCCAGTTTAAGTCCTGTTTCTGGCCAGTACTGTGCACATTTTTTCCCTGCTGTGCGCACACATACACGCACCCCATAAAATAGCTTAAAGAAATTAATTCCATTCAGGCCCGCCATTAGTCATGACTTTTGCATCAGGAATCACAACTGTTTTCTTCAAAGTGAGGGGAAAAGGTTTCTCATGATTAATATTATGTTACACTTTTTCTGCATTCTTTAGCTTTGAGTGGTGATGGGCAGACAAAATGATATCAATTGTCTGAAATAGAACAACTGAGCTTGTGACATCACTAAAATTTTTCTCTGCTTTTGATTCTGAAGACATATGAAGACAGTAGTTCTCAAATATCAAATCCGTTCTTCCTTTAGGAGGATATTAAATCTGTTTGTTGCAAATGTTCAACTTGGCAAACCTAGGTAAGGAAAAAAACTGCTACAATTTGTAGCTGTGAGTATACGACCCGGAGAATAAATAGCTAAAGAAAATCTAGATTAGCAGCATGAACTATTTTTAAAGTGAAATGGGCCTTTTTTTTAAACTCAGAATTTTTAGGAGAGTGTCAACTTCAGTACAGCCACATTTCACTGAACTATAATATTCTCTTACCTTTGAGGAGTGGATCCTATTTTGTCTTCATATGTTGGTTGACTTTATTGAGACTGTTTGATGTCACTGAAATATCAGCAGGTTAAATAAACACAATTAAAATAATTCCCAAAACTATGCTGCTTGACACTGCTCTGATTTCCAAAAGAGGAGACACTACACATTGGTGTCTGTCTAATACAGCCACACCATTCTACTAAACAAAATGTACCCAGGGATGTTCTCAGCTGTGGAGGCCAACTGGCACAGAGCAGTCTGTGTACGTAGCAGTAAATTCCACTAGCAACCAAACTGCCCATTGGGAACAGTTTCTGCCCATATTAAATCTCAGGAATTTTCAGGGAGAGTGCTAGCTGACTGAGATCAAAAATCAAGACAGGGACCATTCTGACAATTTCCTAGACTAGATCACTGAGTAGCAGTACCACAGAACGTGCCTTGGTAGTGTTTAATTTATGAGTATAGATGCAGCTCAGGGGGGATGCAACTTCTGTGTGTCTTCTTTGTAAAGAAAAGGAAATGGACTTGTTTTGGGTGCAATTCATCCTATACTTTCAACTATAGTTCTGTAAAATAAGTTGAATGAATCAAGCCGTGAAGGTGCCTATTCATTTTCATTGTCTGTAAAGTGAACCTAGAGAGACTTACTAAGGTATAGAAGAGAAATCTAAAGGGATGTATCTCCCTCATATTATTAGAGCAACAACTTAGTGATGGTGCACAGCCAGCAAACATCTTTACTTTTCCAGCATATGAGGGTACCAACTTGGATAGCAGCTTCTTTCAGGCACAAAATCCAGATTGACTCCTAGTTTTCAGATATCAAAAGGCTTCTGTGTGAATCAGTTTTTGCTTATTTACGTGTGCAGTATAGGTTTTTCAGGAATCTGAAAGAAGCTGTTATTTTTGCAACTGTGGTATGAGATAATTAGACACACGGCAGTAAGAACTTGTATGATGGTGAGTTTGAGAAGAAAAGTAGGAACATAAGATCAGAAGAGCACTTTCATGATACTAAGACCAGTCCCCTCCAGTGCAAGCAAATCACAGACACTATAAAATCCCTTTCTAAATATTTATCTGTATGAGTAGATATTTGTTCCTGTGCTCTTGCTGAATGACTGAGTCAAATAACTTCCCTTCTCTGGTTCTTGCAAAGTTTCTTCCAATTTCCAGATTAAATTTATGCGTGAATATTCTGTCTTTACTTATTCTTGTGCAAGTTTGCCATTTATCTGAAATAATAGTTTTCCTACCCTGCTGCTAGCCTCCAAGACATCCTTGTGGAGAGAAATCATATCTTCTCTCAGTCTTCGTTTCAGTTAGCGATACCAGTGAATGTCTTTGGGTCTACTACCTGTGCCTAGTCTAACTTCTGTGTCTGTTTCAGTTTAAATTAGCCTTTTTGAACACAGCTTTCATAAAATGTACAGTTAAAATTTCTCTAATTCCTTGCAAAATTATTTAGCTTATTATTTATTTCATCTGGAAATTAGCCATGAAATGCATCTGTTCTCATTTGTCTTTTCTAGAGAGACTTCTTACTCCGTCTGGAGGTTATCCTGGTGCTTATTGTGTTTCTTTATTTGAACATAATGAGATCTTTGACTTTTTCTCACATCTGAGGTGTGACTGTTTCCATCCTGTTTGCATTAGATGGGGGCCTTTGTCCCATGTTCAACTTCCTCATAATTTTTGAGACCTGTGGAAAAAAAAAATCACATTATTTCAAACAAAGCTTTATTATCTTTAGTCACATTCTCATTCTGAGCAGCAGAAGCTTTCTTTCTTCTTCCTAAGATACTTTTACAGCTGAACAATTCTTTCAATAGCTGCAAGGTTTAACTGATCTATTAAGTCAAATCACTTGCTTTTACTTATTTCTATGACATAAGGTTTGTTTGTATACTTGTTTGTTTTTTAATTCTTTATGGTTCCTCTGCTTAATCCTCATAAAATTCTTTTGGAAGAAGCGGTTTATCCATTTATCTATTTGTCCACTGACTGGTAGGGATAAAACAGCAACATAACTTCTGACCCTTTGAGGTTATCTGACCTTCATGTTGCAGTTACTGAGTTATGAAATTTAGTAGTAAATTTTATATAAATTCTAAGCTTTATTCTTGAGTATACTGTTTTAAAACTGAAAATTGTAGTTGCTGACTTTATTTTGTTTAACTGTTCATGTAATTTAAATTGAGTAAGTTCATGATGACTTTAGGTAAAGTTGTTTTCTACAACTATTTGGCTACTACGAATGGGAAGAGGATATAGTTTTTTCAAGGTTCCATTGCTTTGGCAAAATTCTGTCTTAGCTTTTGTCACTATACTATCATTAGTAGAATATGTTTTCTAACCTTTATCTGTGAAGTAATATATAATAATGAGTTACTTCTTCCCAATATTTATCTTCCTGACAGTAATAATTCTGTTCCCTTTAGAATTCCACCTTGGGAGCTTGCAGCATATCTATGGTAATAAGAACCCTTCCTTCAGTCAAAGGAAAATCTGTCACACCTGAGATATTTTGACGTAAACACTTAAGGTTCAGTGAACAAGCATATTTCTATAAAACTTTTTTTCACCAGGAATTTTTCTCACCAGTTCTACACACATACCCCAGATAGATGACATAAACTTTAATCAAACACAGATCTTGCAAACGACAACCAGACAAATTACCAAGCAACTGAGAAACAAAGACTTGCTCCTCCTTCTATAGAATGTCTCATGCTAATTCCGGTGTTTTTAGCTTTTTCCATGCTGCTTCCTTTAAATTGCCTGAAGCATTTGATAAAGAGGGAAACTATGTGGACCCCAGCTATAAAAAGTCAATATCAGACCCATTTTCTATTTTGAGAGCTTCCACGGAAGGAAACCATATTAAAGTCTAGAAAATAAAACAAAAAAAACCCAACAAAACAACAATAAAAGTTGATTGTACAATATAGGACCGGTGATAGTCGGACAGCAGTTTGACACATGCAAACTGATCTACAGTAGCAGGAGTGTATGTGTACATGTACATAGGTATAGACATACACGAAGGACAGATCGTCAGGATTTAGGAACTTGAATAAAGCAATGGGCTAATCCATCAGTATTTTTCCACCTCCCAAAAAAAGAAGCCTACAAGCTGTGACATTGTGACATGGCTTGATATGAGATGATATGAGAAGCATAGAACCATAGAAAGGTTTGGATTGGAAGGGACATTTAAGGGCCATACAATCCAACTGCCCCCTACAATGAGCAGGGACATCTTCAACTAGATCAGGCTGCTCAGGGCCCTGGACAACTTGACCTTGAATTTTTCCTAGGATGGGGCATCCATCCTACCTCTCTGGGCACCCTGTACCAGTGTTTCATCACCCTCATTGTAGAAAATTTGTTATAGCTAGTGTGAACCTATTTTAAACTCTATTAGTTTAAAATCATTGCCCCTTTTTTAATTTCTATAGGGCCTGCTACAAAGACTGTACTCAGCATGGCCTCACTGACTAGCTCAGTAAATGAGAGATCAAGACTAATCCCCGATCCCAAGACTCTGTGGTCTATTGTGTGTCTATATTGATTAGAGCTAGCTCTTTCACATCCATAACAGTTCTCTTAGTATCTCCTCTGGATCATGTGATTTATGTGATCTTTCTTACACTGAGATATAATTATAAATTACTAGGTCAAAATGTACAAATTAATGGGAAAAGCATGGAGCAGCTGCCAAAATGCAGCTTAGGATCTGTGTTGTACTGGTTGGGGCGACATACAAGGCGTATAGGAAATTACTAAGATTGCTTTGAGATTGCAAAGCCTACTGGGAAAATACTGAATGGCTCTTCAATAAAGAAAGACCAGGTTCAAGTTCATACATATTGCCTTGAGACCTTCTTTATATTTCTGAAATCCCGTGCAAGCTTGGATCAGTCAACACCAGAGCAAGCTAACAGCCAAGGAGTGCTGATTTCCAAGAGTCCAAGACTTGAGGCCGTGCACTGATATTGTTATTTAGCAAAGTAGTATGGCCCTGGGCTCTCTGCTAGCTCAGATCTTACATTTCTGCCTATTATTCCCTTTCATTAAAAGTCTCAAACCACTTCATGAAGCAAACTTGCCCTACATCTTTAACAAAATGTAAGACAGCCTAACTATGTCCACAGTCTAAAGAAACTGTTTCAAGGCTGGAACAAGGATGTCAATTTGGGTACTTTTTTGCTTAAACTGGTGAGTCCAGACATAGTTCCAAGCCAGTGATGACCTTCTGTCTAAGCTGAAATCACAGACCATGCTGACACTTTCATAATGTCTTTTTATGCTTCTAAGTAGACAGTAACACATTTCTGTTGAATTTGGCTGACAACTGATGAACATTTTCTACAGCTGTATTCCACAGTTGCATGAGAAATAATGAAGATTATGGCATTTTGGAGAGATTCCTGAAGACTGAAAGAAAGCAAATGTCCCTTTTATCTTGTAGAAAGACAAAAAAAATGTTATTAGGACCAAGAGCAGATCAACCTTATCTCAGTCCATGGAGACATGATAGAGAAAACAATTCTGAAAATAATTTCTAAACATATGAAGGGCTGTAATATGGTTGAAAGTAGTCACCACATATTTAAAAAGGGGTAATCTTGCTTCACCAAAATGATAGCTGTCTGTGATGAAATGAGGGGAGAGCAGTGGCTGTTCGTCTTAACTTCAGGAAGGTTTTTACTGTTTCCCATCATGTCCTCATTTACAAACAAATGAGGTATGGACCAGAAAAATGGAAAGCAAGGCCAACAAAGTATTGTATCCCTTAGGTATTTCCTTGACAAGAAGGAAATGATAGGTCAAGACCTTAAGCAACCTAATGTGACGTCAAGTCTGGCCATTGCAGACTGAAAGACTTCTAGAGGTCACTTCCAGCTGAAATTATTCTTTACTTACTATAATGCCAATACAATGAAAGAATATAGGCAAAAATAAAGAATATAATTTTCCCTCATGTTTCACCAGTTCCAGTCCAACACAGGCCATCACTATGTGAAAAGATCTGTCAAATAATGGTTGTTTTGTGGTTTAAGAGTTGGAGAGTAAGTATTTTTCCACATCTGCTTCAGGTGATAGAGACTCAGCAAGACTGTTAGAAGTTGCATCACATGAAAACTATGGCTTTTGCTATTTACATTGTAAAATTTTAGTGGAGTTCACAAGTACAAACCTGATTATGATCTGAATTGCTCCCTTATTCATGCTTGGGACCTGCTGAACAGGTCTTATGCCTCTGCTAGATGTGTACGTCCTGGGCACAGAAGAGAAACCTTCGAATTCCAGTTATGTCTACGATACTTTATGGAGTCTGATGAATTTGGTGGCAAAAACTATTGCTCTCCTTAGTAATTTACATGCACTTTTAAGCAAATCTATCACCCCATGGAAGGCTATGTGTGTGTATGTTTAAGACACCGCACATGTGTTTTTTGGAAGAGGAGGGCTATATTCTAATATTGTTTGCAAAACCATAAATCCAAAATAATAAATAATGGCTTTGTTGAATATATTTTGGGTAAAAGAAAGGAGAGTTGGAATTCAAATGCATTAGACCCTTCTATTTTAAATGATAGAAGTAGAGGAATGGTCCTGAGCGAGGTTTTGGCCTTGATAAGCTGACATTTTCTGAGTGCAGAGTTCACAAGCCATCATGGCCCAAGGACCATTCCCAAAACACACTGGTAAAAATTTCTTAGTACTGCAGACATGGCAAAATCATTGCAGTCGGCTTCTGGACACCCTGTTGTTTATTTTGTTGTTCATTGCTGTTTGTTAACAGAGGGGTGGGCAGTGTCTCTGTCCTTGTAAACTTCTGGTAAGCTTCTGGTAACCTCTGGCAACCAAATCTCAAGTTGTGGTAAGATTCCTTGGTCTGGCTTTCCATAACTTTGAAAATATAGCCCCAGTGGCCATTATCATAATTTTAGGAAATAAATAATTTTTCCACAAACAATAAAATAAAGGCTTTCTCGCTTTAGATCTGGCATTCACCTGAAATTACATATGTCTTCAGTAGCTTCAGCTATTCTCTGAATTGAGGATTTGGTGGGGAATAACATAAAAAACAAACAAACTGGAAATATTTCTCCATAGCTCTGTTTGTCTGACATATGCTATATACATTTACATAGAATCATATTTTTCTATAGCATTATATCTATGTTTTTATATCTATTGATAATACCTATTTTTATGCTTACCAGGTGAAGTATCAGTCCTGGCAAGAGTTACCTATTCAGAACTTAGTTATCATGCTGTTTATGCATATAATTCTCATTGTTTTCCATAGGCATCACATAACCCAGAACAACAGCATAATTACGTCCCTGGATTGACTCCACTTATTGTAATGAAATTACCCCAGCTTTACAGTGGCCTAACTCAGAGCAGAAGTTGACCTCACAGTCTTTATATAAGCTGTGTCTTAACCCAGTAGGATTTTGGTCAATCCCTTTAAAATATAAAAAATGCCCTTTATAATAAAAGTCATAAGACTTTAGAGCATGACCTTCAGCTTTAACAATTCAGAAGCTCCCAGGGTCCTTCCCTTCTTTAAAGAATGAGAATAAATTCTGACAGCTGAATAAATATAAGGAGTCTAGTGTCAGTCTGAGGAAACAGGTTTTCATTTTTTCACAGATGACTTTGGTTCACAAGTTCTTGGTGGAAAGGGAAATCAGCATCTACTTAACACAGGATTAGTTGTTGTTCAGAAGAGCCTATAGTCAGAGAGAAATAACCCCTGCCCCACACTTGCTACAGTACTAAACAGGCAGAGACAGAATAGAAAACTTTTTCGTACCAATGCAATATGACAGATTCACCTTCTCATACACTTACTCTTTTTGTCTTCACGAGGTTCTTCCACACACTATTACCATGTTATACCTTCCCTTACCTGCCAAGCTAGCTCAGCTCACTTGGTTGGTATAAGGTCACAAGACAGTTCCTGTGTCATTGATACCAGTTACTGATTTCTGTGTAAATGTGACTTTTCTTATATTGGCAGGAGTTTGTATTTGGTTGGTATTTGGTTTTGGTTTTGTGTGTTGTTTTGGTTTTTTTTGATAGGGCTGTAAACATAGAAATAATTCTACAACTCTTAACTTAGTCTTTCATCAGTGTTTTAATATGTTTCTGATATTATCTTTTCTATTTAAATAGATCACTTTACATTACATTCAAGGAGTTGATATTTACATTCACCATAAAGACAAAGTAGCAGACACTTTCTGCAAAAAAAAGCTTTTTTTTTTTTTTTCTTATGGATAAATATGAGAGGGAAAGATATGTTTGAAACCTTAAAACTGAAGGAGGCCCTTCATTTTTTATGAGTATTTTAATTTATAACTGCCAAGTGCTACTACTCTTTTCTTCTTTCTGTCCATTTTAATAGAGAATAATGAGACAAACTTCCAGCTGAGGGTCTTAAATCTCATCAGGGCATTTGCTGCAGGAGTGTGTCACAGAACAGGGCATTTACATTTTTTATTTTCTTCAGCACTTTTTGCCATCTGGCTTAGACATCACCCTGTTCATGTCCTCCTGACATCAGTGTCATTGTTCACCCAACTCTGTACAGGATTTTTAAGAACTTTATTTAGACCTGTGGTTGCTACTCCCATTTGGGTTATCTAATGTTTAGGTCCTGAGGTGCCTTGAGTGGCAGTGTCTAAACCTGGACAGAGCTGCTACAATAAAATAAGCTTTAGCAACAGAGTTGTTGTAAGGCACAGTTCTACAGGCCCTCCTGTACAGTTTGCAGCTTCTGCAGTCACATACACAAACATGCGTCTTGAGGCATGCAGCCAAAAATCTACCAATGTAGGCTGTAGTAAATAATTCAGAATGACTAACTTATAGCAGAAAAGCACCATGATATGCCCATGAACAATATAAAATAGAGAGAGACAGAATTCACTGAATACATTATTTTCTACTGATTATTTGTTCAGCTCCAGCCAGCAAACATCATTCCTGATTTTCATTACGACAGAAAAATTAATATGAGTACAGTCACTCTTTCTTGTATCTTAAAGTCTTTAGACCATGAAAAATATCTAGGAATGTGTGTGTTCTTTCCCACAACAGATGCTAAATAACAGCTTGTAAGTAAAAAAAATGTTATCAAAGTCAGTGGTTCAAAAACTGCATGTGATTTTTTCCTTTGAACACATTTAATATATAACAGAAGATTAAAAATTATAAAGGAGGGTTAAGCTATATATCAATCACAACTTTGATTATGCAGCAAACAAAAGCTAGCAAATGTTGACTTGATACAAAACATTTTGATCTAATAATATCTCTTTACCTCCAAAACTTCAAAAAGTATGATTTAAAGGCTATCAAAGGACATAGAATTCCTTCCACTGAACTCAGATAGTCCAGAGCAGCTTCTCAATCACTAGCACTGGTACAGTAAAGTAGGACAATTCAACTTGGCTGCAAGTCAACCAGTGGGCTTCCCAGTAGATCAATAGCCACACACAGCTGGAATATAGTTGAAGGAAGGATGAATGGCTAATGTTAATGAGATAAACTAACACAGAAATGGGAAAGAAATAATTGTTTACAAATGTTGAAATGCTTGTATTATATGTTCAGCTACTACGTAGGGTACATGTGCCGTAGGAGATAATCAGGTACATTTTACTACCAGGCTGTGCGAATGCCCAGAATCACTAAGTGAAGTCCTTACTGATTTTTCCCATTATTGCTCCTCACCATTCCAGCAACACAACACTGCCTCTCTGTTAATTTAGATTGTCTGGTGGGGCCATTGGATAAAAACTGAGGTCAAGATGGGTCTCAGATTCAGCAGAGGGTCCAGCAAACCAATATCTGTCCTTTAATAGGTCCTCATTTGGTCCCTGCGCTAGACTGAGCATAATAGCAAAAAATATGTTTCCCACAGGAAAAAATGTATCCTAAACAGAAAGGAAGTGTAAAATTTATTGTGAAACCAAGAAAAATATTCTGTCTTATGGATACATTTTTAAGCAAGTTTTCTCAAAAATAGGTGAATTTTAGCAAATTATCTATTTTTGCTTTTGAACATTCTGGACAGAGTCAATCAATCTGATAGCGAAATAAAAGTTTTACAAAGCTCTTAAAACATATGGAAAACAGGGTCAAAAAGAGACCTAGAAGTCTCTTTCAGTGCTCTGATGGCAAAAGAAACAGCAGCAGAACCTCATAATTCAGCAGACACCAGGTACCCAAATGCAAGTGTCCAACCACCGTGAAATTCCAACCAGAGCTTGCAGTGAACAATAAGTCACAAACTCCATAGGAGACCATGCTTTATTCAACCAAAAAGACTAAGTAGTTTACGGAGCTATCCGTGTTTCATTGTTGGAGTTCTTAATATAAATGTAAACATGTTCACAATCACATGCCAAATAGATGATTTTATTTGTGTTTAAGACATCCTTAGTTTTAAGCGTGCAAATTATGAGCTATAATCAGTACAGAATCTTGAATTTTAATCTCTTTCTTTGCTACTTTATGATCTCTTTCTTGTTGATTCCTAAAGCGTATATTTAGTAAATTATTGCTATTTCATGAGAGATTCACTGAAATTTTTGTAGTGTACTTAACTCATGTCACAGTCTAAGTAGATTTACCACTAGACAATATGCCTACTGGAAATTATATTTAAAGATTTAAATATGTCCATGGAAGACAATAATAAAATAAATATGTAGCTCATATTTAAAAATTCTTTACAAATATAGCAAATCACAGTCAGAAAGACAAAAGCAAGCATGTCAAAGGTATTTTATCAGCTCTGATGCAGGATCTAGCACAGCAAAGTGCAGCTCTGCAGCTCAGGACAAGAAGTCAGAATGAGTTGATGCAAAGGTTCTTCACCTAAAATGTTGATAAAGTGCGTATTAAAATGTACATATATCATACAAACCCAATCTTGCTGTTCCATATCAACCAGAATTAAACTTTTATTTAATAATTTAAGAATTAAGTATTGACAATCTTAAATTTCATCCAAAACAAGGATCATGGGATTTGGCTCCAGGTTCTTCTTTTTTTTTTAAAAGACGGGTTGATTTAAAACAAAATCTATGTCTAGTTGCTCTAAAGAGAACCATGCATTTGGATGCTGACAAAAATAGGATTGAAGGTTATTTTCAAATTGTGAGACTCTCAAATTTTTGACAGGTAAATCAAGGAATTCAAATAAATTTCCATGGAATGTACACAGATTTGGGATTTTTTTTTTTTAAGAATGTTTTTAGTCTTATAAATTGCAAAGTGCAGTAACGTAACGGCCATGACATATAATTCTGAATTACTATTAAAGACTTTCATAATATTTAACAAATAGTTTCTCATAATTTCTGGCCAAGCTGGAGGTATGTTTGAAAAGGGTTTGATTAGAATGAGCTAAAAGGCATCTCACCACCACCCACTACTACTTTCTTAGCTACTATTGTTTTTTTATATGGGATTGCATCGTGTGAACCAGAAATCTGCAAGATGCCTAAAGTCACCACAGTGTCTTCCAGAACACAATGGTTTACCTACTGCAACAAGTAATTAATCTTGGGCTCAAGATTTCCTGATGGGAGCCTATTGACCCCAGCACAATAGATGAAAGTATTTTATCCTGTGTGTTCCCCTACTGACCTCTTGTCACCTTTTTTCATGCACTGTCTGCTCTCATACCAAACCAAAGAATTAATCCTTCACTCTGATATTTGGGGTCTGCTTGACCCTCTCTTGCTCTGTGGAAGAAGATTTCTTGATTTTGCTTAAGAGGATCACTCAGTAAGAAAAAACTAACAAAGTTTTACCATACACAGTGACAAACACGAATGAGCTTGGAAGTGTCAGGGATGCTGAGCTTTACTCACAACCCTGATCCCACACAGTTTTTAATTGGAAGCTGCATGTCATCTCTGCACCCGCTGGGAGCATGGTTGGGGAACAATGGGGCACACTTAGGACTAACGAGGGGACCTGCAAAGGGACCTCAGTGCAGGTGCTCACAAATCACCATCGTGGTCCTTCTGGGATGGCAGCTGCAAGCTTGGAAAATGAACCTTCGAGCTCTCTGGTACACGAAATACTCATAAGAATGGATGGGAAAATGAGACATTGAACCATCCTTCTGTATTAACCCCAGTATCCAAGTCACCTCTAAACTGTCCCAGAGGCAGTTACACATGGAAAGTTTTGGCCATGAGTCCACTCTTGGGCTAATGTCCATAACAAGGTTAAAAAAGCTACATCTAGGCTAGGTATCTGAAGTGAACCAGATTCTTGGAGAGTGGCTCTTCAGTGTCCGTTTTCTCTGAGGTGTCTCAGGCTGCAAAAGGAGGTACTAAAACTGGTTCCTCAGCACTGATAGAATATTTTGTCTCCCAGAGAGTCAGAAAAGGTGGACAGTAGCTTACAGACCTCATGCAGCCAGTGCAAGGAGTGTGTAAGTACTGCTGCTTTCAGCTCTTGGGGCAACAGTGCAACAGCTTACATTGGCTCTTGCCAACTTAAAAAAATTAAAGAGCTGTTTCAGACTCTCCTGTAGCAGCAATTACCCTCTGCTGAAAAAGCTGTGCTGTAAATCTTCAGGGTCCCCTGACACTCTCAGTGACAGCAGACCTCCAACTGTTACCCACAAGACACTTCAAAGGCCATCTTGGATAAATATGTGAAAACTGTCCTAAACTCTTACAGTAACTGTAGTCCCAGAGTTCCCTCCCCCATTCCTACCCATCAGGCTCCCATCTACTGTAATTGCTTCACCTCCTTGCTCCTCTGTGCCTGTCATTGAGAATACTTTCCAATGCAACATATTCACTCCCCCACACAGGCTTGAAAGAGGGCGAAAAAGAAAACACTGTCAAATGTTTCCCCTGCAGATAATCATATTGTCATTAGAGCTTTCAAACTATTCCAGTGTCTTTCATGTTCAATTAATAAATCACCTCGGGCCCAGATTCTCACTTCTCTAAATTAAAATAACATTCTTGTCATTAGCAGTAATCCTCTCGTTTAGTCCAGCTGCATATCTGGATTACCTGGATTCAAACGAAGTTTGCTGCTGATTTGAGCAAAATGAGAATTTAAAATCTGGGTTTTTCCTCTCTTAAATAGTCCCCTACTATATACCATATAAGAGTAATACAAGCAGGAGGCTGAAAACACAGTTCTTTGTAACGATGCAGCTTGGGCAGTCTGTCCAAACAGCATAAAGTGCTGCAGTCCTGGTTTGAGGGCGACTTGCAGCCCTCTGCAAAAGGGTGATGACCAGAAGGTGACCTGCAGAAGATACTGTAACCTCAAGCATCTGCCTAGGTCTGCTTGTTCTTTCTCAGCTGCCAACACGGTGGGCGAATGCGAAACTCTTGGTTGCACTCTGCTGTCAACTCTGGAAAATATATGGGCAAGAGCAGATGAATGGGTAAGTCCAAGGAGCTTTAGGAAATAGAGACAGTGACACATGGCTGTGAAGGAAGTTGAGGCATGTAAATATGGAAAAAGGTTGGGTAGATATACATAGAAATGTTTAAACAAGTTATGTTTTTTGGAATATTTAAAGAACACGGAGAAGGGACGCTGAGCAGAGAGAAGCTGGAGAAGGTGTGGGCAGGGAGTAATGTTGAGGTGAGATGGCAGTTGGAGGGGGAAATATTTAGTTCATTTCAGGGCCCATAACAGTTCTTCTAAGGTTCTATATGTTTGTGTTCATGGATACACTCATGTGTGTTCAGAAAAGATGTATAAAAAAGAAAGTTTTATATTTTACATATATCTTTTCCATATTTTCAAGGCAATGTTATGAACCACCTGTGCCCTCCTCCCATAAATTTTCCCAGTAGTCTCTTTTAAATGGAATTTGGTCTTTTGGTCTTTTTCTCCTTGGCTGAAAAGTCACCAATTTTCCTGTCCTGCCAGCCAGCCTCTGTCTAGAGCAGACATTGATGATGGGGACTTAGATCTATTTTCTTTGAGTAACTTGTGTATTTACATAAGGTTCATAGGGTTTATTCACCCCAAGAAGTGGCAACAAATGCTATGAGGTATTTGTATTAATTACCATCAGGTGAGGTCTGACCTCTGGAGGCAGCTGTCTTAAGACACTGTTTCTGTAAAGCTCATGCAATACTAATTATTTGGCAGAAAGTTGAAGTCCGTGACCCAGACCATGAGTTTCACAGGTGGAATTCTCTAAAGATGAAATTATTCATAGAGATAGCAGGGGCCAGTGGGTGAGGGGTCTTATATGTCCACTGGTATGATGCATTCAGCCTACCAGCAACACAAAGGAAACATAGGAGTTCTCCTAAGAGAACAGGGCAGAGCATAGAATGATTTTATAGACACAGTTGTTCAGTGGCATCTTTGGGCCACCTAAGAGGAATTTCATCCTTAGTACTCACATATCACCAGTGTCTAACACAAAACCACTTTCTTTACATCGTTAAATGATGTAATTTTACTCACAAGTGTAAGAAAAAGGGGATTATTTAATATTTATAACATTATCTGCTGTGCAGTGTGCACATACCAGATTTTCCTTTCAAATGTTTTGTGCTGTTCTTCACCCTTTTTTTCAAATCAATGCCAAGAGAATAGTGACACGATAAATATTCAGTGAGGTTAGATATAAACCTTGTTATTTCCAAGGTACCCGATTCTGTCTAAATAATCTCATTCTTTTATGCTTTTTTTTCCTCACGGGCCTCTTTTTCCTAATATGAATTGGATTGAATTGACTACTTGTCAAGATTTTGCATCACTGTATGAAAGAGTACTAGGCCATATTTATTTACTGTTTTTCTGGGGGAAGGGAAGG
>VZTE01001010.1:443245-562264 GCA_013397775.1 Eulacestoma nigropectus | reverse complement strand
GGAAGGGAAGGGAAGGGAAGGGAAGGGAAGGGAAGGGAAGGGACCTGCAGTGATCATCCAGTCCAACTACCCAACCACTTTGGGGATGATCAAAAGTTAAAGCATGTTATTAAGGGCATTGTCCAAATGCTTTTTAAACACTGAGAGGCTTAGGGCACCAGCCACCTCTCAAGGAAGCCTGGTCCAGTGCATGTCCATCCTCTCAATCCTAATGTCCAGTCTACACCTTCCCTGAAGCAGTTTTGAACCATCCTCATGCACCCTATCACTGGATATCAGAGAGCAGAGCCCAGCACTTCTCTCTCCATGTCCCCTTCTCAGGAAGCTGTCAGTCTCCTTTTCTCCAAAATAGACAACCCTAAAGTCTTTAACTGCTCCTAAGAGGAAAGGAAAAATTTATCTAATATCTGAAGATGGAGGTTGCCAGTCTGCTGGGAAGAAATCTCTTCTGGTAGTACCTGTCCTCAGTAACAGAAAGAATTTTAGGAAGAAGCTTCTTATATGAGAAAAGGCCAAGAAGGATTTTGACTTTTGGAGACAGTGAAATATAAGCTCATGATTAAAAATTTTGGAGGGATACATAGAGAAAAATGGAAGAAAACATGAGCGCTTTATTCTATTTCTAATATTGAACATTTCAGTAGTAGCTGAAAGAAGACCTACATAAATCAGAATATTTACTATATCTTTTTCTTTTATTCTTAACATAGATTTTTCTTAATTTTTTGAAAAGAAAACTTAGTCTGATTCTGACCAAAACAAATGAGTAGTATGGCTATTGAAAATATTGTACTACTGAAGCTGATGTGCATTGATGGGAGTGAGATAAGACAATATAGGGAATTTTTTCAGATTTTTCAAGATGTCTGGCATCATGACCTTGTCTGTCCAGACATATAACATTGTGGGAGGAGCTTTATGACCTGATACTAAAAAAAAATCCTTCTAATATTAAAGCAAGATCAGATATCACACATTTTTCAAGGAAAATTCTTTTCTTAAAATCCCTCAGAAAAAAAAAATAAGCCAAACAATACCTCATTCAATGCAAATATAAAGAGATGAAGTATGCTAATGTTCATCACCTCCCTTAGTGATTCTTAAGAATTATATTTTTCCATTAGAAAAATGTAGTTAAATGGTTTCTCAGTTCATATTAAAGTAAAAGATGAGCAGTGACCATTTCTCAGATTTCCTGAGTCCAAGTGACTGTCTGAGATTTATGGGGTTTTTTTTTAAGAGATGAATTATCTTGATTTTGAGGTTTTAAATTTTTCATTGACTTGAAGTCATACCATTAGGTATAAGCACCATTAGGCCCCTGGAAGTTGCTAATTTAAGTGATCACAATAGACCAGAGAGTTCTCCTGACTGTGACTCCACAGTTCATTGCTGGGAAGAAAGCAAATGGGAATCACTTTCTAACCTTGAACAAGGATGAAAATGCTGTTTAATGAGTGCTCAATACTAAGCAGGTACTGCTCTCCAGGTCACTTCTCCAAAGTAGGTGGGGTTTTGTGGATTCCTGAATTTATGCAGTCTGTGTTGCTGCTGATGTCTACAAATAGTCTACTCAAAGCTAAGCAAAATATCCATATGAATTTCTGATATGGGAACTTTTCTATTCTTGTACCATATTCACTGACTAATTTATTTTTTTTTCCAATTCTGAAATAGTTAATTGTGAAAATTTGCCATAGAAATCCATAACTGGGAACTTGATATGTTTTGAGTATTTCTACCTCGTCATTTAAATATCATGGTGTACTTAACTTTGCCATGTTAAACATTTCTTTAACCAGAAGTCACATTAATTTAATTATTCAATTTTCAGTGTTGTTAATTTGAGTAACCACAGCAGCGAAATAGGCCAAGCCTGCAACTGGTTGGTATTTCTCAATCCCTGCTGCACTGGTGGAGCCTGATCAGCAGTGATGAATTATCTCTATGCATCTTTCCTCTCTCAGGGGTACCTTTTCCACCAGTGATGTTTATTCTTTACTCTGGATAATAGTAGCTGTCTGTGAAGGGATATCCAAACTATGTATTTTATAATGCATGTCATTGCCCCAAAGTCTATTAATTGGCATCTTCATACTTTAGTTTAGTAACAGTTCATGATAGGAAGAGATCCAGGAGAGGAGGGAGACAGGGTGAAGAAATGAGACTTTGGGAGCATCAGGCAGGGATATGAGACAGTTGTATCCAAGTTAATCTTGGTTACCAAAGTGCAGGAGAGTGTGATGCAAAGATATCCACATGGGCAACACATCAATTGAGGCTTTCTAAGTAGGATGTCACATTTCTTCTAGGAAATGCTGGTAAATTCTCTCAAAGCACTGCACTGAACGGACTTACTGGCTCCAAACTTCCAGAATTTCCTTTTTACATTTTCATGGTGTATATTTAATTAGAGACGGAGAACACTCTGGAGAGAAGGAAGTTAAGGTTATCCCTATACTATCCATGGTTAGCAGTATTCAAGTTTTAGCCAAGTTGCAAGTTTTGGTTCTCATCAGACTACACTTCATTTTTCTTCTCTCTACTGCAGTCACAGAATAATTGAAATTACCTTGGCTTTTGTCTTTCGTCTTCACTAAGAAGAAAAAAAGTCATTCTCTGCACTTATTCTATTTTGTCTTTTTTTACTTTGGATAGTCAGGGTTATGTAGAATATTCCGGGTGATATATTACTATGACTTTTTAAAATGACGTAATTCCAATTCTGTACTGGAAAAAGTCTCTTTACTAGGATGATTCATAACTATCACTTGTTTTCAACTCACAATGCAATCCTTATTAGTCTGTAAGGTCAGATTGATCACAGCCAAAATTGCATTTGCAGACATGTAAATTAGGAGCAGGGTTATAATGTTATCCTTAAATTAACAATAGTGGGACTGATTCAGATGAAAGGTGAATGATATCCCTTATCTCTGAGCCTCATCTGAATGTCTGAAATTCAACAAACTGAATCTGAATTCACAGTTCATCCATTTTTGATTCAGCAATTTGAACCAGCAAAACTCCTTCATTTTGTGCCAAATTTGTTACTAAAAATATTCAGTGAGGTCATTAAAACATTGCCAAGGATAGCCATAGGGAAATTTATTGACAAGTCTTTCAATATGAACTGTGGTTATACAGCCTTGAGAAGTTGTCTTAATTTTATTACAATGCTTCTGTTTAATACCAAGCTTTTTGCATGTGACCAACACTACAGGGCCATACTGGTCTGGGACAGTATTACGGGCTTCACTGAAATTTTTTTATTTAGAAGTTCTGTTTTCTCATCAAAAACTGTAAATTTGCATTACACTTAAGATGAGAGTGTTTGCTTTTTTCACGATCGGGCTACACTTTAGATATGCAAATGAATCTGTGACCCCTATCTTCTACTCATTTTAATTATATCATTTCAATAATAGAAGGTAGGAACAAAAGGCCTTTAAATGTCTTTAGAAATCTCAGCACATATCTACCTGTCTTTAAAAGATGTAATCAGCCAGATAGTTTTTTTAAGAATATTAACAATTATATTAAGTAGCAATGATAACAGTAATCATAATAAGTCACAAGTAATAAAGGGATACACACGATCTTTGTGTCAAGAGGAATGTGAGGTCAATTCAACTGATGTCTGCAAAGACTCCTGGATCAGCCCAGATAATATAATAGAAGCATTTTTTTTCAATAGCCAATGTATTTTGTAATTGTTAATGATTTTTGATATAAAAGAGAATACTAATCTGCTTAAACTATCATCAATTTTGCCCCAAAAGAGTACTGTTTTAAATTAATAAATCTGTCTTTCATTAACACTGTATTAATTTAGGAACACAGTAATCTTGGGGCTCTTCTATTCAAGAATGCCAGTTTCATAATTTAATGACAAAAAGGAGAATAAGAATTGAAATATGTTGCTCATCACTACCATTAGGAAACAGAAGTACCTTTTCACATTTCTCCAGCATACTTCTCCCTTTGAGGATTTTCTCTCACAGAACTCAGAGTACAGTTAACCTCTCACAGTCAATAACTGCACACTTGAATAAATCAAAATTAAGCCTAATTCATTTTTAACCCTACACTCAGCAACAGTAATGATTGAGTATTTGTGACAAAACTGCAGAAGGGAGCTCATACTTTTAAGGGTCCAAACATTGCCCGTGTTGAAGAAAATGGAAAGCTGAGGTGACCTGATCTGCCTCTGCCCATTAGGGACTTTTTGATAGTCATTGTCTTCAAGAAAAATAATTGCTTCCCAAGAATGCTCAGCTAAATCATTTTATTAGTGTGAACTGGATTAAGGTTATAGGAAGGTCCCTCTTGCTTCTTACCCAATAATATCTGACCATGCATATCAAAGAGTGGAGGAGGCAAATTATTCATTATTTCAGCAGCATAATGAAAGCATAAGGGAGGTTTAAAAGGACGCTATCTGCAGCAGGAAACTGTCAAAGAACGTGGGAACACAGCCCTCCTGCATTTTTGTTTCAGCTCCGTTGATCAGAAGATTGAAAGGCCTGCTCTACCTACAGGGGTCCTCTGTTCAGGCCCCACAGTGCAATTATAATCTGTCCTCACCTCCTTTAGAATGACAGCCCAAAAACAAAGCCCAGAGCTTTTGTACAGCTTAGCATTCCTAAGAAACACAAATCTTCATTTCTTTCTTTTTTTTTTTAAACTGTTAAGAATTAATTAAAATTGCTCTTATATAATATCAAGAGATAAAACAGCTTAAAATTATTTAATACTTTTTAAGGGCAGAATTTTTTCTCCAGGATCAATTGCTCACTGCCACAAGGTAGAGCAGCTCTGCTTTTGTCTTCCTGTTGCCTCCAGGAGTAAGGAGTCCAATTGGCAGTATTTTGCATGAGGCTGTATATTTCAATTTTTTTCTGCCATTATTCTTGTTTACACATGTTTGTGACAGAAATTTGCAAGTAGTTGGATCCTCAATGGCTCTTGCAGTTAGTCTTGCTAGATCTCTGCTTTTCAAAGGGTGTCTAAACAAAAGCCATGCACCTCCATAACTAACATGTATACTAGGTCATTCTAAAAGCACCATATGGTAGGAAATGTGATGGCCTAAGTATATTAAGAGATGCAGGAGACACATGAAAAAGTAACATTTTTATTTTTATAGCTTCCAACAGCAGACTATTTTGGAGGCCAATTTTAAAACAACAGTGGCAAACTACTAAACCTACTAAACATATTGGCTCTTTAATGTTCCTTCAGCTGGCCCGCCACATCATTGTGGTTATCTGAGGAATGCTGTAGATTGCAGGATTATAGCAGCTTGAAAATTTCTGTGTTTAACATAAATTGTTGAGGCTGCATTGCTTTACCCCACGCAAACCAGCACCAAGCAGGCTAAAGTTAACTGTCAGGTTCCATTGCAGCGTGAGCACACAGAATGCCTTTGGCCAGCAAATCTCACATCATGTGCGTGACCTTTAAATGTATATATTTGCAGAAGGTTAGACAAGATTGCAGGCTGCTTGAAAACTTTAGTGGGTGAGATCAATCCAGGATGCCACAGTGTAGTCTAGCTATGGATGTGAAAATCTGCTTTGGAAATGCAAGACCAGGTGATAATAAAAACTATGGTAATGGCATGAATTAATTTCACTATTCTCATCCTCTGATTCTTATTTCTCATCCAGGACAACCTCGAATTAATTTTAGGCTGATTTGGGGGATTTTTTTTAATACCTTTAAATTGTGGTACAGCTACAATGACAGGAGTGAAATACAGCTTCCAAGAATACAAGTGTAGGTTATATCTCAGCTGTTCTGATACTTACTGGTAAGTTCACCTGTTCTTGTTTCACTTAAAATTCACTTAAGTTATTTGCTTTATTCAGAAATTGCTTTAGATTTTTTTTCTTTAATTAGTGAAGGAATTCTTAATGTGTGTTAAATTGAGTGGTTAAAGACTCTTTACAAGCATTTAAGAAGAATGCATTTTAGCAAAGTCATGCTCAAAGAGAGAAATATTTTAGTATCCCTTTCAAGATTTATTTTTGGGGAGGTGTAAGGCAGTGTAAATAGGAATCAGGCTGCTCAGTCATAAAACCAGTTCTTTTTGGTCTGTTATACATTGACTTCCTTTGTTTGAAAGGGACAAAGGCATATTATCTTATTCTTTTTCACATATGGTTTATCTCTTTGCCCTCCAAATGACACCAGTTGGATGGCTCATGTAAGATACCCAGAAGCCTCAGGACAGAAGGGAACCAAGCAGTGAATAGCCAGTAGGGACATATCAAAAGCCAAGTGCCAGGTCTGTCATTCATTACCTATGCTATTACCTTTGGAAGTACTATAGCACAGAAGATCACTTCTGGAGCAATAGATGCATTCAGGGATTTGGTGGAACATCTGCTCCTGGTATATTTCTGCATCAGAACCTGTGAAAAAATCTGAAGTGATTCTCTGAACTGGCCAGTGGAGTCCCACCAGCAAGGCATTTGCAGGGAAATGTTCAGAAATGTGACATTCTTTGAACAGGTAGAAATCCTGTTCTTTGGGATGAGGCATTAGCTCTCTTGCTACATCCTAGCAACAGTATTTAGCAGGTAGGACTTTCTTTGTTTTATTTTACTTTCAGTAATTCTAGAAGTTTGTATGTCAGAATGGATGTAGTGCTTGACTGACCTTCAAATAACTGGTGAAAACACACCCCTTTCTGGAATTCAAAACACCTCTTTGACAGCCTTTGATAATGTGCAGGACCAATCAGATTCCAAAGGCTAGGCATGCCTTAACACTAAGTGAAGGCTCAAATCAGATCAATCTATCTTGAGGAAGTATGACTCAAGGAGCTCCAACTTCCATGGGAATATCGAGGCCTACCTGGAAAGCCAGGACTTTTAGCTGAATTTGGACTTCTTTATAACTTGCATATAATTCTGCAGAGCTCCAGGTCAGAGATGGCTGAATGAGCCATGGTAACTGCAGGTTTATTTCCACATTTGTTAATGAAATAATTGTGAAAGTTTTAGCCATTTCTATTCCAGATTCCTGTTCTACTACCTAACACCCATTCTGAGAGTCTAATTAGCTAGAAAAACCTATTTACTGGTAGAGTGTATGGGGAGAAAAGAGCCTGTGGACACTATTTGTTCCTGTTAGACCCAATAGAATTAATAATTATTTTTTTAATGGTTTCACTTTTGCTTTGGTTTGGGTTTTCTTTCTTTAATAGGAAATGGAACTAATGAGCTTTTAAGAAACTCTGAAACACCTGAAGGAACTATGACAGATTTTTCAATTTGAGCAAATACACCATGGCCATAGTTCACAGTGTTTGTGGTTTTAGCCCTACCGTCATCAAAATACTGCCTAAAGAAGAAGGTATCATCCTGAAAGGTCAGCTTGAGTCAGTGTTTTCAGTTTCTTTAATAATTTTTTTAATAGGGTTTTTCTACAATGTTTCTCAGGTCAAATGCTTACAGTTTTCCAGCAAACACTCTTAAATTGAATAAAAGCACGGATACATGAAGTTATCTTACATTTTCTTTCCCCCTTTTGTACATTGTCATTGTTCAACTATAGTTTCTTCAGAACAGCTTTTCAGGTACAAAACCTCTCAAAATTTTAACTTTTAAACAGAATGATAATATCATCCTTTCACTGTAAACTAAGAGATTCACAAGAACAAAGCAGTAGCATTGACCCCCCCAAAGGAGCTGAAAGCTGAAAGCCAGAAGGAACATCCGTCCATAATGGTTTAGAAGTGTCTGTCTCTGCTTCCTCATGCAAGGAAATTGCCTTGTGATGCATTTGAATAGAAATACATCATCAAGGGTTGGTGGACTATCAGTAAGAAAATAGGAGTTTCGATACTAAACAGATCTTCCTGAATTTTCTTTGTTCCCCAGCTGTTTCAGCTGTGAATCCACCCTCGGGTTTTTTGGGGGGGTTGTTTTGTTTGTTTGTTTGCTTGTTTGTTTGTTTGTTTTTTTAATTGACTGCATTCATATTAGAAAACTCCTTTGGTTTATGGTAGATTTCAGGAACTGAATAAACCAAAAGCTGTTTGCTCTGTGCCACCAAAAGACCAGATTCCTTGTATGTGAGTGTGTGTGTGTATGCACCCCTGTTCTCAAAGGGAAACTCAGTTTCTAATAATATTTAGGTTGTTCAGGCCAATCTCTGCCCAGCTGAGTCGGCCAACTGTTCCAGCTACTATGGCCGCCACACACATCCTCCCAGGAGTCCATAGCTCTAATGGTCTTCAGGCATCTAAAATCTGTTCTGTCTCCATAGTCTGAACTGTTCCTTGTATAATAGCACAGTTATATTCTTAGTCTGATCCTTCCCACTGTCCCTGTAGATACGAAAACTCAAGGCACAGATCTGGCACTCTGCATCTTTCCTTTTTCTGACAGGACCAGAGCAAGACATGATTGGATTTTCTCCTCTAAGAGCTCAGATATTGTAAATACCAAGAGGAGTATCCTTAATTTTTTTCCAAATGTTTCTTGCATCTGAGAAGTCTTTCAGAAAGATTCAGAGACTCATGAAACTACCATCAGCTTGTGCAAATTGTTATGGCTCCAAGCACAGCTAGATATGGATAACATCTATTTTATTCACGCATTTCTGAGACATGAATGCCTCCAATTAGTGCAAATGTTAATTCATTTATTTCCATCCCCATACGTTGGGGTGGGAGGGTTGCACCCATATTCTGTGTATTGTTTTTCACAACCTACTGGAAAGTAAGTGACTGCACAATTTTTTTTCCATGCTTTGAAACTTTGTCCTGAAGGCAGACATTTACCTGGACTGAATGCCTTCCATATCTACTTGTCATCTGTGTCAAATCTGTTTCACCTGGGAAAATTATGATTTGAAATAAATTCTTTACCCATTTAAATATGAGTGAAAATGAATTTTTATTTATCCATTAGCTAAAAGTTATTCATCTGGACACGTTCTCATCATGAATCACTTTCAAGTGTGAATACCTCAATGAAAGAAGTGAGACAGAGGATAATTAAATTAGGTGATGAATGTGTCTAAAAATGTACAAAGTAAACAATAAAAATTATTTCTTTGATTTTCAGTTTATTTTATTTCAGCAGTCTGTTTTGGGCTTGTACCTCACGATTAGTTTTAAATCCAGAATAGAGACAAAGGATGTGCAAATCATGAGAAATGGGCAGTATTCACAAAGTTTTTTGGCAAAACAACATACTGTCACAATTACAGAGTTTGTTCTTGTGAGCTTAGAGCTAGGAACTAGGAGTTGAAATTCAGCTTTTTAGGCACAACCAATGTCAATTCATTTCCACGCCAAATGTGCCAGCTATGTTGAGACAGTTCATTGAGGGTCATACTGAAGACCAAAATTTTCCATCAGACTTGCAAATGTTGACCAGCCATGGCCAGAAAGTGCATTCTGGATGCAGAAGGTGCATTCTGGATGCACATGCCCTGGCACACCCAGGGCCTGGCATATCTGACAGCATCAGGTAGGTAAAACAAGTTCTCATACTCTGTCTGTGTGCTTATAAGAAAAGTCACAGACCATGATGTGCTTATGCCGTGTCTTCTGGTGCCTGTCAGCTCTGATGGAGACTTCTGCTCCAGCTTCCATGCTGTGGGATGGGTATCTTTGTGGCTCTGAAAGGTCCATGAGCAGCACAAGGACTAAACATACAATCGTATTGTTGCTGTTATTTTGAAAGAAAATTACCTAATGATTTGAAAGGGAGAAGCATCTTCTCCCCAGCATTTAGCTTCCTTCTTCCCATCTTCTGCAGAAGGTAAAGAGGCTTCTGAAACTTGGTTAGTTGGGTTGGATTACAAGTTCCTCATGGGTTATGCCAGTAAAAAATTCAGCTGCAGTTAATGTTGAAGGGAGGAAACTGCTTATGTTGATGAATAGTGCAAACATGCTGCTTCCTACCTTGTCGTTACAGGAATATATTATATGGAGATACCGCTGGAGGCAGTCACTTAAAGCACTCCAGTCAATGAAGTTGCAAAATATTACTGCCTTGTGAGAACACCCTAAGCCTTTCTGTTTAATTGCTACAGTCATGGAGTTAGTATCAAGCAATTGCAGTCATGTGGATGCTTTTAGTACTTTTAGCACCTTTTTTTGAAACATTTTCACAAAGGTAGTTTGTTGCTTAAGGCTTTTGCTTCAAATACATATTTTTAGCTCTGACATGCTAGCACCTGCAGGGAACATCAACAGGTTTTATTAAGCTTTAGCAAGGCTTTTCCCTCTGGCAAGAATTTCCCCTGTCTGTTGATGATTTTATGGACAGAGGAAACGACACATTTACTGTTTGAAGCCTGTCAGAAGAAGGACAGTTGTAGCAACATCATGGTGAAATTTTGCAGATGGAATGAAAAAAAAAAAAATCAAGTTGAAAGTGGCTATTAATTTTTTAAGTGCAGCTCATTCAGCATGCTGAGAAGCAAAAGAGCTGATTCATTGTTTCTCAGCCCTTTTGAAGTGGTATTGATATTTTCCATGTGAAATTAACTTAAAAGGCTTCTTCTAAGATATCTGTTTGAAATCATGCCTGGTCTTACTTTTCCCCATGCTAGCTGAAGCAGATGTAAATGAAGATCTCTGCTTTGTAGCATCAGATTTCTATTGCTGTGCCAGCAGTAGATGTGGGCTTTCATGCCCATAGTGACAGAAGGTAAAACTGGAGAAGAGTTACAGCAGCACAAACCACCAGATCTTCTAATTCCTTTGTAGAGGGGAATTTAGGCAGGGAAGATTTGTGGCCAAGGCCTTGGGGAAGCATTATAGGATGTCTTGTTTAGATCCACGAGGTAAAATCCCCTACTGTAACCTGTATGAAAGGCATCACAAAGGTTGCTGCACCCTCCCACTGCCACAGACGTCATCAGTGCATACAGGAATGAGACAAATCCACTGTTTGAAAAATGCTTTTAAATTTTTGTTTTGGTTTGGTTTGGTTTGGTTTTTTTTAACCAGATAAACCTTATGAAAAAAACCTTTCTTTAACACCAGTTTCCCTGGAGACATTCTGCTTTGAAATAATAAAGAAGATACTTCCAGTGCATGACTTCTTGCCCTCACAGGCACTCTTTGGACAACCAGAGGAATTCTTTAAACTCCAGGGTAATATCCATTACAACACATGGCTTGTTATATCATGCAGCTTAATCAACCATAAAATGATTCCAATTTGAATATGTTCTATTTTAATTGGCAATTGTGTTGCTATCTGTACTTACAAATAGAAGTGAAAATAATCATGTTAACTTCTGTCATGCTGATCTGCAGACTGATTTGAGCTATATTAAAGAATTTTGATTATTCAAAGTTGAAATAATTGGTTGGGTGTAAATATTATATCAGAGCATAGGTCTCTGGTTTTGAGAGTATAAGTAGTAGAGGAAAAGGAGTAAAAGTAGGTGAAAGTTGAAAACCATAAAATATTGCAAATTTTTGTTGGTTTACTCTTCAAGTACACTGACAAATGCAACAGAAGGATTATCTAACCTTATATCTGATTCTGCTCTGAGAATGAAGCTGGACTTCCTCAAGTCCCTTCCAATAGGAATTGTCCCACTTTTATAGATGCCAAAACCAAATAAAAGGCCAGAAAAATTCCAGTTCTTCATTGTGATTCTTCTGTCTGCATGTTAACTATGACATAGCATGGAATTCCTCATTTTCATTACTGTCAACATAACTGCACAGTCAAATTTTTTTCATATTATATTTGGTACACCTAAGCAAAATACAATGTAATTTAAAATTCTTAATCTGTTACATTCCTGTTCAAGATGTTTCTTACAGTGGAAGAGAGGGTGAACTTCAGTAAAGGCATGTATGGAAACTCTGTCTTCTACTGACTTAGCTTTTCCTTAAATCAAAGAGAAACTTCATTCATTACAATGATGTAGGATCACTCAAACCATCAAACTACAAAGGAAAACACTTGATATTTGATACCCCTGATTAAAATGGTAAGAATTTTCTTGCACAATTAACCTCATTTTCTTACCCAACATTCTGGAGTAAATGCAAGAAAAATGTTAATGTAGACACTGTGAAAATCATTCTATTTACCAGGTGCTGTTTACTTTTTAATACTTTGTCACAAGCTGTCATATTACCTTGATGGTTATGATACAAAAAGAGATTTAAAAAAAGAGAGGAGAAAAAGGAGCCATTATTCCCCCCCATGCATTATTGTAGTATCATGGGTTATCACAGCAGTAATGGAATCAAGTCGGCCATCTCCTCACTTCAGACTGCAGTAAAGAATAAAGATATATGTCCTTGCATTCTAATTAGGGAAAGAAATCTTGGGCTATCTTTGGAAAAAAGTATTTTTAGGGTGTGGAAGACAGGTGCTTCTTCAACTCTTCTTTGCATTCAAGAACAAGGCTGGGAAGGTCATAGCAGCCGGGCATCAGACTGCATAGGGAAACGTGGTGGGTCAACCAACACTGGGATTTTGGCTCAACAATAAACACAGATAGAGTAGTAAGACATAGGATCATTGCATTCAGGTAACACTGTCAAATAACAACCTCTACAGAAGAATCATCTGGATTTACAAGATCACAGTCATCTTTCTTATATATGCTTAAATCAGGTTACAGGATCAAGAGCTGGTATCTCACTGAGCCTTCAGCTTCCCCTGACTATTCCAGAACTCCACAGTTCACTGCTCCTTCCCTGTAGTGCAGAGTGAGGCTCTTCCTATGTAAACCAAAGGAGCTCCACTCCATTTTTGGAATTCCACTAGTAAAACTATTTATCCACACAACCTATCTCTATTGTGCCTTGAGATTAGCTCCATATAACTTAATATTATGCCTTCTTAATTATATGGAGGATGCCTCTCAGAGGAAAATCTCACACTTCTTTCATGAAAAAGAAGGTATTGCATATAAAGATCATGCATAAACAAGTAGTGGAATTAGCTATTTAAATTGTGAAAGTACTAACAATCAAAGTAAAAGTAAAGATATATACCTCAAAAATGAAAGCAAAATTTCTTATCCAGCAATACCATCTGGCAGAACTATTGCCTATCCAATGCACCACAAGTATGCTGCACACTGCATACTATCAGTGTGTGTGTGTGTAGACACTGTGAAATCAGGAATTCTTTCCAAGCTTGTCAAACAGCTAAAAACTTCTTTCCAGTGATGCAGCACCTGATGAAATCATTCTCCAAATTGATGATTGCATGAAAGGGAAGATTTGAGCCCTGACCAGTCACCATGTTGAACACTCAGGTGATCCATTTCTTGCTCTGCAGACCCAGGTGACTGCCAGGCTGTTCCTATCAATAAGGTGGACAAAAAGAGGCTGGATACGATAAACGAGACAAAATAGGATTTTACACTGGAGATCAGAGGCATCTATAGCACCTTATCACATAATTGCCTTGTCATGTGGACTGTTAAATTTCTGGTTTCTCAGTAGTTTGCATGGAAAGTGTTCACCATCCAGGTACTGTGGTCTATCCTTTAGGATTCAGCAGTCAGTAAGTATAAGAAAGAACAAGAAAAGGGAATAAATACAAGAAGCATGGCAGAAAGGGAGCAGGTTGGCAGGCTGCATGCTAGAACCTTCACATCACACTATAACGTGGGCAGTTCCAGAAAAGCTACAGTTCAGTTCCCTCAGTTTTAGGTTATCACATTTAGTCAACTATTAACAGCAGCAGTCATACCATAAACACATGCTGCTTAGCCTTTGAAATAGTTACTTTTTGTTTGTTCTTGTTGCTATTGGGAGACTCTTGTCTAAAGACCAAAGACTTTCTGATTTCCTAAGTGTATTCCCAGCCACAGCTCATTTGTCCAGATGCCAGCCTTTCCTTTATTTTTAATGCTTTCATGATATTTGCCAGTGGACATTTTAGAGAGTACTTATGTCCCCTCTGCACCTTCTTCTGGCTAAGCCTGTCAAATCAAGCTGTTCCAACACAACAAATCCTCTCTTCTTACTGATTATCTAGATAACACATCACCACAAGCACAGGTGATTCATACATTTTAGGAAGAAACGTCCTTTTGCTTTAGCTATTCTGTGCTGTTCCAGCTGCTCTTGAGTTGTAGCCTCTGACTTCCTCATTAACAGCTTCATCAACTGGTGTGGTACTGGAGGGAAATGATACTTCTGTCCTGTCCCTGATAAAACTTTATATTTGCCTGGAATGAGAGGTAGCCAAGGAAACTGAATTATCTCTTTTTTTTTTTCCCCCCCATTCAGCAGTTACATCAAGCCTTGAAGAAACTTTTCAGTAAAGAGTCCCTAGTCCATAAGGACAGCAGGGGTTTCTGCACTAGATTAATACTTGGTAATATCCTAAGCTGCTTGAGCTTTTCCTGTCACTTTAAGGAAGCAGATGAGGTAGACCAGTTTCATTTCTTTTGCCTTCTATTACCATAATGATTTCACCAGCAGGTAAAGGAAGTCCTTCTTGCTCCTTTCCCTTTGAGATGCGATTGTGGCAACATCTCCAGAATACTCCTAACTTGCTGTTTCTCACCCTAAACTGAAGCATGTGTTTGTATCATATTAACAAATAAGTTGTCACAGAGACTCTGTGTTCCAGCCCTTTTTTCCACCATGGCTATGTCACAACTAGTAATGTGATTCTGGGACTACAGATTCCTCACACATGGGAAAGTAGCTCAGTGATTCACAGAATAATATTAATAGTCATGAATCAAAATATGTGCCTGTCTCTCAATACAATTAAATTGTACCTTCTTGCTTCTGCACCATCCTTTCCCTAACTCAGAATCAACCTGACTGCTGTGCTCTTAGGAATCCAAAATGCTTTTTATTTCCACATCATTTTGCCTTCTAATTTGCTATAAAGTGTTCCAGAAGGTAACTATTTCTGATGACTGTGAAGAATTCAACACTCAACATATCTTCCTTTCTTATAATTTGCAATAAGAATGCATTGATTTGAACCTTTTGCAAAATACAGGCTTTTTAAAGGCACGTTGTCTGCAAACCTGGCATGCTAATTTCCCATGTGTGATTGGTTCCACATGCATCTGCTCAATGGTAAATAAAACCCAAGGTTTGCAGGAAAGAATTTCTGAGTAAGTTTATTAGGTTAAAAACTGTTTTGTTTTGGTGTGCCACTGTTGTTGTTTTTTCTTGGTCCCACATGGAGAGCAAACATGGCCTGGAAGAGTGTTATGTCAAGTACCTCCCATCATGCATTGTCACTGCTCAGTGAACTGGAGTCTAAAAAAAGTAATTCCTCATTTTCATCTTGACTAAGATTCTCCTTTTCTTTGCTGTGAAGCTGCACTAATCCTTCATTCAGCGCAACCCACACCCTCTGGTTCCACTCGGAGTTCTCCCTTTCTAACATCATTGTATTCTTTATCTGGGCCTTCTTCTTCCAATAGTACTCCTTGAAAGCTCTTTCACAGACAAGAAAGGACCAGCTCCATAATGGCCAAGTTGGCCCTTTTCTTTTCTCTCTCTTTTTTTTAAGCTTCCGACTGAGCTTTGCTATTTAATCTTCTTGAGGCGTTCAAGATGTCACTTGCCTCTGATGACTATAGACAAAAGGGAAATCCATCCAACTTGAATGCAGTGTATACTTGAATACATAGGGTTGCTTTGAAGAGAGTTTCTTGAAGTCTCTGTGTTTCATTGGCTGTCCTGGTGGCCTTCATGCAGGTCTTTATGTGAAATCATATGCCCTCTCACAGATCACATTTCTTGGAAAGTTACCTGAATTTATTCACCCCTAAATGTTATCAGGTGAGATATAAATCAAAAGAGGTTTTTTTTCCAATCGGGTGTTTTTAATAAGCTAATGAGAATTCCTTCTTCACCAAAAGTATAGATGAACACTTGATGCTTTGTGGATGATTTGACTGCTGGGTTTACACACATTTCACAGGTAGCAGTATTATAGTCTCCCTTCTTGCTGCTTCAAGCTAAAAAAAGGGAGAATAAACAGAGGGCAGGATGCAGCAACCCCTTGCTCCAGGCCTTCCATTCCCTGCTGGAGCACTAAAAAGTTAACATTTGCCTCTATATAATGCATTACGTCAAGATTGATTTTACACTTCCTGTATTTTAGAAAACCTGAAACATTAATACAAAGTATTTTAGTAACTGTTACGGACAGTATAGGTAAATTGCATTTACTTATAAATGCTCTATATTATTTATATTCTTTAGAGGACCCTGGTTTTCCTGAAGCACTGAATGCCCCAAGACAAGTAACTCTGGCTGCTGGTTACCTATGAATATTTATACAGACTGACAAAAGGCTGATGGTGTGAAGGATGTGGATGAACAGGTATTTGTCCATACAGGTTGTTAGTCAGTATAGATTGCATAGTCTTTGTATAGATTCAGTTTAATGACTTTATTTTTATGTCTCATCTATAGCTAAAATTCTAGAAAAACAACAAAACTGGTAACATCCATTGCAGTGTGGATGGAAGTGAAAGCACCTTTATTAAATGGAAATATAGAACAGGAATTTCTGCATTAAAAAAATGAATCTACCAATTCCTAGCATTGGTCAGGAGAAGAAAACTTGCAGTCTTTGTAGAGATATATACAACTTTTCATTTCCCATATCAATCATGAGAACAAGTTGAAGTTCAGATAATGGCCGGTTCCATTTACCCTAATTGTGAAGGACTTAGCCTGACTGTTTGCATTACAGACTGTGGCCACTGGGTTCTCAGTAGGGGTTTTCGGCCTACTCCATCCCGTAACAAACCCATGTTCATGCGTCGATTCAGATCCATCACCCTGAGATAAACTGTGAATATTGCCCTTTGTCCCGCGCTGCATTCTTTCATGCATTGTGTAGTGACTATTTAAGGATTTAAAGGCTCATTTGCACAATTCTTTTGTCAGCAGCCTGGGTGCAGAATGGAAAAGTGATGGCTTCTCTGTCTGGGTTATGCCCTGAAGCTCTTGTGAGAGGAATCTACATACATAAGTTTTTCTTACACATGCAGAATGTCAACACTAAAAAAAAAAAATGACCTGTCTGTTTCTGTAGCTTAAAAGGTTATGGGTTAATATAAGATGTGATTTGTTTTCCTCTTTTGTGGCATTAAAAAAAAAAATCAACACTTGAAAACAAACAGTAAAGGAAGACAGAAACACTGGGTATTTAAAAATTCAGCTGATTAAGGTTGCTGGAATTTGCAAAATAAATCTCCTTCTCTGAAGGAGATTGATAACATTAATAATTTAGATGCTCTCTATTGCTCAGGAAATGTAGAAGATAGTATTTCAAAGGTCCATCTCATCTGCCCATTATGCATGTCTGTTTTGTTAATACATGTTTATTTAAACAAAAAAAAAAACCCTTGAAATTACAGTCATTTTGTATGTAATGTGTGTGTGTGGTGTGTGTGTGTATAAATGCATGCCCATTTATTTATTTATTTTAGAAAAAGATCTTGTTATTCTTCCCCTCACAGCAAAGTTGGTTGGAAGGTTGCCAAAAAGGTTAACACTTGGAAAAATCACCTCCTTGCACTCCAGCTGAGAAGTCAGAAGGCTGTGTTTATTCCATCTGAACCATTTACCTGACTTATTTATTATATCAATGATTATTATTTGACAGAGATGGATGTGTCATTATGTTAATGAAATTTACAGTAATTTCTCACAAATAAGCAGGATTTGAAAGCAGATAGCAAAATCATATTTTAGCAAACTCAAGCTGCTTAGCTAGTATACCTGAACTGTGGAGGAATAGCATTGCCCTTTTCCATACAGCATTTTTCATTAAGATTTATGACTCAGAGTGCTTAGGAATCGGCTGCAGTTCTTTTTCAAAGTTTTCTAAATAAATTGTTTTGTAACATTTCTCCTATCATTTGGTCTGAAAAAAATGTGACGCAAGTGGCTCATGCAGTTGCTAAAAACCTCGAAACATGCAAGATTGTGGCCTTCAAAGTAAATGTGGTTTATATTTTTAGACTGTTATAGCCACAAAAATATGATTATAAAAAATAAATACCCTTTAGGCTGTACTACTTAGCTCTTTTCCACCTACAAGTTATTAACATTAGACTGGATATTGAATTCTGCCCAGACTGGTTTTAATTGGACTTGATCTGATTTTAATCAAACTCCAGCTGTTGTTGTTTAAAAATACTATGCTGGGGTATTCCAGTTTTTATATCAGTCATCCATCCTCTCTACTCTGCAAACATGACGAGTTTTTATCACCCAAATGTTAGCTTTTCCCAGAGTTATTAAACCATTTTCTAACCTGTGCGGTCAAAGTCTCTAAAGATACATATTCACCAAATTTCTCCTTAAAGTTTCTCTTTGCTGGAGTCCAGGCATCATCTGGTAACAAATGGAGGTAAGTGATATGGTCTAAATTATGTTATTAATAACAACAGTTGGTTTAATCAACCTACAACTAAGGCTTATAACTACTGTAACTCTTGCTAAAGGTTCTGACTATTATGGTGACCATGACTTTCCCCAGTCTCTTTGTTTACCTGCATGATTTTGATTCATGTTTCACCTTGTGTTACAGATTACAGGTTGTGTGGCACAAGAGCAGCTACCAGTTCCGCAGGATCTCGAGGACTAGGAATCCTTGTCACAGAAAAGATGCGTAACTCCCTCAACAACCAGTTTTAAATCCACCTCCAGTGAAACAGCTGCCTGTTTGATCTTAATATAGAGATTGCTGGGTTGTTTTGGGTTTTTTGAACCAGTAAAGACAAGAATGTAAATCTTTGAAAACTAAGAATTAATAATTTGTAAATATTTTTATATAGAACATATTAAAACTGCATTTACAATGTAGTAAGATTTTTTTCTACTTCTATTTGCTAAACTTTAAGTAGAATGTTGAGAAATAAAAAGTAGATAAATCTTGAACTGGATACTTCTTGAACTGGATAGGATTGCAGAACCTTAGAAGTCATGTAGAGCATGGTCTCTCTATATCTGAAGATTTGTCTGTCATCCTTAAGCGTAATATCAGCTGCTGGTCTCCCCTCCAGGGAATTCCGTGAACTTTTATGCTATGATACGTGTCTCATTTAAGCATTTGTATTACTCTTCTTTTTTTATTATATTCCTTAGCCTGAAGATATGCAAAATCATGTAAATCCCAATGTAATGTGCTCTCTGTGAAAGACTGATGTCACTGACATGAGATAGCCTTTGAACTCTGGCTCAGGGTCCTGGCTGTGAGAAATGGCTGTACCAGAGAGGATTCTAAATATTGCCCCAATTTCAGAATAATGGGGGCTGAGCTCTGTCTTGATCCCACTACTTCAGTTGAATGGAAATGACCATTTGAAAATCTTTGTCTTCAATGTGTATTGATAGTTCATACAACATAGAAAAGATTCTGGTGTCCAGGAGAGTGATAAACATTTATTCCTAATTGCAACAGAAATGGTTAATGGTTCTAGACTCTGCCAGCTCCTAAACTGTGCATAGGTCTGGGAGAGCATTCATTGGCTGTCAAGGTCCATACTAACAATATCATTACATGGGTGATGGAGTTCCAGAGGCTTGGATCTGGTACATTTACCTACAGTAGTATGGCCACAGCTTGAAACGATCTTCCAGAGTGGAAAATAAATGGTCAGGCGAAGGAGAACGAAGTCCAGGAATTTGTTACAATGCTATTGTATTGCTGATAGAAGCAGGGAGCCAAGCAATGGATGGACAAAATGTAATACAAAAAGCAGCAAAGACAGCAAAATAAACCAATTATCATAAGGTTACCTTTCTATTTTCCCCTGATTCCTTTGGCAGCTCCCCACCAGACATGACATTTTTTTGATCACCAGTCAAGAGTGCATAACTGCACAGGGACTCTTGGACCATGTCTGAACACACTATGTTGTGTGCTCCTGTGCCCCCCTCCCACTGTCATCTGAAATGTTCACCTGGTATGGATCCTTGTCCCTCACACAAAGTGCTCAGATCACCTTCTCAAAAAGTTTGTGCATGTTGCCTGGGGATGCCTGCTGCTAATATGTGCTTAGATGTGGCCAGCCTGTTTTAGAGCCAGGGACTGTTTCATATCCATGTGAATCCTGGCCATGCCACACCCACTGGCCACTCTAGTGCACAACCGTGCCCGAGTTATTTTATTTTTCAGCTCACACATAGTCTAGGTGTCAGATTCAAGGCTGTGAATTCCCACAGCTATGAAATTTAGTGAATCCCTCTACAGCTCTCACCCTCACTGTCTAATCCCATTGACTTTGATAGGAGTTATGCATTTAGACACTTCCACAAAGGGCTCTTAGTGGAATTTTTTTGATGTTTATATATAAACATATATGGTTTTAAGAAAAAGGACTGTAAACTGTAAATCTTTGGTCTATAGCTGTGGTTGAATTTGTTTTCATAACTACAGTGTTCATGACACTGTAGAAATTATGTCAGCATAAAACATATAAAATTACATTTATTATCCATGTTTGTTTACTTCATTATTCTTATACAGTGATGCCTTTAGTGTAAAAGAAGTTAACTAGAGGCATTAATATTTATAAATATGTGTTTTGAGGGCATTATTTAATTTATTTTTTCATGTTCTCTCTTCCTCCTCGCCCTTTTCAATTTTATTTTTATTCTCACTTTGGCACTTTTAACTGATAATGTAACAATATTTGCATTTAATAATTTGCATAATATAATTGTAACAAACTTTAAAATAAATGAAAGCTTGCAGATTACAAAACTGCAGAGCTCAGCAATACTTAAGTATACACAGAGAAGAATGATGCTGATAAGGCAGACTGCCTTGTTAATAAATGGAGTAAAATCTGGTTCCTTAAGCCACAAAACAAAGCTAATTAAGACAGAAGAATCTGAACACAAATTGAAAGTGATGGGGTTTTTTTCCCCCCAGCTGTAAAGAGTTTTTCCTCTAAAAGTGGCATATATAATACAGTGTACCTTGGATTTATTCCAAGAAGAATTGTGAGCCAGTGCAGAAGGCCATGCTGGGATTAACAAATATATAAAAGAATTTTCACCAGGAGTACAGCTGGAAATAAACAGTGTAAGATGACCTAACATTTAATTTATGTTTACAAGAGGAAGAGAAATATACTCAAATTTAAAATGGAAGATGTCTAACTCTGTTCTGCTTGAAACTGTAAGAATTTGAGAGGCAACTGAAAATATTATATTTCGTCCTCATTGCAAAAGACTCTTTTGTGAGTGTAATTAAGTTCTGCAGCCCTGATTTTAAATTTTAAACTTCCCTATGATATGAAGGGTATTTCTTACCTGGAGAAATGCTATTCTATGAGTCTTTCCTTGAAATATAAAACTCTATCTTTCCTTTCCTTCTTGCCTCAGCCTTCACACTTAATATGCCTCTAGTCATCTCTTGCCACTGACAGGTAAACTTGGGGCCTGTTCAGTTCTCTGCTACGCTTTGCCTTGTTTTTCCTGAACTACCCTGCAGGTCTCTCCTTCCTACACACCACCATGTGCCCTCTCTGTGTTCCTGGATGCTGTATTTTATAGGAACATCTCTCCCATTAAGTGTTTTCCTAGACAGTCCCTTTGTTCCTTCTTGGGCACCCTTACTGCCACTTGTCCACTTCTGCCCCTTATTCACTCTCAGCTCTGTCCCTTAATAGTCACCTACCTTCTACCATGGCATCTTCCTGTAGTCCAGGAAAGACTAGTATTTTCCTAAGAAAGTCTTGGGATTAGTAAACCTAACTTGTCCTGGTGACACTGGAAAACAGTGAATCCTCTTGCCAAAGTAACACTGATCTCCAAACTTCCACAAGGTAGAGGAAAACCAAATTCATGTTCCTTTCAGTGAGGAAACACTTGAATAAAATTCAGCATTTGGACCTAATTTGTCAGCTTTCAACCATCTCTGTACTAATTTGTACAGATGTACCCAGAAAGTTTGAAGAATGAACACCTTGGGCAATTTCAGTGGAGATTACTGTAAATCTTCATTGCTACAGTTATTCTGGGGACAGACAGAAGCTGTGGCTAGCTTAGCATCACTTTGCATTACCACAGAAGTGAATTTTAAAATGAATAAAGGGAGTCAGCCCAGCCACAGATAATTGACTGTGGTACAATAGCAGAATAAATAATGCTTAAGAAGAGGGCATTCATTGGGCAGGATGCTCCTAAGACACAACAAATCTTCATCCTTTGTTCTGTAGCTTGCTAAATGAGTTAACAAAGATACAGAGTGATCTGAACTTTAAAAGGATTTGCCTTCAATTCTGAGGCAGCAGTTTTTCCTCTTGCATCACAGATTTACAGGGGAAAGGAGAGTGTGACTTTTAGCCACTGCTTCAAACTGTACAATAAGGAAAGCAACATGTGGAGAACCTTCATTCTTCTGTACCACTTAAGCATAATTCAGAGTAATAAGAAATTAAGAGTCAATGTTTGACTTCTCATGTTTTTTCCATGGTTGTATGGCTGTATGCTTTAATATCATCTTTGTCAATGTAAAATCAGCTAGTTCAAAATCTGCAATATATATATTTATCACATTCCTGATCTTTCAATCACAGGGGCCAACTATTTATGTCAGTAATGTCAATAAATTAATTGTGGAGAAAAAGTTCTCCATCATCATCTTGACCCCTAAACCTACCCCTCTCCAAAACAGAGATTCCTTTATTCATTGTCTCCAAAAGTTACTGTGAGATTGCTGACATGTAGTATGAAACCTTTTAATGGCAGTGGTTAGGTGAACTATAAATGGCATGACAAAAGGGTAATCTTGGAATAAATCTTAAATTACAGTGAATATCTGAACTTATGTTCCATTTATTTGATGTTCTGTCCAGCCAAATACCACTACCATGTGTTTTCGAAAAGGAAACTCAAGAGAAAGATGAATATTATTGGCAGGAATTTTGTTTTTCATTAAAGATATACTTTCATATATCACTGAAAAATAGGTTTCACCAATCAGTGCCTATTTGCTTCTCCTGTCTCACTATTGGCAAGTTTAAAAGCAAAACCCTGCATGTTTTCTAACAACATATCCACAACCTTGCCTCTTCCCAAAAATTCATAGGGAATGTGCAGTTCAAACAACAAAGAGGAGCAGTCTGAAATATTTTATCTTAAAATATTACTGCTGTTTGAAAGATATTTTTAAACTCCTGTCCTCTCCAAAGACCTTACGGGGATTTTTTCAGACTTTCACAACATATTATTTCAAGTCACCTTTTGAAGACAGAAAAGCCACATGTTCTTGGAAACACACAGTCTAGCAAAAGAATGCTAGACTGCATTCATAAATAGTATGTAGGACAGGAGTAACCCCAGGGGCCAGTTTGCAGCGAGCATGTGCTGCCTTGGAACCAGAGAGCAGTAGCAGAGCTGCAGCTGAACAGAGGTCTTGTCAGAGCCACAGAGTAAATCCCTGGAGTAGGCTGGCTGTGGCTGACTTGAATTTGTTGATTTACATTCTCTGAGACAATGTGTGGTTTCTTCTAATAATTACATGACCAGTTCTCTTAACTATTCATCATCTTTAGCATATGCTATTATGAGCCATTTCTTAATGAGTCTTAAACATAAACATAACACTTTGTTTATTTTTCTCTTTCATACGTGATCCAAAAATAGACCCTTGAAAGCACCCACAACTTCCCTTGTTTTAAAGGCAATTTCTTTCCAAATTGATTAAATTAGTTCCATTAAAAAAGGCCCAAGATTAAAAAAAAAGTTGGAAAATACCACTCTAGATTACCATTTGTGTACACCTTAGGGAGCTGCCATGGGAAATGTTTACATAATTTACTTGAGCCCCAGTTGAGAAGAAACATCCTTAGCAATGAATATCATCATCTTGTTAGACTGTACCTGAAGTCTGGAAATACTTGTAAAAATCAGTATAAAAGATAATAGGGCTAAATTAATCTTTGACATAGGTTTAAGAACATTAAATAAATGGACCAACCAAAGAAAAATAAACTATGGATCTGATACAAATTTTCTTCAACTTTTCTGGTAGCAGAATGCAGGTAGCATAAAACGACATCTCTTATCCTTAGTCACGTGATAAAATAACAATATATCAAGAATAATTACCCAGTTAATTATTCTTGAAGTACACTGCTTGAATAGTTAGAATTAATTCAATACATTGAAAAGAAGAATATTTAAGACTTGCAAAATAAATTATTGTTCAGTAAAATGCCATAGGGAAAATGATAATAAAAACCCATGGGAAAAAAAATTATAGGCATGAAAAACTAGGTCATCTGCAGCTATATTAGTTTCCAAATATTTTTACTTAACATTTGCATCACTGTAAAGAGTTTTGTCCATAGAGGCGTAAGCCAAAAAAATGTTGACACACTAGGAGGATCTTTGCTATGACAATTTCTCTAATACAGAGATGTCAACAGGGTAGTGATACTTTATATTGTTCTTGCTTTGATATTGCCTTTAATTTTGTGGGAACTGCTGAGTTAAACTGACACTGAGAAAGCCTGCCGAGCCAAGTCAATGTGTTTCTGTTCAGTGTTCAAGCAGAACAATCAGCAAGTTCTTTTTTTCTGGCCACTTCAGACCAGCGTGAATGTGGAGTAGCTGCAGTACAACTGTCTCCTACACTCGGAAGGTGGGAATACCAAAAGGGATGCACTCAGATGACATGAGGAAAATGGAAACACCATGGAAACAACACCGCAGAATATTAGGTTTAACTTACTCAACATCAGGAGTCTTTCAAGTATGGAGGACCTTTCAGAAGGAAGACAAAGAAGCATCTTTGTGGTTGGTGGATTTCAAAGGACACTTGATAAAATCATTCATGTCTTAGTGGTGAAGACAAATATGGAAGTGAATGCATACTGAGGTGTGAACCCTTAGGTTTAGTCAGAGGGTACCAACATCGCCTAGCTCCCCTCTGGTTTCACCAGTGGTCAGTTAGGAAGCTGCTAGACAGAACGACAATTCAGTAGTGCCATCTGGTTTTCAAAAATTCCCTCCCCACACACCTGTCAACAGAACATACAAGTCAGAGAAACTTCTGCTCTTCTGGGCTTTCCCAACTGTGTTGGGATTACTGACGAAATGTCATCTTGTTTCCTTCTTTTCCTCACTCGGTCCTGCTTCTACAAGAACAGATTGTTCTCCACCAGAATGCAAGCCACTGTATACAAACTCAGTTGTTCTAAAGAAGGATTTTACAACTTCTTCATGGCCCAAGACGAGCCAGACAGGCAGAATCTCACATGCCAGATCTGCTAAACTCAGTAACCTTCTATTCCATCCCTGTAGTTCGGCAAACCCTCATGATGCCTGGTTGCATGAGATCTTCCAGCCTTGGCTGACAGTCCTGACTAGGTTGTGTTTCCCTGAGCAGTTCGCAAGTCCCAGTGAATAATACAAACTTGCCTGTCTGAAGGCAAGTTCTAATCCTTTTCATCAACAGTGCAGCACCAATTCCCTTTGGTGACTATTGCCTCTTCAGAGCACTTTGGTCAGCTTTGTTCTGGAAATATGTAGTTCACCTCTTTGTGCTTTATGAATATGGCACTTTTAATTTTATATTAAATGACCTGAAATTGAACTACGAACCCAAAGATTAATATTTTGCTGCTGAGCAGTGTGGCTGCAAGTGCTCATGTTAACTTACAACGTATTCTGTTGCTGTTAGTCTTTGCTGTTTGACCCATTTCTTCTGCTCTGTGTCTCTGTCACGATTGCCTCTCTTTTTGTTGGTTTATGCTCCTCCCAAAATGCATTTTAAAAGATCTTCTATTCACTGTGTTTCTCAGAGTTCGTAAGTATAATAATATGCATAAAAGGTAGGACTGTACAACTTACTGCATCTTTTAAAGGTAATTTAAAAAAACAAAATCCAAACAAACAAAAAATGCAAACAAACAAAAAACTCCAAGAAAACCCAAACCAAACAGAAAAAAAGGAAATTTCAATTACAAGAAATTGTAATAGAATGAGCATTTTTACAGTATGCATTTTGGTTCATATACTGGGAAAAAACAGACTAGCTAACAAACACTTACTAAGACTACAGCAAGTTTAGCGTTGAACTTCTTGAAGTAAATAGCTTCCTAGTATTTGGACTTTCACATATATTTTACAGCTAAATTATAGTGACAATCCATTTCAGCACTTCTATCCCTGTTCCCTATGCTCTAATAAGAAACAATTGGTTTATCTTTATGGATAAGTGTTTGCAGTCATTTCGTCCATAACACTGACTATCCCTCTTTTTAGGCATTATTGAAATCCAAACTAAGCAGCCCAGTCAAAATGACCAGTTAATGAAGTGTTACAGGGTGTAGACAAGCTGTTACATGCTGGAAAAGTAACTGTTCACACAGGCTTTAAGTACACTTGTATTATGATATCTTGTAGCAGTAAGCTAATAGTTTTTATAGATGTTTATTAAAGTGGCTACTGTGCAGTGACTACTGAGAAAACAAAAATAAACGTTTTAAAAAATACACACAGCTTAGAACCATAGGCAGGTTTTTGTCAGTGTTACCCAGTTACCTGTTTTCAAAATTAATAAAATCTCTCCTCTCAGGGGAGCAATTGATTCTCCCATGCCAGCTTCTCCTAGTTAATCAATTCACAGTGGAGGCTATGAGATTAACTACAGTGGCAGGAGGAACTGCGGGAGAAGGTTCTACCCCAGAAGAAGTTGTGGAACCATGTCAGCAGGACTGCCTCTTGTCGGTTAACCAAAAATAAAAAAAAAAAAAAAAAAAAAAAACTCTAGCAAAGTACAGGGGTTTTACAGAACCACTGATGCATGGGTCTACAAAAGACCTTCTCACAGTCCAGAACTTTTAATTTCTAGTCAGACATGAAGGTCTGCTGTTTTGAAGGGACCTGTGGGAGGTAACTAAGATAAGTCCTGTATACTCTACATCAACAAAGTCTGTGACATTTCTGTATCTCCAGTGGAATGTTCTAGGAACCCACAAATAAAAAATAGTAGAAAATTTCTAGTTTCAGCCCAACATTCTGAATTATGTCAGGGCCCAATATCTGTCCCATCATTCACAGATGTTTGCCTAACCTGTTCTTACAAAGCCTTGACAGGACAGGATTCTGCCAAAAGTTTTGAAAAATGTTGTAGACAAACATCTGTTTGTTATTTGTGATAACTAGGTGGTTTTTGCATTTATATAAACCATACTTATATAAAATATCCCTTTTAAAGCTATTAATTCCCTCCAAATCTACAATAACTGAAAGGAAATGGAAGCACTACCTGGCCTGGAAGGCAACAAAGTGAAGATGTAGAAGTCTACATGCCTGCAATGTTCTCAAGCATATGGAAACACATTAATTATAATGAACATTTCATAGGAAAGTTTTCCACTGGTCTTGGGAAAAAACCTGGTGCAAAGCAGATGTTTAGGCATGTCTACATACAAAGTGAGGGCTGCAGCTAGTTGCAGAATTACAGCACCCATGTATTTATCCCAGATCCTGGGATAAATATTTTCCTGGGGTGACATAACTGTCAGAACCCAAGCTAACTTGTTTAAAGAGGATATGGTATCTAATCAGCTCCAACTTTTCATTGCAGAGCCCAGGTGCTGTAGTTCGGTGGTCAGGTTCATTCTTTAGAATGTGGAGGTTTCAAGACTTTGTTGCAGATTAGTTCAGACAGAAAGTAGAATTTTGCCTCCACTTTCTCCTACCCGAAGGCAAGTTACTCAATTGTTCAAGTGTCTCAGACAATCTCTTCTTGTTTTCTATACTGGGATAGAAATAAATACTAGGCATTTTTCAGACATATAATTTTTATTTTCCAGACAGTTCTACTAAAAGATGATACCTCCTGTATTCCTTTGGTCTGAATCCTTGTATCTTCTTTATGAATTCTGCAGCCATATGTCCCTGGCCTAGGTATACATTGCGTTAGTATATACATCCTTGCATTATATTCCTGAGAAAAACAGCAACTAAGTATGGTCTTAATACACTTAAACTCCAGTGAAAATAAGATCACAGTTTATGAATTTTTGCAACTCAGTGGATTATTCAGATCTTAAATTCACATGCATAATACCCAGAAATTGATCCTATTCTCCAAGCTAGTAACTTTGGCACTATTTAATGTTTTCTAATTCTCTTTACTTTCTTATCATTTACATGCTGGTCCAAAACACTCTTTGTCAGAGAAAGAAAAATATCCACAGAGTAGATAATGTAAACATATTTGCCTATTGTACAGCAAAGCAGAAGTAGATAGACCAATTAGTTAACGTATGTGTAGTTCTTTGAAGATTTAACATTGAAGTGTTAAGTATTTTCAGCAAATAACCATAAAATGTTCTTATTTTTTCACCTACTGAAGAATTTGTCTGTGTTGTAAACCTTCTTCCCACAACTGACTTATTTTAGTAGCTATATCTCTAGAGAAGAAACTTCAATTATTCACATGTGAACATCCATATATAAATAGCGGTGGAGTCCTAAAACCATTCAAGATATTTAACTCATAGATAACATTTTTCATGAGACTAAGAATCCTGCAGCTGTTATGACAGAAACTACATGTTGAATGAATAGGTCTTGGTTATCTACAACATACTTTCTAGTTCTTACCTTTGTTACTCATATTTTTTTTTCTGTATGCTTTTCATTTTCATGATGGCTCAAATAGTCAACATAGATCATGTATTAAATTAAATCCTTCAAGCATATTTCAACCTTGTGACATGAAAGGCCTATGAAATATTTGGTATAAACTTGAAAGAGCATATGACTGTACAAAATTATTTCATAAGAAGTGGATTGGGCTAATTCCATAATTAGAAAGAGCATAAACAGATCATGTATGAAAAGACAGTTCTGAAGAGTGTGATATAAACACCTTCTTTTCAAATCAATGCAGTTTATTCAATGAGATTTATTCAATTAGTAGCTCTGAACAAGCTGTGTTTTGAGCAAGTTTCATGTGACAAATGACTGGTAGACCTTTCTGACTTACAAATCCGGGTCTATCATTTTCTAAGAAAATTTCCCAGTTTGCTTTCTGTAACCCAGACCTTCAAATTTGGTGGATATTAATTGCTGTTTCTTTGAAGTGAACATTTAAGAAGAGCCTGTTGGTTCTTGTCAGGCCTTTTTATTTTCTCTCAAATAATGCTTATTTTATCTTTTATTCATCTTACTCCTTAGACAACAGCAGCTTGTCATTGTATTTGTGTTGGTTAAGTATCTAGGATTTCAATTATTAAATAACGCTATTTTTTGCATATAAAAGTCACAATAACAAGAAAGCTTCCATTTAAGCATATATCATACATAGATGATAGATAAAAAGATAGATAGATAGATAAGGTGTATGAAGCAATTGTTACTGTGATTTCATTGTGTTGTGTTTAATAGACAATGTTTCAGAAGGTTTTTCTTTTACCTAAGGAATTAACCAGCCATGATGCTTTGTTATTGTCACAATTTGCTGAAGAAAAGAAAAACTTTTGCATCTTTTTCTCTTCCCCCTATATGCAGCACCAATTAACAAAATCCAGGTGACCTCCATTGTGCATTCTGGATGAGTGCAGAAATTACTTGTTTAGTCTGTTCTGATTGTGCTGTAGTGCATCCATATATTTTAGAGCTCATTTATTCAAGAACAAACTTTAGGTTGTTTTAAATCTGTGGGAAGTGTCAAGTGTTTGAAAGAACTTTGTTTGTATTGTGCTTTGGTAAATGTTTTCGGTTGATTAGATGTACAGGCAATATGAGTACGGTTTGATCCTTTTTCTCTTGTCCTGTAAATGCTTGATATTTCCTTTGAATTGCAAGTGATCTCTTTTCCAGAGAAGAGCTTCAGATGCATATAAATTATAGTCGCAGTTGTTTGCTGCTTACTAAAGTCTTTGGGTGGCACACTTTGCATGTAAACATGCCTGTCTTCACTGAGTTGTTCCAATAATTCTGAGCTGCTTACTTTACCTCCAATTTTTGAATTCCACTTGCAATTATAATTCACAGTTTATCTTATCACAGTCGACTGAAATCACAGAATAATAGAATGGTTTGGTCAGAAGGGACCTTAAAGACCACCTAGTTTCAAGCCCTCCACCACGGACAGGGATACCTTTCACTAGACCAGGCTGCTGAAAGCCACATCCAACCTGGCTTTGAACATTTCCAGGGATGGAGTGTCCAGGACTTTTATGGGAATCACATTCCAGTGCCTCATCAGCCTCACTGTAATATCTTCCTTATATATACTCTAAATGTCTTTCAGTTTAAAGCCATCTTTATCCTTAGCTCACTACCCAGGAGAGAGAGACAATACCAACATTCCATACAGGGTTCACAAGAATAACTTCATTATGTTTGAAGTACTGATACACCTATTTTACATACTTATTTCAGATGTTATTAACCTCACAGCATTTTGCATGCTTTACAGGGAATCATTAGGACATTGTGATTGAAACACAAGGACTGGGGGGTCATTTAGAGATAATATGCATAGTATGAGAAAAACACTGGCCTAATGCAGCAACAGGTAACACTGCTCCCAAGAGATATTTGTCTAAGCAGTTCTTTAAAGCTATTACAGCTTCTGATAAATTCTGTTTCAGTGCTTAAAAATTGCTGCTTAAAGAAAGCTCTTTCCAAGCTAGATCTTCCTTGCTGCATTTTACACTATTTACAACAGATGTAGTGAACAATATCCAGCCTTTTTGCTACTTACTATCTTTAATTAAGTTTTTCAATCTTCATTTCTTTATACTACATAATTCCAGTCTTTTCAGACTTTCCTCCCAGGTGATGTTTTTGCCAACTTCACTGTTCTCCTCTGGACTCTTCAGCTTGTCCACATCTCCCTTGAAAAGCACTTGAGATTAGGTATAGATCAGACATCAGGCAGAAACTCTTTACTGTGAGGGCAGTGAGATGCTGGAACAGGTTGCCTGGAGAAGCTGTAGATGCCCCATCTCTGGAAGTGTTCAAGGCCAGGTTGGATGGGGGTCTGAGCAACCTGGTGTAGTGGGAGCTGTCCCTGTCCCTGTCCCTGTCCCGAGGGGTGGAACTGGATGCTCTTTAAGGTCTCTTCCAATCCAAGCCTTTCTACAGTTCTGTGATGCCATGTCTCGTGTCTAACATGCTGGAGCTGTAGCACTGAAGTGTCTTGTGGATGGAGAAGTTCTGCAGCAAAGCACAGCAGTGAGAATAGTGAGCTAATGCTGTTATACCCCACTGCTTTTCCAAAGTGCACCCAGCATCACCCCAGACAGTATCTGTTGTCAAGAGGGTTGACAACCCTCTATTAAGAGGCCAGAGAGAAGAAGTTCATCTCATTTGTGTGTGTGGAGAAAGGAACTGAACACAAATCTCACACATCCAGTGTCAGTGTTCTGACCACCAGTTACAGACTACAGAGAGAACTTCTCCTGTTTTTTGCAGTCTGGCTCAGATGATAGGCTCTCAGAGCAACCTCAGGATCCTCAGCATTCTCAGGGTGCTCACCAGAGCAGGACCAGTGAGCATAAAGGGAAAAAACTTATCCATGAGACAGATAGAGGATAAACTTACCTGTGAATTCTGACAAGCTTTAAGTTCAACCATGACACAAAACTGCTAAAAAATCTTTCAAACAGATGGAAATAGAGATGCAGGTGCCTAGGGACTGCAAATGACTAAAACTCATCCTCTGTGTAGGTTACATAGCACAATGCCACATTGATATACCCGTATTTTCATTGCATAAAATGGTATATTATAGGCATTAAAATGAGAAATTCATTATTTTAACTCTGAGAATCAGACCTGTCACACTCAAATCTATTTTTCATTAAAAAAAAAAAAAAGTCTGCAGAAGATGGAGACTTAGAAGCCCATGATTTAAATACATATCAGTAAAGCATTTCACAAGGCAATCTACAAATGCAGCTCCCTTCAATGAATGTTGATGGTTAAAATAAAGTCATTTTCATTATGGAATTGCTGGATAACTTTCTTGCAAATTTATAATTTATGTTCCTATTACAAATTCAGGCCAAGTTATAGATGCTGTTAAAATCAAAGAGCAGATCAGCCAACATTAAATTACAGTAGTTCCAGGGCATAGCTTTCCTATAATGTTGACCTAACCTGACTGAGGTGAACAGGTAGCTCTGTCAGCTCTGTGAGGTTTTCAATATTTAGTTTTAGGCTTGTATAAAAACTACCCATGAGGAAATTAATTCTGCATTTGATACAAAAGCTCAAACTGTAGGTTGTGAGCATTACAAGAGTTATGGGCTACAGCACAGGCAATTCTATTCAGAGCCAGATTTTTCCACCCCTCCTGGTTTATTCAGAACCAAGTCCCAGGATTCATTCACCTGACAAAAGACAACAGGGAATTAACTAATTCTTCATGTAAATCTAATTTTGTCAACAGCCAAGATCAATTTGGATCAAGTTTTTGACAATGCTGACAGTCCCATCATGCAACACCAGAAGTCCATTTCAGGCTGCACAAGGGGCAAAGGCAAAGTCTACCAGAGTTTGATTTTGAAAAGGTTCAAAGGTTTTTCTAAAATATGCTGCTTTTTGATAAGTTATTTAGGTTGGTGTGGCTGCATCAAATCACAATGTCTCTTAAACTCTTAGGGTAAAACCATGGTTAAGTGGCATCTTACCTATAACCCTCAATCTGGTACTTCACCACTGACAGTACTCAGCAGCACTGGGAACTGTCAGATTATCAAGGAGGTCCCTCATCATTAAACTGCAGAGGTTGCTCTTGACTGACTCCCTTCACACGCACTCCCCCTGCCAGCTGGAAGAAATGCTCTGATAGGAACAATTTAGCCAAAGGATGGGTTGGAAAAGGTCACAAATGGGAAAGAGTGGTTTTTAACTTAATGCTCTTAAAATAACATAGATTATTAATTATCATGGAGTCATAAGCTTTACTCAAAAGAGACTTGATTGGTTCAAAAATGAAGTCACTGAAAGATTATCAAGGAATTTCTAATGACAGAATGTTATCTGGTATTACAAAGGGACCACAGACCTCAGTACCAAGGCCTTTGGGAGGTTTCATTTTCAGTCTGCTCCTTCTCAAAAGAGAATCAGTCTGCTCATATTGCTGAGCTTCTCTGGCAAATGTGTTCATCAAATAAATAATTTACATTATAAAGGCACAGGACAATAGATGCACAAAAGCCATCAAAGGTGATGTTTTAATATAGTCTTTCCATTTAAAAAGTGGAGACAATGAGAATGGCAGTTTTTGCTCTCTCAAAGCCTGTGTTAATTCCTATGCAAACATTCAAAACTACCTGTGACAGCAGAAGTACTCTGGAATACAATGACCTTGTGAACTGTGCATTAGGAGAAGATGTATTTGGAATAAGGTTATAATCAGTTCACAGGGACATTGCTGTTAGCTGCCAACCAAGACAGTATTCACCCTGGCTGTCCTGGTTTTCTCATCTATGAGCCAATATGAAATCTAATGCTCAGTTAGCTGAATGATTAATTTGTCCTGTAATGTCACTGCATGATATTATTTTGTATATATTATTTTAGAGAAGGAAGGAGGGATGTCATTGAAGTTACGAATATTCTTAACTGCCTAAGTTCATTCATCCCCTCTTTCATTTTCACTACATGTAGCTTTGTTCCAAGACAGATGCTGAATAAATGTCTAGACCCAGACAGAACTACGCACAAGTGTACCCTGTCCTTTCAACTGAACCTGTAAGAACAGTGTCTTGCTGAGGCATGTTCAGGACCAGATTCTGTAATGTTTTAGTCTCTCTAGAATTAGAAGCATTACTATGTGCCCTCATTGCAATACCAGTACTAACTGGATGAGAGTTATTCTCAACTTCTAAACCAGGACTAGGCAAATTTCAAATCCCCTTGTATAACACATCCTCATTTTCAGTGTACCAGATTACCACTTTCAAAGCCTTTCAAAACTCTTATCCAGCATGTTCATTGCTTTTTTCCTCTATCAGATCACACATCATCCACTACTTCCTCCTTCCTCCTGTGGATGTCAGCCAGAATTGCCTGTCAGATTTGTTCTCCAATAAGCCTCACACTTGTCTATCTGTTAATGGAATAGTTCATTGAAAGAAAATAATAAAGTAATATCATCTTTTTACAGCATCTTTTTATAACAACATATTTCTTTAACAGTGTAGTAGCTAGACTTCCTGCACAGGGTGGAGAAACAAGTTTTTCTGTCACAAAAGCATATTTGACATTTCAAGAGGCAACTCTAAAGTGAAAAATAGAACCAGATTCCCTTCTCCCTATCTTTTAGTCTATGACTTTTTAAATACTTGCTGTTTGATTTCTCGGCTTCAGGAGTAAAGATGGAACAGAGAAGGAGTACATCCTTGGTCAGGACATTGAAGAGCTTTTGGTAATGGCAGTCTATTGAATGAAGAGCCCAAAGCTCCCAAATCTGAAGACAACAAAGATCCTAACAGTCACATTTTCTAGAATTATGTTGCAATCAGCAGGCTATTGCAAAATATAGATAATGGCGTGACCTTTCTGTAGCTTACTGGGCAGGTAAAACAGTGGGTTCTTTTGATAAAAACAGGGATTGGCAAATGCTGGAAGGAGAGAGGCCTATCTCCAAGAGCAGGCTGACTCAGTAGGAGTTGTTCTGTGAGTGTGTACCTTTAACTAGAATGTTAAGGCTGACAGGAATAAATTATAGCAAATTTAAACAACCAGGATAGGCTACTGAACAACCTACCAGGGGAAACCTTCAGTGTGTTGAATGTCTACAGGGTGGATATCTGTACCTGTGCTAGTCACAAGGTCCTTCTTAAAGAAAAGATTGATCTAACCTAGTTTATACATCTATTCTAGGTAATGGATTTAAACTTACAAGTGGCTATTTCTCTCAGTTTATAAAAAAAAAAGACTAGAAAATTAGGTGAGATGTAAATATCTACTTAAAGTCAAATAAATAAATAAATTCCGAATAACACAGAGTATGCTGTACCACTGTCTAAAACTTTCTAGGAATTTTTGTGACATTTATTAGCCCCAACCAGGAGCTGTCACTGATACAGAAAGTGCCAAAGTACTATTATGCAGTAGATGCTTGATGGCCCATTGTGATCTCATCATTTATGAATTTATGAGTCAATAATCAAAAAAAAAAAAAAATTAGGTCAGACAATTGGTATAGCAGGACAATGACAAGTGTCAGACAGAATAAGATTGGATGTTGATGCCAGGCTGATGGCTGATGGTTGCAGACTGTAGTAATCAGTGTGGTTTTACTACGTACTACATCTTTCAGATAGTTAGGCAGTTGACTTTTTTTTTCCAATTTTTTGGAAATTTTGGCACCCTTCTCCAAGTTAACCTTTAAAAAGAATTAACAGCAGTAATAATAATAGTAACAACAACAACAACAACAACAACAACAATAATATCATCAGTTCTCTTTCTCCATGCCTTGTTGCCATTAAAAATAGATGCACCTACAAAACTTTTATAATCATTATTACTGTTAGTAGTATCAACCCAACTTTGCAAAAATTCTTAGATTGAAATGGGTGGGAGTGTGTGTTTGCTTTTATCATTGCAGGAATGAGAAGTGAAAAACTAATATTCTCTTTCTGATATAAAAAACTGTGTAACGCTGACTGACAAGTCAGTTTAGCACTGAACATTGAGGTATTTTTGTGCTACTGCAAGGCAGCTGTAAGAGTTCCATTTATCATTGTCTAGAAACTCCTGTTAAGTTCCACACATGAGAGCTGCTGCAAAACACCTGGTCTGCTTGAGGAAATGTCTGCTAAAATTTTTCAGGAGTGAGATCTATCATCCTTATTTACAATTAGGAGGTGGTTGTTTTTCCTTCTTTGCAAAGCTTTTCAACAACACTGGAGCATGGTAGAAGCATATGAACAGTTTAAAACATTTTCATAGAAATACGCCCACATCACAGTGTGTATGATAACGCAGGTTGGAAAGGACCTCAGAGGTCTTTAGTCCAACCTCCTGCTCAAAGCAGGGTCAGCAATGAGGTCAGACCAGGTTGCTTAGGATTTAATTTATTTATTGGGTTGGTTATTAGGTTTCCTGGCTTCAGGAAGAATTCTGGAGAAATATGGGCTTTTTTCACATGTCTTTTTGAGCTTTTATCCACAGTCTGTCTGTCAGCTGCTGAGGTGTACTGAAATTTCTCCTTTGCCTGCAGGCATAGTAATAACTTCAGCAGTGAATTATTGAAAATATTTTCTGTTTCTATTACATTCACTGTTTATTATATCAGAGTCAGTTAGTATTAATAACAAGAATAATAACAGTAATAACAATACTAAGAAACAATATATAAAATATTAATAAAAATATTGGAAAAACAGGAGAGTGTACTTATTTCTTGTGGTATTTTTAGAGGATTCTAAATGCATACCAGGAAACTCAGTTGCTAATTTTTTGTTCCAATTTGTAAAAATCCAGTTGAAATTAAAAAAAAAAATTAAAAAAAGTAGAAAACACTAACAATAATCCTATGTTGAAAATATTGCTTAGAATATACAGTTCAAAGTGTGTCATACCTGTAATGGTAAAAGTGGCACTTGTAATCCTTGTTGTTAAAATAGTTCTTACACCCCACAGGGTTATCATGAGAGAAATGATCATATCAGGCACATCATGTCTTCATATTAGTAGAAATAGATTTTCATAACTGCACAAAGGAACTACTGCTGCTTAGCCTTTTTTAATAATCATAATTAATTTTCATCTAAAGGGACATTATTTTGCCCAAAACATCCTCTGTTTTTCTTAGCTTAATGTAAGGCTACATGCCTTGATTAAGAATGCTGGATATAGCTGAAGTGTATTTATGGTGTCTAATACAGAAAGACCCTTCCATTTGCATATTTATTCGAGCATTTCATGAATTAAACATTGTGCAATACAAACATCCCCATTTTACTGTATTCTTATAGCTCATCACAAATAAGCTAAGACTTACAGTGTATTGTGTATCACTAAAGTGATCTTGGAAGGGAAGAGAGAAATGTAATCTTGACCTTTTCATATTCCTTCAAACCATAGGTAAATCAAACTCCTTATTCTAAATAGCTGTCAAACCAGTTTTTCCATTTCCACTAAATTTTCCTTAGAAGTGTAAGCATTTTATATCATTTGTTAAGTTAAAACACCAGAAAAGCAGTGTTCTGGTGTAGCTACAAGTGCGTGCTGGTTTTATTCATCTCAGACTATTGATATTGGGATTCTCTGGTATAACTTCATAGAATATAAGAGACTTTCACAAAAGAATTTTGTGTGTTCTGTATCCAGGATGATTTGTTGTTAAAAAAGGTAAAACTTGTCAGGTATCTCTTCCCAAACTCCTGTAAATATGGTGAGGAGGCTCTTGTGCAGAAATCTTGTGGATGGTGCAGTGTAGATATTATCAGGACAGCACTATTGCTTTTACTCCTTTTGCAGTCTGAATTTGCTTTTTAAAAGGTGATTCCTACGAATATAACCCAATGTAGGTCAAATATCAAATATAAGGAATAAATTGGTTTGGTGAATGAATGAATGAATGAAGACAACTTTATAAAGGTTGGCAATATTTTGCATATGTTATCATTCAGTGCTATTGCTCAATTTAAGAAAAAAAGGGCTTTAAATGTATGACACTAGTTTAGTAAAAAAAAAATAAATTTAATATCAGAAATGTCCAGAATATTAGTCTTTGCAATATGACAATTGGTTTTAAGTGCTGTCCACATATACAGTCTTTTTGGTAGAATAAGAATAGTAATTCCTAAATTGTATTTGCATGGGAAATTGCAACACAAGTGGGAAGAAAAACAATTATAGATTCTTGTTAATTAAAGTTCTAAAAATGAATTAAGCAAATAAACCTCAAAAGGCTTTTTAAACTCCAAGATTTCTCTACAGCTTCTAATGAGCATTTTTGAATTACTACTTCTGCATTAAAGGCAGAAGTTTAAAATAATTCAGCATGTATACTGTCATACTAACAAGATAATTAATTTTGCTTTAGCATAGAAAAATAAAATATTTTCTTGAGATCCTAATTCAAGATTATATATTTTAGACTCTATGTAATAGAAAAGCTGAATAAATACATAAAATCAAACTTAGGAATTTAAGTTTAATGATCAGCTTGGAAATATCAGCAACAAAGATCAGAAGCACAACAGTTTCAACCAAACTATTCCAAAAATGTAGGCAATGAAACAAAATCTTTCATGAAGTCTTGTCAATCTCAGCAAATAGGTTCAATCAAAAAATAAATTATAGAGAATAAAAGTATGTTCATGTACAGATACAAGTATTCTTTCTCTGTATATTCAGAATGTCATACTTTCCTTTTTTGTTTGATATAATTGACATAATTTATGTTCATGGAATTTCAGAATTCGAGAAAACTCCAAACCAAAGCAGAAGTTGTTTTACATGGTCCTGAACATTTCTGTTCATTGCTCTGGGTCCCGAAAAAATGTGAAAAGTATTTTCAAATAATTCTAACATATTTTAGTAATTGATAAAGAACTGCTAATATATGTTCATGGCTGAATATGTCAGAGATTCAACAGGGTATGTAACAATGTAATGGATTAATAATTTATTTCATAAAATATTTACCTAAGATCGTTTGATTAAAGCTCACTGGAAGCTTTAATTAATTAAGTAGCTCTAACAGCCCATAGGTAAGATGGACAAGGGCATCAGGTTGCTCCACGTTCCTACTATAATACGCAGAGGAAAGTTTATTAGAATTGGAAATATAATGGAATAGAGCATCTTCAGTGAGATCTGACCTCAGCAAAGCCTCAGAAGGTGCTCTTTGGGGCAGCCCCTACTAGGCTGCAGAGGAGCCTGGGTCCCAGGTGGCAGCAGGAACAGATGAAAATCCCTAGAGAAAGCAGTAGTTTTGAAAGGAGAAGAGTAAGATTTGAGTCTGCAAACGCTGGAAACTCTTATTTGTTGTGTATCTGCACTTCCAGACCTGTGGGAAGTTACCACGCATGTGTATCTATGCTTGAGTTCTTTGAAGCAGTGTAAGACAAATATACGGAGGAAAAGGGCAATATTTCCACTGAAATGACTCACAGAGAATAATTATGCATCCTAATGAATTGCAATTTCTCTTCTTTTACTCAGTCCAGAAAGTATTTTATCACCTGAAAAACTAAACAAATGTGAACAGCCCTGAAATTCTGGAGGACAGAAAGGCAGCACCATTTGAACCCACTGCAATAACACTGAGGATTACTAACAGAAACATGGTTTCTTGCTTTTATTCCTATGTTTGTTTCTCACCATGTAAACAAGAACACGGTGATGAGTAAATAACTTATCTCAAGTTTCTGTCATAAACCTTAATTTCTTGAATTAGGATATTCTTATTCCTTCCTAAGTAGTGCAGACTTCTAGACAGGTATGATACATATATCAGCAGTTATTTTCTGGTCATGTTTGTCAACATATTAAGGAGAATAATGTGCATCTGTACAATACATAGTCTCAGTAATACCTGACATGAAACATTCCCAGTTCCAAGCCAAGTATTTTCTACCTTGCCCTTGTATTATGGTTGTAGCAGTCATACAGCACAGGCATAAACCAACCTGAAATATTAACTGGCACTATTTTTTTAATATATATTTTGTGTAAATCCTAGTTCTGCCTGAAAGAGCTTCATCAAGAGCCAAAAAGCAAATGCACAGCAGCCACTATGAAGTGCTCTCTCTATATATGTCTCTGTCTCAGAATAAAAATTATTTTCATTCTCATTGAAGAACTTAAAGAGTTGTTAGTTGGCAATAGGTTAGGTCCTCTGACTTCTGTTTCTTTAGTAGTTTGCAATTGCCTACAGAGCAGTTCATAGGAAAGTCCTTCCAAAGTAGTCAGTTGGATTCTACAGAAATTTCCTTATTCCTACATACATAATTTTACTTTAAGGATAATCTTCCAACTAGATTATTGCAGTATTTCCAAAATCAGAAAAAAAATATTTAGTTAGAAGGAAGCAGATGAAGTCTTCACGAACTTCATGAGGTCATCAACAGCAAAAGTAAATAAAAATTAACACCTTTTAATTAGCTAGCATACTGTCCCGTAGGAAAGACCACTGCAACCCAACAGAGAGAGAAAAAAAAAAAGCATAATTTGACAAGCTTTCTGCCTTCTTCCCTGTGGTGTTGAAAGCACAAAATCACACCCACTCTTGTAGGGGTAAACCAGTAAGAATGGCCTCCACAGAAATGTAATTGTTATTTTAATTCTACATTTACGAGACAATAAAATGCCAAGTCAGCGTTGGCCATTCCCTTTTTTGATCATTACCTGTCAGCTTTTTGTGGCTTTATCACATGGCCTCCAGTTTCATTAAAAACAAAACAAAACAAAGACAGCCAACAACAAAAAGCCCAAAACAATGCACACACAACAACCACCCTACACATCAACAGCCAAAGGGAAGTCATTCATCCCATAATTGCCCTGGCCTCAAACAAGCCATGAAGTAGTGCACACAATAAAGGCAATCTGTCCTCTTTTAAAGGGAAGTTCAAACAGCTGCCTTGAGTTTTCTATTGCATATTCAAAGTGATAATGTATGAAATTATTAACTTCTGCACTGGGGTTTATGGCATTAAGAACCCCCCATCAAGCAAACAAACTAATGATGTGGCTGGTTTTAAGGATTGCTTTGTTAGAGACTTCTGGGTCAATTGGGCTTTCAAAAAGAGCTTGGATACTTGAAACATTTCGGAAGCTAACTTAATTGAAGACGGATGGTGTCTGACATCAGAAATGCCCGTTTTCCTTTCTTTGCATGTCATTCCTCATGTCGATTTGTAAGGATACCTAAGGGTTATATGCCAAGCTACCCAGGGGAGAGACTTTTTGGTTGTTTGACAGCTAGCGTAGCTCAGCTATAAGCCAGTGAGCTGCACAATTCGTCAGGGGTTTGATCCAAAGCTTGTGACAGTTAATGCGGGCACTTCCTTTGACTTTATTACTTTGGGTCAGAACCACTGCAAGCGTCACTAAAGCCATACCTTGAACCCGCCTAAAGGAGCATGGATTAGGCTAAGACTGCTCAGCTTCTGGTTTATTTAATAAAACATTTTCTGCAATTCTTCTTTCCTTTCTAAAATAAACATCAGTGTTTACTGTATTTTCTGTGCTTCTCTTGCTCCCTGCCAGCCACCATGCAAATGCTATCTTATTGCTCAAAGGTGTTGACCTCTTCTTTGCTCCTTCTCCACCTTCACAGTTCTTTCCCCCAAGAATCTGAAATCATTAAAGGGAAAATAAAAGGTTTTATTTTCCCAAATCAAAGTTCACTGGATCTTCCTGTCATCCTTTCCTCCCTGTGTGACACAGAACAGAGCTTTCTACTGAGATTTCTGACTACCCAACATCTGTGCAAAGCTTCAGGTAGCAAATGTTTTATTCCACTTTTAGTAAACATGAGTTTCCTTTATCATTTTTTCATCTTTGATTTATGCAAAGGCAGGAAGCTGATAAAAGATCATAGAATCATAGAATATCCTGAGTCAGAAGGGACCCACAAGCATCACTGAGTTTATCAGCTCAGTGGACCCAGTAAGGACAGCGTCATCTCGGGGACCAAAATCTGAGTGAACAGTCTAGCTCTAGTTCCACAGAGGGCCATAAATTTCTCGCACAGCTTATGAAATCCACAGCCCAGAATAAAGTGTGATTGTGGAGGAGCCTTAAGTGACTTACAGGGAGACTATACCACCTCAGCCTGGGGCTCACCAAGAACCGAGCAGGGAGCTGCCCAGGATAACCAGTATGAAATCCTCAGGTTAAAAATGGGCATCTTAAATCCCACTGCTTTGGGGGCACTCGTGTGTTCCCCAGTTTCCACTTTTATTGCAATCTCACCCGTGTTTGAATGTCTAAGATGCTCTATTTTTCACCTGTGAGGCATCCTCTTTCCTAATTCTGAAATAGAATAATTTGAAACTTTTAATTCCATATAGTAACTGAAGCCCTACACTTTGCTGACCCCTGAATGACATCCAATGGCAATTAAGTTAGTCTTGCCTGTAGTTCCCTGAATACCTCAGAACACATCACTTCCCATTAGAATCACAGAGTCGTTTAGGTTAAGTTCAACTCACATATGTCAAAAAAATTCTTGAAGCATTGCTTCAAGAAAAATAGAGAATACACTTTATTCCATTAATATTATCAATGGCATTCTGAAAGAATACACAAATTATTTGCCACATTCAGGTAGCCTGCATATTTAAACAAACATATGCTAAGACTAACCTCTGGGGCAGAATATCTCCTTGATGCTAACACTTGCTTATTCTGGTACAACAGCTGGAGGAATCTCTTGAGAGTAGCCTAACATAAGCTTTACTTAGAGTATATTTGATAGAGAAATAACCCACTTAAATGGTTTTATAAAGATTTTATTGATGAATAAACTTTTACATTTTCCTTTGCTGGTCTGACTCCTCTTCAGTGAATAGCTGAAAACAATGCATTATTCTGGTTGACATAACAGGCAGCACAAAATCTGTTCCTGGGAAATTTAAATGACAGGAACTTAAGGGCAGCTCAGTAATTTTAAGGCATGTTGCTTCTAACAGTGACTTACACTCGCAGTGATATAACACCCAATGTACGGCAGAAGCTACAGAAGAAGCAACAGTCATATCCACACTATTGCGTCCTTGTGCCTGGGGTTGTACTGCTTCAGCCTGACAAGTGAAAACTCACCCTGCTCTGGACTTAGAGCCATCTGAGCGAGCACACTCACAGAATGAGCTTAATTGTCTGTGTGAAACAGGCAGGGACATTTGCAGATGTAAATTGAACACTGCTGAAGGTAGCAGTAGAGTTGTAACGTTCTATAAATTACTTTCACTGGCCTGGCTCAGCACCCCTCACAGAGCTTTCAGCTTGATTCAACAGGGCTCTAAGCAACCGGGGAAGAAAATTTCTTTTAAAGAAATTTAATGCAGCAGAACTGATTAACTGGGGAACAGCCTACAAACAGGCAGCTGAGAGAATGTTCTTGGCAAGCCAAATAACCCTGTTATGTTGGTTTTATTAATTAACATCTGGCTTCCTGCCTCTAAATCAGGTCCCCTTCTTTGCTGTTTTAATGCCGTGTTTTCACCACTTTTACTCTGAAATGTACCCCGAGAATGTGAGATTAAATCCTTTGGCTGTTCAGCTTCTGAAACACAAGTCAATCCCCTCTAAATAGCATACAGCAACACAGCTCTAGTGGCCTCAGCAAACCTCATTTTCTTGCAGGGATTTGGTAAAGAATGGCAAAAAGGAAGAGACAAAGTCCTGCACCAAAGAGAGAAAAATAATTAGTGAAGTAGACAGGGTGTATAGGAGACAGCTTTTAACTGAAGAAACACTCTCCATCATTAGGAGAGCTTGGGTAGGCATACCAGAGCAGCATTATCTCTGTGGGCTGGGCTCGTCCTAAACTGGAAAAATAGCTACATGTTATGGTTGTGGTTTTGAAAAAAAACAAGACCAAACCTTCACACAAGTTGCAGTGCAACTGTAAGCTGCTCCTCCAGTTTCTAAATGCTACAGTCCAGCCTGCAAAAGTACAGGTTTTGGTCTACTCAAAAAAAGCAGAGGTCTTAAAAGAGATAAACTACATAACACAAACTTTTTAGATGATGGTTTTCAGAACACATAGCAGAAACCATACATGCAATTGAAGGCAATAAATTAATCTGAACAGATTAGAAAATTCTGCGTTTTACAGCTTCACAGTTGCTAGTCTCTTTTAGACTGTGTTTCCTAGACACTGATATTTTTTAGTACCCCTCTTGGCTAGTGGTCATGTATTTTATTTGATAATTACATTATAACTATTATAAATCAGGGCTTATTTTTAAATTTTAATTGATCATCTTCTATTTCTTTGTCTGCTTTTCTGCCAGTTTGCCAGGGATGTGTGTGTTTGTTGGGTCCTAGAGAATAATTCTTTGGGAGTGACTCTTTTATATTGTATTCATTGCTCCTCATAATATGCTGCCTCTTTGGGAATTTTTATTAACCCTTAGGCTATCTTTAATTTCACAAAATGCTTTGGTGTTTTGCTCTTCTCATAGTTTCTGGTCTCTCACCACATATTCTGTCACCCAACAAACTTCAAAATTAGTGACCATCTTGCCAATAAATGGCATCTTTATTTTAAAAGAGCTTTTCTTAACGTGCAATTGCATCAAGTGATAAAACATGATTGTCAACAGGTTCACATAATTTGTCCCCAAGTGACATGTTTACTTACTTACTGCTGAGCCACCAGTTCATCGGCTGTAAGTATTAGTAGAGATTTACAGAAAGAAAAATACATCCTGTTAATGCTTCACAAGTTAAGTTTTCTAGTTCAATGTAACTAAATCAACTGTTTTTACAGTGTTAATGCACAAGTTGAAGCAGCTTATTAAGTGTCGGGAGGCTGATTTTATTCAGTGTGTAAAAGTATACTGTATTGATTTCTTCACATACAAGGGTTTAAAACTCTGCTTTGGTGAGAGCTGAGCTGATCCTGCTTTTTAAAGAAGTCTGTGCATACGTCATGGTTTTAGTCCACTTACTGCATTGCCTAAAGCGGCAGCTGATGTCATCTGATGAAAAGAGTGTTTCTGGGCCATGTGCTCAAGGCTGCGCTTTGCCATGAGCAGAGCTGTAACTGTGATAATCTCCTGCTGTAACAGATAAGAAATCTATTACTGGCAACCGCACATGAATGCAGAAATCAAGGGCCAGGACAGGTTCTCACTTCAACTGGTAGAAATTTTCTCGTGATTTTATTGAGCATTAAGTATAATTAAAAGGAAAATAGTTAAATATTCTTATGAATGGAGCTCCAGCATTTTTGGCTTACAGAATCCAAAGGGAAAGGATTATCTCATCTATCTTTGGGCATCTTAGTGTTATGTTTATAATCTAAGTTAGTCTTTGTTTCCCTACAGTCAGTGGGAAGAGGCGGGTAATGTAGTTGAGCCCACTTCCTACATGGTTTGACAAGAGAGCACCAGCTTATATTGGCTGCACAAGATTTGGACTGCTGAAGTTGACATGAATTTCATCTAGTGTTATGGATTTCTAGGAAATGAATGACATAATGAAATGCAGTTTTGAGGGATGTCTTACTTCTCTGGTATTTTCTTTCCTGCTGACTTCCTTCATAACAATAAAACCTACGCATTTTCAGATGGCCCTACATTTTCTGTAACTGATCTCTGTGTGGAAGGTCTGTGTCAGACAGCACTCCATGTAGCCTCTAAAACTACTCTTCTTCTAATTGATATTTGGTGAAAGAAGGTTCGTGCTTCCAGTAACCTTCCATGTGTAACTATTAATTACATTTCATAGCCAGACTGAGGTTTGATTTGCATGGTAAGCATGTTGGGCAAGCCACATACCTTAGCCTATAAAGACAATGAACCTTCCTGAGTTGTCTAAAAAACAATTTCAGATTCATCAAACAAGTGTTGCCTCTACAGCTGCTGAATAATGTAAACTACAAGCATAAATTTCATTTTAAGTAAATAAAGCATTTCATACAATTCCTGAGTTCACTGAAACTGGTGGTAAACCCATTTTGACTTCACTGGTGGTCAGGCAAAGTTTTAAAAGTACCTTGCAAGTTTTAAAGTGAAAGGAAGTTACTCTGTGGTTTTGGTCAGTATTTTCTTTCAAAATCACGTCATGGGTGTTACTGTCACTGAATCTGGATGAGCATTCAGAGTTCTCTGAATTTCTAAGAGATTCTGAGATATTTTGTCTTTTAAGACATACTATCATCAAAGAGAAACTGTTACCAAATTCTATTTTCTTAGACACAACTACTGAAAAAGTATGTCTACTTATTAGTTGATGAAAGCAATTTTCTTTGATTTTCCAAAAGATGTTACAATGACATTCAATAATTTTCAGGAAGTTAGAAATTATTCTCCACTCCCTTAAGCAGGGGGATTTGAAGCATTCAACACTGCTGCCTGCAGCAAGATCTTCATGCAGCACAGGTATTTTGAAGGGCTAGATCTCCTTATGTAAATAAGGTAAAAAATGATATTTTTCTATTTGTTCATACAAGTCAAGAAAAATAACCCAATTTGAAATATTATTTAGTACTTTGTGTACACAGGACCTCCATAGGGCAGTGTTGGCTGGAGGTCTTGTAACTAAGCATGTGCTTATATTAGACATAAAGTGGGATAATAAATAAGTTTCCTGAATTTAGTTCATTGTGTGTGCTCATATAAAATGCTCTAGACATCAGCACATTGTAGAAATAGACTCAGAACTAGAAAAAGAAATGTTCTTTATATTTAATTACCTTCTTAGATTTGTCCCAACTCTTTCACAGCTGTGACAGGTTGCCAGTTTTGGTGCACTTCCAAAGACTTCCATGCCCCCTGAAGTCACACAACTGCTTAAATACCCAGATATGAGCAGCTGCACAAGGAGGAAACCAACAGCTGTTCAGCTTCTCTGTCCTGCCAGCTGCAAGCCAACACCATCGAGAAAAGGTGCTGGACTGGAGGAGCTGGACTGGAGGAGCTCATCCCAGAGGGCACAGTTGCTTCATGCCCCATCAGCCAGCGTGGGGATAATCTGGCTACAGTCGCTCAGGGGACTGAGCACTGAGCAGGGCCAAGAGGGCATCCCTCCCTACCTGTGGGACACCAGCAAGTCCTCTTATTATGTGCCCAGTGCAGTAGAATATCCTCATCTCTGCAGCACAACTCAAACCTGAAATTTGTACATCTCTTCGGGAAGTCGAAAGGTCTAACTTCTTCCACTTTGAAAAATCCGTCCTGGGATCATCCAGCAATGATCCACCTTAATGCATAGATTTTTGATGTATCACTCAGCTTCTTTCCTTTCCTCAAGGGAAAATGCCTCAAGTTCATCAAAAAGCTATATGTTTTTAGAATATAAGAATTATGTTGTTTGGATTTGTGTGCGTTTCATTTTTTTTTTTTTAAATAAAATCTATGTTCTATTGGGGGGTGGGGAGAAGAGGGGATTTGCTTATTTTTTTTGCTATTTCTCTTTCCATACTTTGAGATAATAAAAATATTCCCTAGTTTCAAGATTTAAATTTTTTTCCTTCATTACTACATACAGAAAAATACACAGGCTGTTGCTTTCCTCAGTGAGAGATTCAGGCTCTCAACAAACACTGTCAGACAGTACTGAGCATAGTTCCCATTCTGCAAAGAGCTCCCAAGAATAGCATGTGACTAAAGATATTAACAGAACCAGGAACTCTGAAGAATAGCTAAGATGTCCCTCACTATTCCTGTGATGGGACATGTGTCCCACTGTTGGAAAATATTAACACCGTACAATAAATAAATAAATATCTTGGAATTCCTTCTTGCTCTCCACTTCTAAGTTTCTTGTTCCTTAAAAATCAGCATTTTCCTTTCATTTAAAGGAAGAAAATGGAACCATATTTTGTTAATATCATAAAATGGAATATTCACCAAAGAAGTGAAAATAAATGGTCGAGGAAAAAAAAAAATCAATCTTTTCTTTTTAGGGAAAGGGCAAAATTGGTTGTGCAGAATGGGGTTTCTTTTGAGGGAGGGAAAGCAGAAGAGTGTGGTGGTTTCTTGATGTGGGTTGACCTGATGCTTGAGAAAATAAAGAAATTCCTTGCAAATAAATATCTCTTTCCCACTGCTCCTTATAGCACCTTCCGGTACCTAATGGGGGATTACAAAAAGAACTGTAGAGGGACTTTTCACAAGGGCATGGAGTGATAGAACCAGGGGGAACAGCATTAAGCTGAAAGAATGCAGGTTGAGACTGGATATTAGGAAGGAATTTTTACCACGAGGGTGGTGAGGCACTGGCACAGGTTGCCCAGAGAAGCTGTGGATGCCCCATCCCTAGAAGTGTGCAATACCAGGCTGGATGGGGCTCTGAGCAACCTGGTCTGGTGGAAGGAGTCCCTGCCCATGGCAGGGGGGTTGGAACTAAATGATCTTTAAGGTGCCTTCCAACCCAAGTCATTTCATGATTCTACTTTTTGATAACTCTTATCTAAGGGACAGGTTGAATGGCAACAAAGTTGTCATTCAGAGTCTCATTACCCACTGTGTCCAAATGCGAAAGTGAAAAACTGCAGCAAGCAAAAACTGTGCTGTTAAGCAATGCATTTTTCTTTTACCCCAGAGTGAACAAAAATGAAGTGTTTGGAACTGGAGGTCATCTACATCAGCTGGGTGATCCAGGGTGTATTTTAAACAGGGAAATGAGATGAGCATTCAGCACAACTGGTTACTGCTTGTCAGCACAGCCCAGGTCATCTACCACATACTCACAGAGACCCCACTTCAGTTCTGGCATAAAACACAGTAAATTAAAATCCTGTCCTCGAAAAATATTGATAACATGAATATGAATATTTGTCAGTGAATCAGTAGCCTTTCTGGTAGTTCATTAAATAATCATAACTCCCTTTTACCACCAGTCAATTCACAGCTTTGATCCTGTAGATCCCTGCCAGCAATGAGCTAAAGTTTGCATCTCTTCTACGAGGCTGCTCTTGAATCAGGACTGAAAAGTGTGACCTAGATTTAAAAACCTGAGATCTCTTTCAAAATACAGTTGTTCAGGACTCATTGCAGTACTATAAGACATATATCAAACCAGTTAGTGAGATGAGTAGCCTTTTAAGAGCTAGATAAGAAAATAATCTCTTTCCACCAACCCCTCTGTTGATACTTACATCACTGACAGCACAGAGAGCTCATCACTGCTTCAAAGGGCAGGGAATCTGCTCCTGAATTTTTCAAATATTTCCTCTCTCACCTTGTTAATTTCATAAATATGGCTCAAAGGAAATTATTCTTTCTATAAGAAAAGTATGCTCATTTTTAAAATCAGCATATTCCAGCAAAACTGCAAAGATCAAAATACAACAGTGAGTTTGACGAAGTATGAAAAGGACACCCACTGCTGTGCCCTGCAGAAAAACAGGAGGCTTTTGTCTTAGAAAGAGGAATTTAAAAATTCATTACACTAGAAGTGATACAATTGGTTAATTCACTGCCCTTTAGAGACCCGAAATGTATTTGTGCAGTGATTGTGTTTTTCCAAATCCCCAACCCACCACCACTCATCTTGGCAGGGAGGGGAACAGCTGCAGTGCTGCAGGTCAGGGGGACGAGTATTGGCAGAGGCTGAGCGGGGGAAGCCTGTCCAGCACCTGCCTGCGTCGTGCCTGGCTTGAGCCAGTGCTATCAGTTTCTGACTTTGTTAAAATCCTTCAAATCCACCACGTTCACAAATCTTTCTGCAAGATAACTGTTGCCAATAGGAGATTGCATATGCCTTCATGCCTACAGTTTTTCCCTCCGCATGTATTTTCAATTTTCTAAGAGCAACGGAGGGAATAGAAATGTAGGTTGTTGTGTAATTTAAGTGATAGAAAATGCTTTCAAACATTACATTGTTACAAGTATTTAAGAACATGAACTACATCAATAAACAAGTTCATGCACATAGTCTCATCAATGACAAAATCCATTTAATTCATCTTGGACTTAAGGAATTTCAATTACAAAGGAATATTTACATGGGATCTGAATGATCATAGAGTCATAGAAGAGCCAGGGTTGGAAGGGACCTTAAAGATCATCTAATTCCAACACTCGCACCTTGCATTAGATCAGGCTGCCCAGGCCCCCACCCAGCCTGACCCTGAACACTTCCAGGGGTGTGGCATCCACAGCCTCTCTGGGCAGCCTGTTGCAGTGCCTCATCACACTGAGTAAAGAATTTCCTCCTAATATCTAATATAAATCTCTTCTCTTTTAGTTTAAAATGGTTTCTCCTTGTCCCACCACTACCTGCCCATGTAAAAAGTCTCTCTCCATCTTTTTTATTAACCCCCTTTAAGTACTGAAAAGCCACAATAAGGTCTCCCCAAAGCCTTCTCTTTCCTAGGCTGAACAACCCCAGCTCTCTCAGCCTGTCTTCACAGCAGAGGTGTTCCAGCCCCCTGGCCCCCTCTGGACTCACTCCAACAGGTCCATGTCTTTCTTGTGCTGAAGACTCCAGATTTTCAGACCTGATCAGCCAAAGCTAGGCAGCCCCCTGGGTTACTGTCATTAAAACACATGAGACTCCAAGACCACATGTCAGAAGAGGTGAAGTGACTCCTTCTTACTTGTCCAAAACTTACTGTTTGACCTGCACAGCGTACAGTGCCTGTACATGGGAACTGGGCTGCTCACCTTCACTTCTGTGTAACAAAAAGAAGAATGCATGTGATTAACTTTAAAGATTCCAGTAGATTTGTATATAAACTGTGTATAAAAGCATTTGATTGCATGCTTTTCTAAAAAAGGTACAAAGGCAGCGCAATATTTCTTCTACAGACATCATGGGGTGATCTGTCCCCTCCATTCAACTCACCTCCTTACTAGTATGTATCTATTCTGCACCAGATACCTGGGAAATGTTTGAACACATTGGCTCATGAAGTGCAAAATTAACAGAAAAATGCAATTTAGTACTTTTATTCTCATTATCCTGTAGGCCAAAGGTATGGGACTTAGTCACCAAAAAAACAATATTATCAACCAGTCAACACAATATTCTCATTCATAAGTTCTCTTTTTATACGAGGCTTCATTTATATATGAAGAATTTATTTAGGAAACAAAGACATAGGATTGGCAACAAGGTCTGGGAGGAGATGATAAAATACTTGGCTGCTAACATTTGTGTGTACAGTTTGACAGCCATAATCCTTGGTCATGGCTTTTGAGAGCAATGTTCAGGGAGCACCTGATTTAGAACTTCTCATCTAGAGATGATGCTGAATGTAGGGGTTTGCTTTCCTGGTACATATGTTAGATACTAAGCTATAACACAGAAGCAATTAATTAATTCCAAAGCAGAAAAAATTGACTTCATATAGTAAAAAAAAAACGTGAGAAAACAGTTATCTTGAACACAACAACATTTTCGTAAGTTTAACATGTGTAATGGAAATTTTATATGAATTTTACATAGGTGAAACTCACCTATAGGAAACTTACATATTGCAGCAAGACGCAGTTAAAAATGGTCAAATGACTCTGTTCATTCCACAGTATTTTTTACAAGCTATAGCCCACAGCTGCTGGAGTTGTATGTGCCACTTTTCTCAGTTGCACTTAAAAGAGTAAAGTAATCATTTTGCAGTTTAAGTGTTTATTAGGCTCACTGTTTCTGGGTAAAACCAGAACTTTGCAAATGTTAGTTTCATACTCATACCATTCATTTCTCTGTGCAATAATACATATATTTAATAGAGAGAAGGTTGCTATCATTTGGCTGGTGCAGCCACTACTTCTGTGCACTTTACAAGATAAATACTGTTTTCTTTTCCCTCTTCAGAGCAGATTCTAATAACTTTACTCATATCCACCAGTATAGTACTTATAAATAATTCCAATGAAGTCTATATAATTGCTTTTAAAGTGTTATTCACTGAAAATAGATCAACATTTTATCCTTTGTTTAGACTTTACAAACCACTAAAATTTCAGCCCACAATACTTACATAATATAGTAGCACTATATTTCTTCTGTCATAACCACAAAGTTTCACTGAAGTAAATTAAAGATTTTTTTATCAACATCCAATGGATTGGGGTCATACCCTATGCAAACTTAGTCATAGTCTGGCATCTTCAAAAGTACTCAGCTTTCTTCCTAATCCTGCTCCAAATTATGTCAAAGCAAAAAATCCCAGTAATTTCAAAGGAAACAGGTATAATCAAGATGAAGTGCTTTTGAAAATCTTACATATAGTTAATGTTTCAACTTTAAGACCTGAACTACATCTCCCTACATATATTCACAGGAAATATATATTGAGATCAGAGGTGTTTCTGCTAGTGATCTTTCAACTACTCTTTGATACAAATATTAATACGAAGGAGTAGGAAGAAGAGTAGAATAGCCTTGCTGCATTTGTTTGAAAGAAGGCATAAAACAAGAAAAGTGATATTTTGCTCCTGTTTAAATCAGTAGTACAATATCTGCTGACTTCAGCAAGTCTAAAATTTCCTCCTAAATGTATTTCAAGTTACTTAAAAACTTCAGAGCATTCCTTCAATGAAGTAGCTTAAAAAAAGAATAAAGTCCTATTTGGATATTAATAGATGACTGTTGCACAAATATCATATGTCACGAAAAGTGTAGCAAAAATGTATACAAGCTTGAAAGCATATTTTCCTGAAAACATGTTGGGAGCATATTTCTGACAGCTAATTAAAGATTTTCCATTCTATCTATCCTATGTTTGTGTGAGGTCCACTGAAACCTGAAATCAAATGCATTATGAAGGCTATGCTTTAACAGTCAAATTCATTTTTTCTGGGTACCTCCAGAAATTAAAATCTTGGTATCATTGAACTCCAATGGAAATTTTACACTTGAATTATTCAAGTTTCTTTATCTCTAAAGCCATAGAATTATAAACAGGATATTCTGGGAAAACCCTAGATGCCCTTAGGCAAGCAGATTTTGACCATATTACACTTTATCTGAGTTGAATCTCATATACACATCAAAATGTCATCTCAATTCTCAACCAAAGCAATTTCTTCCTTACACAAAGCGGATTATTTCTGGAAAGACTGTTGTTGCACAAACACTCCAATGCTCTTACTTCCAAGTTTATGCAGGAGTTTTCCGTCTGAGGGCAGTTCCATTCACGCAGCAATATCCCATGCAGAATTAAAGGGAAGAACCATCCTCCCATGGAGCCCCAGGCACTATCTTTCTGCAGGTACATGGAATTAAGCTGATCAACATCTGAATCTGTACCCGGACAGGAACAACTGTTTCGTTCGACAGCACAGTCTATAGCCATGATCCCTTCTCTGTAGGCCACTTGCGCTTTTTTTTTTTAATCTCCACTTTTCAGGCTCTCCATGCTTCATTCACTTTTGGTGGAGCTGCAAGATGTGGAAAACTTTCAAGCCTTGGCATTTTTTTCTGTTCACAAACAGTTATAAAACAGGTCTGTATAAGTAACTAGAGAATGAGAGTGTGTCCTGCAAATAAAATATGGTTGCATCAGCAAGAAGTAGAAAGGCAAGGAGAAATATTCCAGTAAAGAAGTTAATTGAATTCAACAGCAGGTGTATCAACATGCAAGCCTCTAGGACCAACACGGAAATATAAAGATTGCTTTAAAATGTAGTAAACCAGCCATGTCCTTTTCCTTCAGTTTAGAAACTGTGGGATTAAATGGACACCTGTGGTGCTATAAGAAATCATCTTTACTTCTGAGTCATGTGATGGAGTTGAACCTGATGTGTGCAGAGTATCACTCACTCAGTGAAACAGAGTATGAACTGTTCTCATGCGTCTTTGTAGGTGGCATGCAATTATTCAAGAATGCATAGAAGAATTCATAATGGGATAAAAAACAGAAGCAAAGAATATCCTTACAAATTGCATTAGGAAGAGATTTAAAATTAGATATAATTAACCTATTTTGTGCTGTAGCTAGAATATGGTAGTTTTGATCAGACAAGTTAAAGAATAAGCCCAGGAAGACAAATTTTCCCTTAGAAAAAAATTGTTTAGGTCAAGAGAACTTGTACTTGTATGGCAAAAAAATCACCTATGTTAAATTTTACTGTAATCGCTAAATTTAATTTATCTCTGTTTATTGCCGTATTCCTCAAATGATAGCATCAAATACCATGTATTCAGTGTGATATACTATGATGCATTCTAACAACAGTAATGACTTGGATCAATTAAATGTTTATTAAAACTGGGTGTTAGCCAGTGATACCAGAGATGGCTTTTCTTTTTATGAATCAACACACAGACCTCATCAGAGAACAGAGGCTCTTCTGTTTGTGGCTGGAAGGAAATAAAGAAAACAGTAGTGGTACAGAGTCTTCTCCTGATCAGTGACAATTCTTGCATGACTGCTAATTCTTGCATCAACTGACAGTTCATGTTCGCCAAATCCATACATGTGATAAGATTCTTTCAGAGCATGTGAAAGAATACACCTATTAGCCTTTTCTTCCTGACAGCTCACTGACAGATGTATCATTTGGATTAAAATATTTCTTTTAATTGCAAGAAAGAAGAAGAGGTAGCAGTACTTGAACTAGTCAAGCCACAGGACCACCATAAAATGACTTCTATTTGTTAATGTCATTTACAAACTGCAAAAGTAACATTAGCAAGTGGAAGCACTTGATGCTAAGGGAATTAACCATACAGTAAAGGAACTTTATGGACAGATCATTAATCTCTGACTGCAAAGAGTCAGACTTGATTTTATGCCAAATGTTTGACTCTAAAGACTTTGCCAAATGACAAAAGCTAAATTATAGAAGAAATACATATTAAAATAAGACCATTTATATTTTACATCTACTGTGAGAATAGGCAAACACCATCACATTTTTAACATAATCTCAAAATTCAATTCCTAATCCAATAAAAACATCTAATAAAAATTGGCATAAAGTTGTAATAAAATTAATTAATGAGTTGTGTACCACATCATGTTTTCATTTCCATCTTGTTAAAACAGTAGGTTTCACCACTCATTCTCATGTGTTACATTTCTCTCACTTTTCTTAGTATTTGTGTGTGGGCACAAGAGCAGTTGAAAAATATACCTGTTCTGCTAATAACACCACCTGACAATCAGAAAATATTTCCTCACAGTGTTTCGAGGAGAAAGAAGAGCAATATTTTTGCACACTAAATGGGGTGAGAGAGGCAGAGGGCTCTTTTCAGGCCATCTACTGTGGCTGTTTAAAATGGCATCAATATTCCTAGGACATTAAATTTTGACAGAAGATGGAATAGGTCTCTGCCTGGCCCTAGTTCCACGCACAGTTAAAACGGGGAGGAGTGGTTTTGTTTCCTGAGAGAAGCTGTCTGCAGTGACTGACCCATGGACCTTGGCATCCCTTGGAAGATATCTGTGATGTGCAGAGGCCGTGTGAGCAGCCCAAGCTCCACTCTGCACAGAAGCCAGGCGAGGACAGAAAGCTGCCTCACGGGGCAATCTGCCTAAACTGTCCATGCCTAAACTCATGAGCTAAGATAGCTGGGAGTCATCTCTCATCCCAGGAGGTACAGTCACTTGCATCCATACAACTGAGCTGCTTCATCACCTACGGCAACATCCAAGATGTGTTTGAGTCCCTGGGCTTTGCTATCCCCCAGATGTCTGGCAGCTATTTGAGAGAGCCCTGTTGGGCACAGGGTGAAAGCATGAGAACCATGAGCATGCCATAGGTCAGCAGTGCCTGGTCCCACATGCTTCCACACTGGTTAGTCAAGTGTAGCAAGACATAACCTGTAAGTCTTCAGCTTGCCAAGAGGGTGGGAAGTGATTGCACTCAAGGATCCAGCAAGAATTACTCTCCATTTGCCTGTTTGAGGGTGCCAAATGACAGATGGCATTAGCATACTGGCCCTTATGCCAGGCTATGTGCATACAGCAGTGCTTCAGAATCCAGGGAATGGCAAAGCAAGTTAACCAGCTAACAGGAAGAGTGTGGTGTTGTTAAAGCAGGTGCAAGAGGAAATCACTAGTTCTGCTTTTTGTATACTACTTTGGCCAATATTGAAAACGTTGCAGAGAACAATTCTTTAACACCAGTAAATTGGAGATTATTAGGTGGCAGGTATGGGACTCACAATGACTGGCACTTACAACTCAGAGTGAATTCAGAAAAAGGAACTCACCTCAGTGTAATTAGATTATTTACAGGTGGTTGCTTTCATTTTATTGCAAATAACTGGCATGTTTAATATTTACTTACAGGAACTGCTATGCTAAAACAGTTACATATTTCTGACAAGGAAAAAAAGATCCATTTCCACAAAGTGTGCATTACAGAAAAGCATCTTAGAGGGATATTTCTTTACATCAGATGCTTAACAGGAACCTACATTAAATATAAATAAAAGATTAAATAATTTTAATGTCCATTTCTCAAAGCACTTTATAATACTTTTGTAGGAATCATATTTATTTGTCTTTTTCTGATAAGGAAACACACTTAAAAAATGTCAATTGGACTTTCAATACCTGTAAAAAACTGTGTATTTTTTCATCTTTTCTTCTTTTCCAATGATAGCACAAACTCCATTGTACTATAGGCTAATACAGTAAAGGAGACAGCAGGTTCTGTGGCAAGCTTCTCTTTTAAGGAGAGAGGTTTGGTCCTGGGACACAGAATCGATCTGAACAGCAGGTTCTGTGGCAAGCTTCTCTTTTAAGGAGAGAGGTTTGGTCCTGGGACACAGAATCGATCTGAACAGCAGGTTCTGTGGCAAGCTTCTCTTTTAAGGAGAGAGGTTTGGTCCTGGGACACAGAATGGATCTGACAAAGCTGTAATTGGAATCTATGTGATCCTTGCTTAAAGAAAAATTCTTGATAGATTCTGATTACTTATTTATGCTTGATTTTATAGTTACTTGGGTTAGTCTTCCTTGGATTTGGAGGGAGCAAATCAAGGTTTTGCACGTTTCTTTGTGTTAAACTAATCTGTTTAGGGACCTGGGGATACATTCAGCTGCCAGCACACAACCATGCAGTGCCACAGGACACCTGAGAGGTACAGCACTGGGACCCTTCTGCACTCCACTGGAAACAAGGGTGAGATGCCATGGGCTATACTGATGGCTCCTCCTCAGTTGTGTGTGAAACCTAGAGTGAGAAGTCTCAGTCTCAAACCCAGTTCCAGCCTGACTACTTTGCCATTTTAAATAAAAATCAGTCCAACGCTGTGCTGGGTTGAGACCTTGCATCAAAACTCAAGACGGGGTCAGCAGCTTGGTTCCAGCTTGCCCAAGGTGTATAGGAGACTTGGAAAAGCACAAGCATGACACTGCAAGTTCCTCGTTTGCTTCATGCCATTTGCCTTTAAAGATTTCAAAGGTTTTAGAAATTATGAGCAGGATCTTCAATGTGCAGACTCTACACTGATACACAGACATTTTGGGCTGAATGCTTCCTCCAGAAGACATAAAGATGTGCAGTGTATCTAAGGAGAGGTCTGCTGGCAGGTTAGCCCTTTATCAGGAGGAAGTTGTCTACAGTGTGGATGTGTGAGTGTAAAAGAAAGAACTGGCAACTCTTCATAAACAGTTGGGTGATAAAGTGCAGTTTTCTATGAGGCTTTCTGTGAGGAAACAGGGCCAGTTGAAGGAAGCGTACCCATGTGCCTGAGGGACTTGGTAAGCAGTGTTAGAATAAAATGAATTTCTAGCTCAAAAATAGTATTACCTGCCAAAGTCACACCCTGAGGTTAGAAATCAGGATTTTTAAACTTCTGGTGTTTGAGCTTGCAGTGAGGATTTACTGGGATCTTATCAAGATTTCCCTGAAACCATGAAAATGAGAAGCTTGCAGAGAGACAGACAGACAGAGAGAAAGAGAGAGAAATAGCAGATTTTTCCTTGTTTGACTCTGGGGGCTAAAGCCTGAAGTACTGAATGCAGCGGTGGAAAATGGAAATGAAGAAGGGAATGAAGGCAGGAGGGGAGCATAAAAACTGAAAAAACAGCTGAAAGCTTTAGGGAGAGGGATAAGAGAAATAAAGCCATGAAGGATCAAGTATAAAATAGAAGGGAAGTCCCCCAGGGTTAATCCAGAACCACAAAGTAGCCTTGCTATTTTATTAAATACCAAGTTTTTTGTAAGTATCACTTAAACCATCTCTTTAATGGGATATGGCAGCTGCAAGCCAGGGCGAGTGACACTTAACAAACAGCTGAGGAGAGGAATGACATAATACCTTCTACAGGATGAACTTTATGAGTTCATGATGTAATTAACTAAGTCAGAATCTGGCTAGTATCTTGTAGTTAAGTCTTTCAGTCTTGAAAAAAAATTCTCCTAGTTATTTAACAACAAGTGATTTAATTTAATATTAATTTTGCATTTCACCTGGGAAAAATCCTATGTTCTCTGCCAGCTGACTGCTCTAGCATCTACTTGGACCTAGGTTCAGTAACATCTCCAAGGAAAAAAAAAGCCACTAACATTGTTTCTTCCTGCTGTCTTTTTCTTTTATTATTATTGTTCCAAGTAGCACTGATCTCAGGGAATGCTACCAACTCTGCAAGGTATGACAGGGTGGCGTGCAACAGTGGTGCATCTCCCAGAAAAGTCTGCCTAAGAGCAAATATGACAAATTCTTCTGCTCTTGGACCTTTGAACTTTGCAAACCGAAACAGTCTGAGAATGGGTTTACACGCTGTTGACCTTGTGCTTAAATTGTTGGCTTTCATCTGCCTTAGGATGAAAGTTCACATTATTTCCCTCAGGAAGAGACAGCAGTACTTGCACTCAGTTAGATTTCTCACAATTTACTCAGTTTGTCTTAATGGTATTTATGAGGAAACTGAGAGGACATATTACGAAAAATAGAAATTTTTATTTAAGTAAACACTGGTGGCTACTGCGGCTGTAAATGCTGTGACTACTGTGATGACTACTGACATTTGGTCAAGAGGCAATCTCATTCCAACTTTTACCCTCAGTTAAAACTGTTATTTAAGGACTTCTCTTATTTTAAAAATGGCCATAATTAAACTCAATTTGTTCAATTAAATGATGCAGATATCACATGTAGATTTATATCAGTTTAAAACACATGAAGCAGCATTGGCTTGCATCCATTCTAGGACGTTGTTTCTTTCATCTCACAGATGAATTTTTGGTTAGACACAGTAATGGTCATGCATCAGCATCTCTGAATATTTTTTCCCGTATTTCTGTTGGCACAAACACATGATGTTATACCCTGTAGAGCTATTCCACTGCATTCCTACCATATTTTGGTCAAAAGCTTTTAAATTTTAGCTATCTTTACCCTAAATAATTTAGTTTCTTTTTAGGGATCAGAAGTGAAAATAGGGTTCAATTCTGAACAATTTGAAATTATCAATAGGAAAAATCTCCATTTCCTAGCCAAACCTTGCTGGACCACTCACACAAATAAATTCTGTGCCATAGTACCCCACTACAACCACTACAGACAACGTAACATTGTTTAATGAAATAAACTGCAAAGAATAAATCTGAAAGGCTTTTCTTTTCAGAGGATTGTAATACCAGATTTGGACCACTGCTATACCTGGTGGATGACCTTATCTTACATTCTGTACACTTAAGGTACCTTAACTCAACTCTAGGTACCTAAATTAAATCACCATCCTACTGAGCCCCAAGTATGGTGCTCTTGACTAAACTATAAAGGCCAGAAGGGTATCCAGTATTGATCTGAAAACACCTTCAAGTAGATTTTTTCCAAAGTTCATCACTCAAATATTCAAATTTAGCTATCCTACGTTTAGCTCCGAACGAGAATTTCTTTAGTACCACTATTTTCTCTGAAGAATAAATTTATGCAGAGCTTCTCACTGGTATATGAAGAAGGGTGAGATCCACAAGGGTGGTTAATGGTATTACTCAAAGCTTTAAAGCAGGGAGGTCAGCTATCCATGTACCTCAGCAGCACAGAGATCACTTTGCCTGTGGCTCAGGTGCTTGTCTGTAGACCTGCATGGGTGTCGAGGATCCCAATGGTGCTGTGATTTCATGGAGCACTTCAAATGATATTATGACTACACTATTATCAATGGTAAATGGCAGCTTAAAGCCAGGCTACCTGTATAAGCTGAACACATGTCAATGTTAATTCTTTGACAAGTGTTTTTTTCCCTTCCACAAAGGATTTTTGTGATTTTTATTTTTTTTATTAAAAAAACCCACATTGAGATAGACACCAAAATTAGACTTTATTCAGTTGTAATACATTGTTTTGCATTTCCCTGAACATTTCCAGGACCACCATGGAGTCACCTTCTGTTTAGAATTTGTGATGGTTTAAAAAATAAAACTGTGAATTAAGCAAAAGAGGAAACAATCCAAGTATAGTTTTATTTATCTCTCAAGTTATACAAATGAAACTTAGTTTTATTCATCACAGCAGTAGAAATGTGTTTCCTACCTCTATAAAAAAACAGAAAAAAGACTCAGTTAATGGCTTTAAACTAAAAGAGAGTAGGTTTAGATTAGACATTAGGAAGAAATTTTTGCTGTGGGGGTGGTGAGGCACTGGCACAGGCTGCCCAGAGAAGTTGTGGATGCTCCACCCCTGGAATTGTTCAAGGCCTGGTGAGATGGGGTCCCCCCCTTCCAGCCAAGGAGGAGACCTCAAAGATGAGTCTCCGAGTCTATGATCCAGTGAGATTTTACAGCTAATGCAAGCATCATCAAACTGGAAGGACTCTGCCCAAACAAACATTATTTTTATTCTAATATATAACAAATGGAGGTGCTATGACCCACAGTTCCATGACTGTTATAGTGGGTCTCATTTGATCTTTTTGACCTTTATTCACAAATAAATGCAAACAGGGTTCCACATATAGAAATACCTCACAAGCAACCACACCTTGCTGAGAAGTTTCGGTACTGAAAAGATACAAAGATACCTTTTAATATTCCCTTATTCCTCCTTCTTATTGAAAAATGATGTCCAAACTCAGAGTACTGTACACAGAAGAGAATGTTTTTAGACAAGTTTGGTAACAGGTTTGGTAAAGGTTTTTCCTTTGGGAAAGGATTAACAGAGGTTCCTTTTAAAACCTTTTACTATCTAGTTCTGTGAAAATTCCTTCTGGTCCATTGATGTCCAGTGTTGTATCAGACTGTGTCAATTGACATTTTCTTCATACAGCAGAAGGTCAAATGTGTTTTTGTAACTCATACAAATTTTATTGTGCTATAACTTCATCTATTCCAAAAGACTCATCTCTGAGATACATAAGCACCAATGAGAAAGCAAACAGACCCATTTTCTGGAGATAAGTTGACTATGGTTTCTTTTCATTATGCATTTCTATTCATTATGTTTGTATCCCTGCTCCCTATGACAAATCCCAAGAATTCAAACAAATATTTTAGAATTTTAAACAATTTTTTTTTTGCTAGGTGACTTTTAAAATTCCCTTCAAACCCATGATTCTATGATTTTCTTTATTCATGAAAGAAGGGATTATCAGAAACTATCAGAATGTGTCAGCAGCTTTCAGGTACTTATCTGCCTATTTCAGTGGGTATTCTGTTAGTTTTCTATTTTTACACACTTCCTAACACTTGAAGTAAATATTTCAGTTAAATATTGAGATGGCTCTCAACTACTTTTGATTTTTTTTTATTACTACTTGACATCCAGGAAATGAGAAACATGGGCAAAAGTGGAAGAGCTAGCATGAACAAACCCTGAATCCATCTTTTTTTAAATTTTATAGCTTGCCTGGCTTCATAGTAACATTCTGGACATTGTGAGAATTTAAATGTGCCACAAAGATGAAAATTTTAAGGCATGAGGTCATTCATGGATAAAAGTGCATTTTAAAACAAACATGTTTTCCTGACAAATATTTTTATGAGACAATTAACAGCCCTTCCCTTCACAGTTCCTTTTGAAAATAAGCAGACACTGATTCACTTCCAAGCTGCTGATGAAAAAATAAGGACCTAGAGGAAAACAAAGCAGACAGGGACAATACTGTTGATATAAATGAATGAATACATTCCATTGACAATTCAGTTTGTCAGTGAGATTCTAAACAGCCAAAAAACCCAGACTTGCAGGGAACTTAAGTTTCCTGCTGAACTCTGGCATGTGATAGAGAATGAAGATTAATATCTCAAAATATTTTTCAGAAGCCAAAATTACTAAAATTTTTGATTCATAAACAGTAGAGGGACTTTATTAAACATTTCCTTTTTGACAATGTGTAAAAATATTTTAAAATTATTAAAATATTGTTATATAATATTACATTTTAGAAGTGCAAAACAAAATGCAAAAATAAAATGCATTACATATTATTTTAAGCTATTAAATAGCCTTCCTTAAATCAAACACAAAATTTAACATCATCATTAACTTTGATTTAAAATAAAATGCCTGTAAAGTTATTTATGCTAATCTATAAATTAATAGGACAGCAGTTTGAAGTGATTCCATTAGAAGTACATATTGACATAATCACTGGAAACATTTTTATTTTGACAAAACAGCATTTCACCTCAAAGAGTGTTGACTAACTCTTATGCTAAGAAAACAGCCTAATGTTGGGTTATACATCATGATAACTCATAAAGTCATGGGCAACCTCATTTTATACACACTGCAGACATCTTAGGACTCTGCTCTGCCTTTGGAAGTGACTCACTGTGACACACACAGACACATCTGGTATTTATAGTTTCTTTTGTCCCAGCTTTGGTTGCATTTGCTCTCATGTCAAGTCATAAAGATCCTAGGGCAATATGGAATTTCCTGAAAATAGTTTAATTGCTCACTGACATTATCTTGAGTGAAATCTAATTTAAAATGAAGACTTTGCCGGTCTCGCCAACTTGTGAAACATGCAACACTACATTTATTACTGAGTAAGAGAGTATCTGTCATGGCATTTAATCCATTCAATATGAAACAAAAGGGCGATATTCTTCATTTCCAGCTTTAACCACATAAAAGTTAGATGTCTCAGTCTAAGCTATCGACCTTAAACTGCCTCGGTGGTCAGTGGAGAGAAATAGCCATTTCACATGACAATTCATCTGACCTTTCTTAGGTACATATTTCAAGATGAGATGAACAATCCTCCAGGGAATTAAAATGAGATAAACTGCCATCTAGAAATTTGATATCTATATCTAACCTAATCACCAGAGGCTTCCTCTGCAGTCAATAGAGAGAAATAGGCTTCCTCACATGACCTTCATCATCCCCAAGGCATCTAACCTCCTGAAATATGCCTCAGCCAGGCTGCATAGAGAGCTGGAGAGTCTGGCAGCGGACTAAAATCACTGTATCCCTGCATGCAGCATAACTTTGTAACCCATCTGTCAGAGTGCAGCCCCACATCACTCATTTCAAACGATCTCGCTGCTTAGGGCTGACACCTTACTCTGTAATTGCACCAGGGCATCTCAATACCTGCCTGTGCTGCTCCAAATGCTCACACTCATACTGCAGTGGTGATACAACAAAGGAGCATTAAAAACACTCAGTAAGGCAGGAGCTAGGAAACATCCCATCTGTTTTTTGTACTGGATTAAAACTTAATGCTACAGTGGTGTAGTTCTGAATTAATCACATCAACTTCAGTGCAGTTATTGTGGCCTGAAGCCAGTAGGAGAGCACAAAAGCAGTGTTTGTGAGGCTTTCTTCAGCTTATGGCAGCTGTTTAGCTCATCTTTGATCATACTTACTTTTTTTGCAGTTAAGCTTTTTGGTCACACTATCTTTGCAGAGATAGCTGTTCCGAACAATACCCGTGTTCGCATGCCAGCAAAGGTATTTGTGCATGTGGATTAGCTGGTTTTTGCTTGTCATGCACTTATTCGCCTTTGTGTTGTTTTTGTTTTGTTTACAAAAAGATATTCAGCTACTCAAGGAACATAAGCAGTAGCATATGACACAGCTGAGCAGCTGTACACGAGAGTTAACATTGGTGCGAATGTTCCGCTGTGGGGATAGGAAGAGCTGTGCCATCCTAGGTCAAGACAAGGCCGGTGGCTAATACAATACAACAATGAGCAGCAGATGCTCTTAGGAAAGACTAGCAGGACAGGGCATGCCTCTGGCAATGCATCCCTAGAATACACATCCAGTTTTCAGTGGCTCAAAGACTTCCTGAGCTGGTGTGAATGTCTTTGCATTTAACAGCCCTGAAAATATTTGCTTCCTTGTGAATTTATTACTTTTTTTAATCCGTGTAAACTTTGAGCATTGCAAGCATCCAACAGCACAAAGTTTCCCAGCTTAATTATACACCGCATGAAGGATCCTCTCCCTGTTTTCAGTTGCCAGTTATTAGTTTTATTTGATACTGCCTGGATTTTATGGCCAAAGAGATACAGAACAATTGTTCCTTATTAATCTTCTCGAGCTCCTACACGATTTTGTAGACCTGCATCACGTGCCCTCTCATTCATCTGTTCACAAGTTTGAGTGCCAGTCAACTGAGTCATTTCTCATTTCCAGAAGTTCCATACCATCGATCACTTTTGCTGTTCTTTTTGTACCCTTTCCTTTTTTACTCAAGTGCTTGTAGACAAAACATGAACCCAGGGAAATAAAGGTTTATCAGGGTAAAGGATGAATAATACACTATATATTTGTAAGAAGTGCATATTCTAGGAATATACAATGAGAAAAAAATAGCAGCCTAACTGATTTTTTTTCTTCCTAGGGGAAGGTAGTAGCAGCAATTTAAACAATGCACTTGAACATTTTTAACAAATATCTTCATCTTATTTGGTTAGAATCTATATAAGGAGATCTCTCATAGGTGATAATAAAGCACTTCCATGGAAATGTAAGAAATTTTTACAGAACCGGTATGAATTCTAATCCTCTCAAAATCATATTTCAGTAATAAGGCTACTTCAGATCTTTTTTGATGCTTTTCCGTAGAAATTCCAGAATGTAAGGAAATAAAATACTATGCAAATTTTGAAAAGGACAACAAGACTGTTGTCATGATAAGTTGTCAGGTTGATACTGAACTCAGGAAAACAGGCATTGAGTTCCACCTGATACAGGACTAGGCAAAAAGCTAAATGAAGAAAATATAACTGATGTCAATCTAGAAAACTACAGAAAATAATTTCTGTCAAAGTAGGATTATATTTTTGTGGGATTATGGGCCTATTGATGAAGAAAATTGTATTAACCCTGTTTTCCCTTTTAGACTTTCAACTTTAAATTACCTTACATTTAATTAGATGATGTTAAATTAGTGTGGTACATTAAAATTTAACAAGACATACACTCATGGATCAGAAAGAGAAAACAGGCACCCCTCAAAATACTTTTATAAAATCAGACCATTTGTATAGGATTGTTCTTAACTGTGTTTTACCAAATGATTTATTAAAAAATCATAATAAAGATTACTAAGATCTTTATTACAAACTAATCAGAGTTAAACTTTGTAAGTGATCGTTGTGATAGTAATCAGTCATGAGGAGCTCAGGTTTGTCTAACACAGCTTGGAGGACTGCATGCAAATTGTATTTTAACTTGATCAAGTGTGAATGGTAATGTTGATCAAAGCTCTCCGTGTCAATGTTTTTAGGAGGGATAATACAATATTTCCGTGTAGAAAGCATCTTGAATAGGTGTTCCAAGTTCATGTTAACTCAGCATTTGACCTCCATGCAACTGCTCCTGTAGTATTTTGTTTAGTTCTTGTGTCATTGTTTCAAAGGTTTTCAAAGGACCAAAGAGGTTCAGAGAAGAACCACTGAAAGAACTTTCCTTGCACCAAAAGATTCCAGAAACTCCGTCTGACAGGGAAGGAGAAGTTTATAACTTTGATTGTGATTTCTTAGGTCTAAGACATAAAATACAGTGGCTGAAAGCTGAAGCTAAAAAAATCTAATGTTAGAAACTAAGAACGAGTTTTTTAACAGTGAGCCAATGAAACAACTAACAAATGCTTTCAATCAAGACCAAACATTTCTCAAAACACTTCCTACTCAGTTTCAAACAGAAAATACATATTTCAGGCTAGATGATTGCAAAGATCCCTGTGACTTCATAATGTATGGCTCTGTGGATCTAAGTGCACTCTAAAGACTAAATCTGAAAACAAACAAGCACAAAATAAACAATGTATGAACACATTTAAATACTATGCTGCTCACAGAATCTAGAATTACTTCAGAAATAATTCAGAAACAGAAAAGGGAATAATCATTCTTTAATAATTCATTATTTGTCATTTTACACTACTCGGAATGTACTTTTTTCTATTTTTTTTTTTGAGTCACTGGAAGCTGAATAATGCCCATCGACTGTAAGTAAGAGTTCAGTTAAATAAGAAAAACAGAAAACACTGCAGTGACTTTCTGAAGTCATTTTTACATGATTTCTGGCATTTTCATTTGAGTGTCATGTGATTTTTCCTACTCATTGTTAAAGCAAAACTGTCCACATACAGATAACATACAGGAATGTAAAGATGTTTCCTGTCTCTTTTGAAGTTGAGTCATTATACTCACTTGAAAAGTTTTGTATTTGAAACTATCTGCTGATTGCTTACCAGAAAGATATTGTAGGTGAGTTAGAAGATTTCTAATGCAGAAATATTATTGTCCCTATTTTTCTGTTCAGGCAATTTTTCATTAGCACTGTCTTGGTTTAAGTAAGACCCATCTCCGTTATGGTAAAAATGAACAAACGATGTTTTCCAAACTTTAGATAAACGGCAATCCTTACATAATGGTGGGCATTTCCTCTTTGGAGCTCACCACTGAATCAGGACATTCAAACAAACTCACCGCTAAGCTCTTCCCTGGGGCCAGGCTCAATGTGTCCAAAGCTGTGCTTATTCCATGTGCTTTGGTCAGCAGATATGCAATCTTAGACAATAGCTTCTTTCTGCAAACAATGCCCAGTATTAAGAATGTCATCAGATATAATGGCTATGAGTGGGACAATTCTGCTTTCTTATGAAAGCGTTCATAATGGAGTGGTCACAGTGTCCGTGTGTCTGTGTGTGTGTCCGTGTGTGTGTGCCTGTGTTTGTGTGTGAGCCTGTGTGCATGAGTGTGTGTCTATGTGCCTGCGTGTGTCTGTCTGTGTGTGTCAGTCTGTGAGTCTGTGTGTCCGTGTGTGTGTCTGTGTGTCGGTGAGACTGTGTGTGACTGTCTGTGTGTCTGTGTCTGTATGTGCCTGTGTGCATGTGTGTCTCTGTCTGTGTGTCTGTCTGTGGCTGTGTGGCTGTGTGTGTCTGTGTCTCTGTCTGCGTGTGACTGTGTGGCTGTGTCTGACTGTGTCTCTGTGTGTCTGACTGTGTCTGTGTGTCTGTATCTGTCCGTGTCTGTGTCTGTCTGTCTGTCTGCGTCTGTGTGTCTGTGTCTGTGTGTCTGTGTCTATGTCTGTGTGTCCCTGTGTCTGTGTCTATGTCTGTGTGTCTGTGTCTGTGTCTGTGTGTCTGTGTCTGTGTGTCCGTGTGTCTGTGTCTGTGTGTCTGTGTCTGTCTGTGTCTGTGTGTCTGTGTGTCTGTGTCTGTGTCTGTGTGTCCGTGTGTCTGTGTCTGAGTCTGTGTGTCTGTGTCTGTCTATGTCTGTGTGTCTGTGTCTGTGTGTCTGTGTGTCTGTGTCTGCGTGTCCGTGGCTGTGTGTCAGTGGCTGTGACTGTGACTGTGTCTCTCTGTGTGTCTGTGCATGTTTTAAGAAGGATCTACCAGCACACTGCCAGAAGCAGCCTGCTGGGCTCAGAAGAGCTGGTTCATGAAAGGTGCCATTTATAGTGCTTTCATAATACCATAGAATGGAAACATTAGGTAATAGTAAAATCCCAGAACTAGACTTACTAAATTCTGAAAACTTACTCACATTACCATGCTTTATAGGGCTTTAGGGACTTCTTAACAACAATCTGTGCAACTGCAGACTTTGTTTAATGAAAAAATAAATAGAAATAGTTACCCAAAAATTAGCCTAAAGACTGGTATTCCCTTGTTAGTGCCCTTTAATAATTTTCACTATGCCTCCATTTGCACCCTGTCTAGAAAATAAAAGGCTTATTCATGCACAAAAACACAGATCTGCCTTCTCAGTGAGAAATTTTGTAACATTTCTGAAGTAGAATCAAATGCAGCAGCTCAAGGTCTTTTTCTGAAAGAGGAAAAGCAGTTAGCTGGATATTGCATTACTTTCAGATTTCTTCACTGTTGTGTAATTTATCTGACAGTTGCCACAGGGCTTACATGTCACTTTAGTTACCCTACTGATTTTTAAGAGATGGATATGCGTGTGGAAATTAGGGGAGCATTCATTTTTCCCCCTAATTTCATCAAATTACATGCACTGTGATTTTAGATAAATCTCACTATTGCACTGTTTCCCTTTCCACATTTACAGGGTCTTGTGGGTTCTCTTCGGTTTACCTTTAAGCAGTCACCATTTGCATCAACATGCCACCCGACTGGGTTAGTCTGGTGTGTCCTCTAACTGGTGTCCTCTCAACAGCTCTCCTTAATGCTCTGTCATGAATTTGTTTGGGTTCTTCTTATCGGGAGGTATCAGAGCCAAAGCTCCAGAATGTCCCACTTTCATACAAGGCTTCCTGTGTATTTTAAATGAAACAGATATAACAAAGAAAGCAATGTGAATTTATGCAGTTCCAGTGTGGCAGAAACAAAGAAGTTGGTTGAAAAGACAGACAGAAATATATCAGCCTTGCAATCTCAAGCGACCCTCAGGCAGGTACAGCACATATGCCTTCTGGCTTTAGTGCAGACAGAATTCAAAAGCTCAGCCTTTTTCTGACCCCAGATATGAGCATCTGGTGAAGACCAGCATCCTTCACAGTTTTGTCAGTTTGCAAAGACACAGACTGGCCTGGATTACAAATTGGAAGTTCTCATTGCAGCCAAAAAGTGTATTTTTTGCCATTGGGGTAGTAGAAAACTGAGAGAAACAGACACACACTTGGGAGAAGAGGAGGCAAAGTAACACTGCTTTTTCTCTGCTCTTGAAACCTATGATGCAAATATTTATGCATGAGGCTGAGAGGAATTCTTGGGTCATTCTTCTGCCCTGTCTAAAAACATATATCTAAAGTGTGGCTTCACAACAGTCCCTAAGTTTGAAAACGTGCTGATGTCAGAATTTTGCTCTATTTACATGCCTTTGGCAAAGAGCAACCAGCTACTTGCTTATCATAAATCTCTCCCCTCTCTCTCTTCGTCCTCTGCACTGAAACCCCTGTGATTTTCAGTACAGAGCACCAAGCACAAGTAGGTTATTCTGTGTATGAAAGCCATGCTTGTGAAAGATGCTGAATGCACAGTCCCAGAGACCTCTACAGTATAGCACAAGGGAAGAAAAGATACATCATGGATAGCAGCACTGTCAGCTCCCTCCAGCTTACCAGTTTCACTGAGCTTGAAGAAACACTCACTGGGGCAGAAGGATCATTCATCCTTTATAGTCAAGTTGTTGTCCTAACTGCTAAAATTGCCACGTAGGCTGATAATTAGAGCCAGTTATGGTTATGGCTTTTGCAGTGCTGACAGCTGTGAACTGGTCACTCAAAGCTTACCCTGAAGGTTGGGCCACTTATAAAGCTATCAGATATAACAATCTGCTACACTGTGGCAGATTTATACCTGACTAAAGATGAAATCATAGAGAACAGAGCTAGAAAAAACCTCTACAGAGATTGCTTTATCTGTCTCCCTACACCAGAGTATCATGTCTAATTAATTTCTGGGAGCTGTTTGTCTAACCTCCTTATATAGGCCTCTTCTAAGAGGGACTCCAGAACCTTGACATGCAATTCATTCCAGCGTTTTGTGAGAACTTCCAAGAGATGGATTGTTTTAATGGTTAGCCTAAACTATCCCTATACTTTCTATTTGTTATATTCCTTTCCTCTCTGCAAAGTCCTGTCACACACTAGGTAAATATGTCTCTCCAGTCTTTTCTCAGTTTATGATTCTTTCTATCTTTCTCCAAGTGTGACATTTCCTGGATCATTCTCTGATCATTCTATCATTTTCTTTGGATTCTGTCTAGCTGGGTTACATTGTCCCTGTAACACATAGGCCAAACCAGACTGGACATTGTCATAGCTGAGATTTTGAAAATCTGATGAATTCAGGAGTGTAATTGCAATGTCTTACAGGTGATGTTCCTGCCTATATATCCCAGACTATGTTCATGGGAATGCAGAAACAAGATGCAGCTCACCCATGTGTGTGATGTGAGTTAAATGGCTCATTGCTGTCACTCCGTTTCTTCTTCTCCTTTGTCTGACACCTCCACCCCCACAAAAAAGGTATACCCTAGCCACACTAAAAAATCTCTACAGAAGCTCTGAGAAGCATGAAATGTCCTTCAATGGACAGCAATATTATAGATATTAAGGACAGCAATAAATAAAAGGCAAGAAGAAACCTTCACGAGACTGCTACTTCTCACCAGTACCACTGGGTGGGAGGTGGGTAAGTCTCTCAATAGCAATATATTTCCCAGCATAGGAATAATCCTGGCTGCTTTCCAGCCACCATCTAATTCCTGCCTTGGTCCTATGATAAAAAAAAAAACCTACAGGTCATCTAGAAAACGATCATGTAATTTAAAACAGTACGTAACAGTAGAGATAGGTTTGGGGACTGATTGCTTTTCTTAAACCTGATCTCTGAATACAGACAACACTCAAACTGCATTAAAACCGTTATTTTCATGACAGCAAGTAACTCTGAGCTCATGTATTAATCTGAAACTTTCATGTATCACAATGCCCCAAATACATAGCTGTCAAACAGATTATTTCTGTGATTGATATAAGATGCATGGATATGACGTCGAGAAAAGGCTGCATTGTGGGACAAATGTCCCTGAGCTTTTGCTACTATAGTTCCCAGAAAACCTGTATACATTCAAATTGCTTTATCTTGGTATAATAAAGTGTAGAATTTCAGTAGAAACCATATTAACTCCCTTACTAGATAACCACAAAATTCCCTCAATTTAGCATTTACAAAACATATGATTTTTTTTAAATTACCCATGTAAATAAATATATACTCAAACACAAATAGATACATAGAAAGGCATAAAATTATGTCTCAGCCATAGTAAAGCAGTTAGTCATATACTATGCATTCTACTAGGAGTAAAGGGTTTCTATAAAAATTCAAATATTTGAATATGTATGCCCTTTGGGAATTTCCCTATTTAAATATTTGTGCTTAGTAAGAAAATGTTGAAGAAATTTAAGAATAGGGATTACATTTAATGAGGTTCCTGTATTTAAAAAAAAAAAATCACTACAAAATCTATCACACATATCAAAAATTTCCCATGACAAAAGAGGGCTGTAGTAGCCTAGGTTCTCCCTTAGAATAAGAAGTAGACTTGTACCACTGTCAAATGATATTAGATCTATACCATACTCATGTCAGTCTCCTGATGAAATAAAGGCCCATGTTTTGCCATCAGGGCTGAGCAGTGTCCTTCTTCACAATTTGTTTCACTGAAATGAATTCTTATTTTGCTACGAAGAATTTTAGGCTGCCGTAGTCTGGATCTATATGGTGAGTGGAAAGAAACAGCTTGACTTTCTATTGATTCCTTCAGGATGCTATCATTAAACTTCAATGACATTAAGTATATATAATTAAGGGTATGTAATTTTAGACTATGAAGTTACTTGTTACTCTTCACGAGATTCATCCATTATTTCACATTTTCTTTGGCATTATAGCTTAAAATAGTACAAAGATACATGGCATTTAAGACTCAGAAAGACCTTTGGCCTTTGACCTTAAAAGATCTTTATGTGGAGGCCCATGGTGGATTGATTTTTGACAGTACAGTGACAGAACTATACAAAAAAGGTATTCATATTGACCAAGTCAGTGGATATTTCAGGTCAAAATGTCAGCAGTTGTCTTTTTCAGCTGACATCCTGGTCTGAGAAAGTTGGATTTAACATTTGCTTGACTCTCATATTTTGATTTCTCGCCATACATGGCTGTGCCATTAGGCTCCCTGGAATGACTTTCAGTTTCTTCCTTGAAAAATGCTAAATAAATTCTCACTTTACCTACTGACTGAATAAGAATACAAAAACAACAGACAGCTGTGAGGCATCTGCGTGTCACACAAACACTGTTGGCACAGTTCCTGCATTCAAGAGATCAGCAAGAGCCTAGTAAATAAGCTTTCTTCACTAAAGACCACTTTTGTCCATGATCATTGAAGCTGTGCTTTACTCATGCATCCTCTGAATTCCTCTTTTCTTCAGTAATCACACATGCCTAGCATGATGGCTGATTCTATTCTACAGTCCTGGGCCATGTAATTATGTGAGTAATTGGCAGACAAGATGTTGTGAATACCTGAATCCCAGGTTAATTGAAACTAACACCTGCCTGAACTGTGCTGTTGTAATGGATGCAATAATACAACAGGATCAGGTCCTATTGAGTTGCAATCTTTTCAAGACAGGGTTTTTGATGTCCCTCCTTTGATTTGAGAGAGTAGTAAACCAAAGTATTATGCCTTTGTTGAAGCTTATAAAAGATGAATCTGAAGCTGAAAATGAAGATCCTTCCAGTAAATCTGCATTGAGAAAAATCAGTGAGCACACATCTTTTGCATCTTTCAGTTAGAAAAGAAACAACTGATATAGCTGTCAACACAACTGTAGTCAATAACAACATCACAAGTAACCCAAGTTGTTACCCAGCTAGCACAACCTGCAAAACTTGGATTAACAAGGTACAGAATGGCCAAAATTCCCACTACCGTCACTGAACATCCCTAACTGGGCAAGCCTTATGGCATTGCTCAGAAGAGGTTGTTCTAGATGGCAGGAGGCTGATTTTCTTTTGCCTTGTTTTTCGTCCCAGCAGCTCACAGGCAATGTATTCCAGCGCTTCCTGTGTTACTTTCTCCCTGACAAAGTGCTGATTATGCCACACCCTTACAGCACAGACAGACTAGCAGACCCGTCAGAAGAGCAGACGAAGCATTACAAGAAAGACTTCCAAGCCATAGAAAGACCACAAGAACACATATGCTTCACTCGATAAAACCTCTCAAGAAAACACAGCTTTTCTTGTTCTTTTAGTGAAATCATGGCAATTTTTTAAAATTTTAAATCAAATCTTACAAACTATTTTAAACATAGCTTTAATCTAACTAGTTTCTGGCAAGTATTTCAGTTCAAACATACCTCTGTTGAAAGAGAGTACTGGATCAAGGCAGACAATGGAAGCAGTTTGGCAATAGAACCTGGTTGGTAGATAGATAGATAGATAGATAGATAGATATATAGATATAGATATAGATATGGATAGATATTTATGAACAAAATAATGTTGTGCAGTTGCTTGCAAGAGCAAAAGACAGTGATCGATGATCCAGAAGGTCCTCTTTTTCTAAGTTAAACAAGACATGATATTTCTATGTTAGAATACATGTTGGTTCTACTTATAACGGTGTAATCTCTATAAAGCTATTAAATAATTTGTAAAGGGAAAGAGAATTAAAAAAAAACTTAAAAAGCCAAAATGCAGCCAGAAGATTTGGGATTTTCAAAAGTCTATGGTCCTCAGATTACTTACACAAGTAATCTGATTACAGACTTCTCTGGGAACTGCTTGACCACCCCAGTTGCCTCTGAAAATCACAATCAATTTATTTGTCTCAGGACTAATGGGGTGAAAAAAGATTTCAGGAATGAAAACATTTTACTGTAATGACCTGAAGCAAATGTGAGAACAAAAAGCCTGCTTTAGAAGTCATGAGAGGCACAATCACAACAATTAACAGCAAGAAAGAGAAGTGAGGAGGAGGAGGGAGTTGGGAAGTGGAGTTCCCAAATTTCAGCTGTTACATAGGCCTCTGCTTAAATGTAATATGGCTGCAAAAGGAAGGCAATATACTCTGGCTGACACCTTTGCAGAGACATTTTGATATGAAAAAACTGATAGTCTTAAACAGGGACAAGTAGTTAAACATAGGATATTGCGTCTCTCTGGGAATCATGTAACTATAGAAAGGCTGTAATGAAAGTAACACAGTATTTCGTTATAGAAGATCAGCGTGGTTTTAGAAGCTGAACAGCAAACCCGAGCATGTTTATCAACCCAGTGTTTTCAAAGTCTTTCAGTAAAAGGCTCTATACATCATACTGTACCATTTTTTCCACCCAACAGGGCCTGATTTTTTTTCAAGCTGAGCACTGTCTGAATAGCTTCCCTAATGTCTTTGTTTAGGTCTGGTCTATAGATCCCACCTTATTCCCACTGATGTTAGAAGGAAACTCTCTTAGCAGACATCCTGTGGGATGACAATACCTAATTCTGTATTTGCTTCCAGCATCTCACCTCCACTCCATCAGAAGTTGTGAATAATTCTTATATCTGGTCATATATTCTCATTTGTGAACACAAAGGCCAGTAAAGACATTCTCAGAACCTTTTTAAAGGTGTTTTTCTACTAGAACACTGCCAAATCTGAATTACCTACTCCAGTGTTAAATTTGGGGTATGAAACAGTGCAAATAAATAGAAAATCAGATGAAAGCTGTGCATTAATGTAGGGTTAATCTGACTCAGCTGCCTCAGTAAAACTGGCAGGTATCCTGTCCAGATTGGATTTCACTGAGAAATGTCTATGGTACATAAATGCCATCTTATCAAGTGTGCCATCTTCTCACATCACCTCTCATGCAATAAAGACAGAAGTATGGTCATCCTTTCCACCACACATCTTCTGGCAGAAAGCACAGAGAGTAGTGGAAATTAAGTGCTGTAGTATATATTTGGCTAAGATGCTAATAAAACCCTACAGTAATTTCCTGAAAGATTTCAAATGCTGAGGTGACAGGCAGCATGGCTGAGGCAATGATGGAGGGGAAAAAGACACTGCACTGCTGGGAGAGAGCCACAGCTATGTTTCAGTCAAATCTGACCTACTTTAATGAAATCAGGTCATCTGTGAGCTCTTCATTACCCCCAGACTAAACAGTGCAAAACATAGCAGCCAATGTCTCTGCCTTTTCAGAGTACCGCTAATTCTCATTACAACATTGTTATGTGTTCTTTAATATATATTGACTTAGTCATCTCACCACACCAAAGCCGGCAAACAGCGCTGGGGAAGGAAGGAAGGTAAACATGATTACTGACTTTGTAAAAAAAATAAAAAAAATAAAAAAATTGCAGGGTAAACACAGCTATGCCTCCAGAAGTGTCCTCAAGGGAACACGGAAACAAAAGGAGGCACAATTGTCTCAGGACATTAGCCATGACAGATGAAGCTCACCTATTACACCAGCAAACTCTTAACTGTTACCAGCAGCCTTCACAGACAAAGCAAGGCTGGAGTCAAGCTGAAGCTGGTACTGCAGGCTTACACTCAAATTCCTCTCAGTGCTCAGTCTTCTGTAAACTAGGAAGGTGACAGATCCATTACAAAAAATATATACTGGCAAAGCTTTAACATGATGCCTATGACTGCCTTTCATTTCATACAGAGACAGGCTGTATATATATATATACATATGTGCAGCTATGGATGTGTCCCCACACACATATTTTATTATGTAGAAGTGTAAATCCATTTGTTCTTACACCAATATGTCTGTGCTTGATAGTAATGTACATTGAGATTTATGCACTGCTTTTATACCTTAGAAATATATATACCTATGTATCTCTAGCTGTAAATACATATGGATCTAAAAAACACATAAATGTATATATGGGTTTATATATATATATATATATATAAAAGCATATTCAGCAACAGACACATCCTTTTGCGCATCACATTAAACCTACACTATTTACAGTATGAACATTTCTCTATTGTGAATAGGGTATATGTATTAAAGGCCACTCTGTTCCAAGGAGAAACATTCCTCTCTTATTAAAAGAATTAATATGATTTATTTCTATTTTCTCAAAAGGCACTGTGCACTAATTTATGGGCAACTGCATTGGACCCTTGCATTCATTTACCTGTAGACAGCTATCATTAAAACATTTTTAATGCATATCAGTGATTTTCTGCTTTTTCCTAATCCATGTTTAATTGGAAAATCTATTTGGTACTTACCATAGAATTCTCTTTCTTCACCTACTATGTCATTGTCCAAATTACTTCTCAGTCTGTCTCTGTCACCTCTGTGGGTAGCTGAGTGTAGTTCACCTAGCCTAATGCAGAGATCTACAGTGCAGGAGTGCACATGTGCCAATGCTTTGGACAGAAGTATTTAGGTGAAATAAAGAGTTACAGAGATGAAAACCTAGACAGCACTGTCCTGAGGCCATGCCAAACTTTCCTTGGCAATGCCAAGTTAAGATAATTCAGAGGGTTCTTGCCACTTTCACTTTTATCTATTTGTTCCTGTTTCTATTTCCTTCCCTGCCTTTTACTGGGAAAAATGACTGCACAGCTATGTGGGATAACCAATGATCCAGATCTTGGATGAGTGTGTAATTAATTTCCATTGAAACCAGGATCATACATAGAAATACTCCTCAAATTCTGACCATTCATTATATAGAGTCATCATGTTTTAAAATCGTAATTTTGATGGCTGGAACTAGGAGGAGGGGCAGCTCTCAGGGGTGCAGCTGGTTGTGACAGACTCTGTGCTTACTGACTATGGCAAAATAGAGTAGCCATATTTTGATTTCTTGCATCTGGAAAGTTACTCCCTTCCATCTTCGATTTTCTTAGAGCATCTGCTGCTGCCTACATTGCTTATTTCTTCTTATTCTAGCCAGCTGAAACTTCTATGTCATCCATATGGTGATTTTAAACTACCAGAGAAGCAGGACTGACAGAAGTAAGGGAAGGATGACACACAGAAGAACAGGTAGCTTTCCATGCACTTTTAATAGAGAACACATGACAGTGGCTAAAATATTGCAAAAATATACATCATATAAGAAATCTGAAAATTTTTGAATAAGCATAACTAACAACTGCGTCCAAACGAAAGTCTTTAGTCACTTTTCTAAAAAAATCTGGTGATAGAAACTGCTGAGTCTCCTTTATAGGCTTGCAGTGATCCCTTCTCTGAAGAAGGCAGTAGGAGGGTAGAGAGGCTTAGAGGGTGGGGTAGGACAGTAATTATTATCTGCAAAGACCAGCTCTAAGCGGCGTACTTAATGGTGAGATTTGGGCAGACAAATATTGACAGCTCACTGAAGTTGCTAAGCTAGCTGTGCCCTGCTGAAGGGCTGGAATGTGCAGTCACACAAAAGCCTGCCATGGGACAACCCCGAGCACCACTGAGCCAGCAGCACCTATTGGTGCTACCATGTGCATCAAAGCAGAGGCTCTTCTTGCTCCTTCGAGTGGGACAGTCTTTTCTCAGTTGTGGTTGTCCTTGTTGTTGCTTTTCCTGCGGAAGGAGCTGAAGAATAGGATTGAGATGGTGATTTTTCCCTCAGAGGAAGCTGAGGCTGAGCTGCATTCTCCTCTGCAACAGCGAAATGCCTAACACGCTGCTAATCCCCGCAGGAGCAGACCTCACCCTGGCGCCTGCATGTGCTGCAGCCCCAAAGGAGACTGTGTCTGGATCCACATCGTGCCCAGAGTCACATCCCACCTCACTGTCATCTCATTTACTGGGCAATTTTACCCCTTCAGCCTGTGGCTCTAAACGTGAGGTCATTAATGCAGTTTTGTCTTGTTACCAAGGCTGTGAGAAAATAAACTAATGCAAGGTAACTGCTGGTGTCTGAACATCATATCTGGAGCTCCACCTGGTAACTCAGCATGTGCAGTGATCTGCTTCAACTCCCCATGGCTGAAATTGAGATATGCTTTCCATGCACTGTCACTGACACAGACTATTTGTATCTGTATTTTCTGTGAGAGGTTTTAATCTTTGGACGCTTTCTCAAAAGGAGTAGATTTATTTCAGTTTGTATATTATTTTGAAGTAAATAACTGAGAAAATGAGGATTTTAATAACGACCAAATCCCATTATTGTTTTTTCTGAAAAGCTGTTTGTCTTATATTCCAGTATCAAATTTACATCCAATTGCAGGCTTCTTTGGACCACATAAAGGTTAACCAAACATGTACAAGTGGATAGAAAGGCTCCCATCAAATGCCAGTAGCTTGGCCAATGTTCATACCAGTGGTCAGAATTGGTAGCTAGGTCTGATTTTCTTAAAAACTTGTAGGAAAATTTCACTGTGAAGCCTCACACCCTCAGTTACAGCTCACTAATCTCTCGAGCACAGTATAGGGTGTCTCCACGGAATGCAATTCAGCCCATATAATGCTATTTGAAACTGCAGAAAAAGAAAATACAATAGTCTTCAGACATATCATCTGTCAGATTAATCATGGATTGTTGGTTCAGAGATACCAAATGTCAGAGAGATTTTTTTTTTTCATTTTACTATAGCCCAGGTATGTACAAGCATTTCTGCAAAAGCTTGTGTGTCTCTGGGGAGAATAGACAGTGCTGCTTGTACAACTCTATTCACAGTAAAAGCCAGACAAACCAAAAGACCCACTTATAGCAAGGCAGATGTTCATAATCTTAATTTTATTATCTCCAAACAGCAGTGTTTGGTTCAATACATGAAAAGCAATGAATCAGAAAATGTCATGACCATGAAAAAGCAAAAAAGAAACATGGCAAAAAACTGGGAAAAACATTTCTGACTTAGATTATCTGTGGCTTTTCTGACTTATGCCTCAGAGATGTTCAGGCTATGTATGGTATGGGCTGGGTTTCAATAGCTATAGTATGGATTAGATAGCTGGGAAGAAGAGAGAGAAGTCAGAACTGTACGGTCTGGCAGTTTCCTGAAGGCAACAAGCAGTGGATACTACTGAATTATAGAATAACCACACTAGGCAGAAAATCTAATCATATACAGAAGCATCAAACCATACATAAAGGTGCTTGAGACAGATGTTTTCATTTTTTCATAAATTATTTTAGTAATTTGACTTTGTGTGGAGAAATGACACATTTGCTGAACTGAGCTGAGGCCAAAGTGCCACATCCTTTCTATCGTAATATATTGTTCAAATCCCCTCTAGGATTTATCTGACAGACTTATAGCTTTATATCCACATTAATTAAAAAACTTTCATGGGATTTTGGTTTAACTGATTATAGATGCTAGCAACAATACTAAGCATATGCATGGAGTTATTGTGTACTCACAGCATTTACTGCATGTATAATTCTCAGCAGTAATGTGTAAACTTTTTCGCACATCACCACTGTCGACTAGGTTTGCAATCCATCCAACAATTCCCACAAAACCATTTCTACGTAGCTTCTGTAGGAAGAGAGATCATCTTAACATATTGTAGAATGATGCACTGGCTCATGTGATTTCCTCCAGGCAAATGGAGGAAAAGGATGTTGGGAGGGAAGAAATACCAAACCCTGTGAAGACTCAGGCAGACATCATTTACAGTGATAACTCTTACCCAAGAAGATGAGTCTGTCTGAGATCTGGAAACAATGGAGGAAGCCTTGAGATCTCCAGAGGTAACTCAGAGCATGAACCATGGAGGCTATTAATCACTTCCAAAGGGTGCTCTCTATGTTGACCCCAAGCTACACTTAGCTTCTGCCAATATGTTCCACAGTTTATGCAGAACTACCTTGAAATGAAACTATTTAATCTTGTTCAATAAACTAAAATAACTTGACCTGGATAGATCTGACCCCAAACCAAGTGTTTTATTTTGATTTTGCTAACATAAATATTTGATTTTCAGATGAAACATTTTGCTTTTCAGGTTAAAAATGGCAATAGGGAAAAATTCAACATAGATATCGCTGCAATGAAAACTTAAGTTTTTCTTCTAAAAAAATTCTCTATTTTTTTTCTGTCTGAATGTTTCTGATCAATACATAGCAATGGTGTATTCAAATATACACAGGAGTATATCTGTTAGATGCATGCACATAATCTCATATTTATTCACTCTTTGGAAAGGTATCAACACTCTGCTAGCTGATAGGTCAGGATTCTCCATTTCAGCTAGTTGAGAAAGATGTTACAATATCGGAAAGTTGGAAAAAATTCATAAAAACAAGCACAAAAAAGACCTCTTCCTTTCTTGGTATGTAAAGAAAATGCTAAATAAACAATTTGTGAACTCAGTAACAAAAGTCAATGCTTAAATCTGTGTGAGTTCTCTCTATTTATTTTTCTATCTCCAAATATTAAATGCAAACTTCAATACAAAGGCAAGAATTAGTTTCCATATATGGAAATGCCTTGGTGATTGTGAAAAATAATGCTCTGGTGTCTCTAGTTGGGAGGTTTGGAAGAAAAAAAAAAAAAAAAAAAAAAAAAAAACAAGGAAAAAAAAGAAAAAAAAAGAAACTGTTCCACTTCATCTAGCAGTGCTGCAATACATCACTCCAATTAAATCCCAGCCAATAAGCAAAGGGACGTGTTAAGTAAAATTCATGAGCTTTGAATGCATGTGAATGAATATGCCAATCAGAATCAATGCCACCCATTCATCTGGGGTAACACCATGGTGATGACAATGAGCTTGAAACCAGCCTTTGTTGTCATCAGCTGTGCAGTAGTTGCCACAGCCCCAGCCTGGATCAAATGTGTGGGACATTTAAATCTTCAGCATGGCACCAACACACAGAACATCTTATTCATGCCAAAAAAGGAGCTATAATCAGACTCCAAGTAAATAATTCAGGATCAGTCCCTTACGGGACACAAATTACCTTCTTTTAAAATAACCAAAATGCTGTTCCTCTCTTTGCTTGACTTTACGCCACGGACACAGGCATAGCATTTTGTAACCATGTAGTGTATTTGTCCCTTTAGAAAATCTGTTGCTATATTAATGTCTGTAGCTGAGCCTTCTGTGGGCCCTAGCTGATACTGCACTGAGGAGTATCTTTGCAGAGACCCTGTATCTCAGCCCTTTTGAGCGCTGCAGTGGCAGATGGCTAGCTCTCACTGCTTTTACAATAACCATTTCATTTGTGATGCTTGACCTGAATTCCATTCCTTGTTTAAAAGTGTGTCTCAGTTCTCAAATGGTATTTCACAGAATTGCCATTTCCATAGTGTTTCCACATGCTGTTCTCCAAATAACACATTTGCCCATAAAACAGGGTGCAAGAAAAGAATATGGAACTAAGTGTCACAATTGAAAATGTTTAGTCTAAGAATACGTATCCAAATACTGATGACAGCTTCACTTTTATTAGATTTAAATTATCCCACTGATATTTTCTTATATGTCAGCTTCTATCACTTACAGATCATGCTGTATTTTTAGTGCTTTGTGCTATGAGTTAGTTCTCTTTCTTCCATTGAGTTGTCAGTAGTTATAACATTGTAAATGTGAAATGCTGTGCTAGAAAAACAGGCCTTCGAGTGGTGACATACACTCAACTTCTCTGAATAAATTAAGCATGCATGCTTTCAGTAATAGATCCACCCATTAATCAGTGTGTTTAAAAAGATGTGACAATCACTGCGTAGAACCGATAGTCCCCCAATTTACCAGCGGATATTACTCATTGCTGAACACTTTCTCTGCACATTTCTCATCTTATTTTTCAGTTCCTGTATAAGAAATTAATCTTAAGAGGAAGAACAAGTGATCTCAAAGAACTTTATTTGGAAAGAGGTTCTTTCTGAGGTTTCTTCTGCAGCCGATTAAGACTCCAAGCAGAGGGAACTCATTCAAGTACACATCTGATTAAGAAATATTAAACATGAAGCATAGATTTGCAAACAAAACCATGTATCCTTTGGTCATTCCCTTCCATTCTCTGGGCCTGAATCCATAAGGAGAAAGTTAAACTTAATAGAGAGAATAAATGTGAGGACCACAAAAAGCTAGAGAGATGATGCTGCAGAAAGATGCTGTCTGCCCCTGTTAAGATTATCTACAACCCTGTATTGTGATCCTTCTGGCAGTGACCTAGTCTTTACCTACTGGAAGTGACCTGATTTTCTTCTACTGGAATTCTGCAATGTATTTCTTTAAAAAAAAAGTTACACTGCCTGAGCTTTTTGCTGCACCTTGAAGTGATCCACAGTGGTTTTATGCAACTTCATGCAACAGGCCCAGGTATAACTGAGACAGAGCAAAGTCACGTTACACCTTATAGCAAAAGATATATTTGTTTAGACTCAAAATGAATGGCAGATTATTTCCAGCTGTAATTAAACTGATACTTTATGGCATTGTGCAGTCAATTATTACTCAGATTTAAACAAATGATCAACATATTACAACAAATGATCTCAACATATTGCCAGTTAGTTCTTTTAAAAAGAGTAATAAGTGGATGTTTTTGTAATTTGGGACAAAAACTTTGCAATTGATCTGTGATAACATGAAAGCATAGGAAAATCCTCTGTTGATACTTCAGCCCTTTAGTTTTTTACCTGTCTGTTGACCTGGCCTGTGTCAAAAATAATGTGGCCAGTGGAAGTAGGGAAGATTGTACCTCTGTATTTGGTACTGGTGAGGCTGCACCTCAAATTCTATGTCCATTTCTGGGCCCCTCACTACAAGAAAGATATTGAGGCGCTGGAGCATGTCCAGAGAAGGGCAATGGAGCTGGTGTAGGGTCTGGAGCACAAGTCTGATGAGGAGCAGCTGAAGGAGCTGGGGGTGTTTAGCCTGGAGAAAACGAGGCTCAGGGGGGACCTTACCGCTCTCTCCAACTGCCTGAAAGGAGGCTGTAGCCAGATGGGGGTCAGTCCCTTCTCCCAGGCAACCAGTGACAGGACACGAAGAAATAACCTCAAGCTGTACCAGGAAAGCTTCAGGTTAGACATCAGGAAGAATTTCTTCACTGAAAGGGTTGTTAAGCACTGGAACAGACTGTCCAGCAAAGTGGTGGAGTCACCATCCCTGGAGGTGTTCAAGAAATTACTGGATGTAGCACTTAGTGCTATGGTTTAGTTGATGTGGTGGTGTTCAGTCAAAAGTTGAACTTGATTTTCTTGGAGGTCTTTTCCAACCTAAATGAATCTATGATTCAATAACTCCTTCAAAGACCCAGAAATCTCTCTGTTTCCCAGTGAGTATAAGGTAAAAAAAGTCCCAGAATCATGATCCTTTTTCTCATGTTTATCCTCAGGTAGCCACTAAGTAAAATGAAAAGCTGACAAAAATTCAAGTGGTATCAGGAAATAACACACATTTCTGCAGCTATTCTTCATGACAAAAATCATGTCACTACCACCAAACCAAAACCACTTTTAAGTTGATCAAAGACAATGCAGGTACTCATGGTGAGGAGGTTCTGAAGTTCATTTCCTGGTGGAGTTTATGGTTAAGAGTACATATCTACCTTTCATAAACTTGGAAAGCTCTTGGGAAGCTCCCGGAAAGCTCCTGGTCTCTTTACTTGAAATGAGTTATCACATTAAATATATGAAAAATACTTTGTCCCGCCGGTGAGGACAGAATGTCATCCCAAAAATGACCATACCATTCTTACACACCTGGATAACAACAGCACAACCAGCATGAAGTTATCAACAAGTTCCAGGTCACCTGAACTCTTTTGTTACTCTCTGCTCTGTCCCACAAGCTGTCACAAGCTCCTTAGACCTTTCATCTATTTACTCCACCAAATAAATCTCAAAGTTTTGCTTCTTATCGTCAAAACAGTATTGAGCTCAAACCAGCTAAGTGATTGCATAAAGGCTCTGGTCTACAGCTCTTCTATTAGGAAATGGTATATGAAATTTGTTTTGTCTTCAGAAATGTTTGTAGGAACTAATTTTTTATGCTATTCTAGCTGGGTTTTGCAGTAATAGACTTTGGCCTGAGAGGCAATTACTTTCAGTTATACCTAAGAGGACTGATGGGAAATAAGTCATCAGTTTTGTTGCTTTTTCTGTGTTGCTACGGTTTGAATGTCCGTTCAATGAACTATGAACCTTCTTGTATTTGAAAATATAGACTAATTTGATAGAAAATTACATGGAATCTATCTTTCTATAAACACATTTTAAAAACACATACATTCATACAGAGGATTTGAACAGTTTTAAATGTCACAATTTTCACACTTAACCTTACTTTCAGGCAGGTAGTCAAAGAAATTTCATTGCATTTAGCAAAACAGATTTTAAACAAAACGTAATAAGAAGTTATCTCTTGCTTAATGGGTATGCAAAGACAAATGAAAAAAAAAAACAAAACCGAGCAAAACAGTAAGGCTGCAATAGCTTTTCAAACTTGTCATAATTATATCAATAACCTTCCTCAGCAAAAGTGAAGCTATAGTTCCATCTTTTGACTCATTCAACCTTGGACTGATTTACAAAAAAAAAACAGAGAAAGCAGTAAACATTGAGCACAATAATATTTTCTGTATTTTATTGGGATATTTGTCTGTTGGTATTAATGAGAAAGCCCAAACTCATCTCTATTTGCCCACTAATTAGCCACAGCTTTAATTGATGATGACTACAGCTGGATTTTTTGAAGTGTCTAAAGGAACTAGATAGATTTCTACTGAGTTTTAAAATCTGAGCTTCTCTTGACTGAATTGACTGAATCTGAAGCTATAGCTGAGAGGTGCTGCATTTATGTTTAGTATAACTCTGTCTCAACATTAGAATAAATGTGATATATCTTATGAATTAAGAGCTACTGTTGGAATATTTCTTTTATGGGCAATGCAATCACAAAATATGTTCACATCACATTTGCAGAGTGTTTCTTAAGATCAGAAATATACTTTTTTAGATCAGAAGATTTAGAATCAATACTCCTTGAAATCACAATAGTGTTCATAAATATAGAATTAGAAAATAAAGTGGCATTATTTAAAAAGCATAGCAAGTCACCAATTATTTCAGATTTAGGGAGCTGCTTATGGGCTAACTTGAGATGTAAGCAAATAAGTGCCAATTAATTAGAGTCTGTGACAGTGTTCAGTACCATCTCTTTGATCTTTCACTAGTAGCTGACAACAAAGCACACATACTCACAATGCTTTAGTTTCAGTCAAGTGATCAGCAAAACATGTTCAGCTCATTTAAATAACAGAAGCTGGTAAAATACAGCTATCTTTTATAGCATTAAGCAAAGATTTGAGTTCAGATAGCCTCTCGCATTTATAGAACACATAACTTGGAGCCATTTGCATCAGATGGGTAACTTGAGTTAAACTTAAAAATGAATGAAACCACAAGCCAGAGGCGAGAATAAATTCCACAATAACTTCCCTGATCAGCCATTGGTATTCTGGCTATTTAAACACAGATATACCATTGCTCTATGAACAGTGTCACTTTCAGTAGGCAGAAAGACTCACTGTGGACAGTTTGCTAACAAAAGATGCATTTGTTTCAACTATATCAAAATTCAGAGGAAGCATACAGCAACAGAAATAAGTGATGTATACAGGCCAGAATCTAGAGTTCTGAATATACAGCTATCAAACCTTCTCTGAGCTGGAGTGTCAGGATTTTTCTCTGCATGTGTATTTATTTTTGAGACTTATTCAAAGGAATAGCTATTTGTCTGTGAAAATGGGATGTTTATAATATAATCAACAATATATATAGTGACATGCTCAGTTTAAAAATTTAGAATTTTTAATACAATTTTAGAACGGCATCATTAAAAAAAGACATTTCTAACAGTGTCATATTTTAACCTACAAAGATAAAGCAGTCTTGCTTGTCTATTTTCTTCTTTCTTGCTCCAAGTATTTTGGCTTAGTAGGATTATGTGGTTCTCTTCTAGGAGCCAAACTGTTGAGAGGAAGCAGAAATTTAACTATACTGCTGTTCTAGTTCAATGGAGCGTTTGGAGTTAAATCCTACCTCTAATTAACAACCCAAGTTGAAATCATGCCAAGTATTCTGTGGAGTCAAGACTCAGAGAAGACAACTGTGGACACACACTGATTTTATCAGGTGCTGAGGACCGGATTCTGGGGAGGACCCTTGCAGCCCCGTGCTGCAGCAGGAGTGGTCTCCGCCTCTGCTGACCCTCAGACTATTCTCTGAGTTTGCGTCTGTCCCAGTGATGGTTCAGCTGACAGGACAGCAGAGCTTAGCAAGTCCCAGTGCTCAGGCTTGAGTATTGGCAGAGCTCAATTTGCTCATATAGACTTAGCTAGTGTATATGAGAAAAGGACATGAAACTGGCAGGTACTTTTTGGCACCCAAAAGTTTAAAAGAGTCTTAGACCTAAATAATGTCTAATTATTTGTGTGTCTGCTACCCACAGGAAACAAGCATGTTCTCCGGAGTGAAAAATCTTCAAGAAGCTCTGAGATTTGGCTGTCTAGAGACACATAAAGGTGCTTTGCTTTTCTGTTTAATTGTATGTGTTGTCTTTATTTTTTTCCATTTCTTTGTCCATGATTCAGAGTGCCCCTCTAATGCCCCAGAAATAAGCACAGTCCTCTCCTTAGAGAGTAGCCTGTAAATTGTGGGCCATGAGCTGTCTCCACAACCCCAATTTTGTTTGTGAACTGGCTGATACTCTGCATTAAAGCCATGATTGATCATATCATCCCTCACTCCGACCGTGAGAGCGCCAAGGACAGGAGGCAGCTGCTCCTGGGGACATCAACTGACCGACCCCTGCTGTAACATGAGACATGGCACAATGACCCCCGTGCGGTGGCCGTGGGCAGCCCTGAGCTCCTCTCAAGATCTTGTGCAGCACACGTCACACAGAGGGGTTGTACAGGAGAAAGGCTGAGTGTGCAAGGACTGCTGGTGCATAAGATGGGTTCAGAAACAAGTGCCACCTCCATGGGATGAGGGTTCTGAAACTCCCTCCACCTCCCTTCAGGAAATGTGTTGTCCCACATTCTTCCCCTTTGATTTCAACAAAGCTTAGACAATTTTTGTGAAGGGAGGGTTCATTTCAAGAAAAATTTTCTCCCTGCACACAGTCCTGTGACCAGGGAAGTGGAGCCTGAAGGTCATATTTTCTATGCAGAGTATGAGTGGCCATGTCATGTAAAGTCAAAAGCTCTTCTTGCCCAGCACCCCAATCCCATCAGTGGCCAACAGCGATACCACAGAAAGACACAGTAGTGAAAAATATATCTAATTTCCTACAGCAAAAGCTTCCAAACATTCATGGTTTAATGGTTCTTTGAGATCTAACACCTCTGAAACAGTAAGGCTGCAGCTTGCAAGGAGATTACAAATCATGTATTAGGCACAGATATAGCTCAGGGCATTATCACTTACACGTAGACCTAGGAGAATGGAAGATGGGAGGAGGGCAGCTGTTTTGCCCGAACACAGCTCCAGTTTTATTAAGCTTTTGGGGTAAAATCACACATTTTAACACTTTTTTCAGTAATTTCTTATTTTGGCCTAGCTTAGCCTGTTCCAAACTAATTTAAGTGAAAACATTATAAGCTTAGCCTAAGCAAAAGGAATTTAAATTGAGTCTTTTCACATTGGATTAACCAAACTAGTTGAAAAGTATAATTTAACTTAAACTGCTGTAGCATTTTAGATGTAGATGTGTAACTGAGAGAACATGGCCTCAGGCACATGTTAAAATATCCAGCTAATCGCAGTAGTAAGATGACTAGCCCAGCTCTGAGCCACAACATGAATTAGTCTATCAGCTCTCATACTTAATCAGATCAAAACACCACATTGTATTTTTCAGCCACAGAAAATAACATACAGCCTCAAACCACCCACTAGCAATAGACCAAGAAAATAACTACCCTTCTTTAGCTTGTTCTGAAAACACTGAGGCCATCTGCTTGACGAAATATGTGAAAGTTGAACACATGCTACCACTTCAGGTAAACCTTCCTTTTCCTTAAAATAATGAATTTATTAGAGAAAAAAAAAGGACGCAGACTCTGGCAGAAGGAAGACTGGAGCTTGTTGCAGCATTCTTTTACCCCACTTCAGTCATCTCCGCAAAAGGTCTTTTGATTACTGTTAACACATGTAACAATTCACAGGAATACACCAACTTAGAGGGAGCTGCACAGGCTAATTCCCACTTCAGAGACCTGCCACATCAATTATAGATGGCTTATGCTTTCATTCTGAAACTTGAAATGCCACGCTGAAAAACTAAGCATTCTCATCATCACATTAACATTCAATTCAGCCTTTATGGCCCTTTTGCCATGCCTTAAGGTCATCTACAGCAGCAATAATAACAATGCCAGACACTCAGCCAAGCCAATGTTCAGCTAAAACTACATGCAGAATCCACTGTTCTGTATAGCCACAAGCAATACAGGTTTCCCTGCCTGGAAAAGGACAAATTATTTAAAAGACTGGTTTGATACTCAGGAATCAATGTTAAAATTGTACTACTGTGCTTCTAGTGAAGTAACTAAAAAAATTATTTTAACTTTTCATTTATGATAAAATCATTCTCACTCTCTCTGCCAGTTACTAAATTTAAGCATGTAGGTGTTAAGTGATTTAAATTTCTTAATCTTAAGGATTTTAGTTCAAAGCAAGTATTGCAAAATATGACTTTTAAAATTCATTTGAAGTTTAAAGACATTAATTTTCAATGATTTCACGCATATTTTGTGCTTTGTTTCTGTGAACACTGAAATTAATGGCTTGACAGGCAATAATACCAAGAATTTAAGGAAATTTTATTTTTAAACACAAGAATTTGTAGGAGACCTAAGTTTAGAAGTTAACTCCATAAAGAAAGGCATCACACATTCATTCTTTCATTCATATAAAAGAAAAACAGTTCCAAATCTCAGACACTGAAAATTTATAACAAGCTTCTAGAGGCAGACCGGCTAAATGAAATTTGTTCCTAAAACATTCAGTGTTAAATCTATCAAGCCCACTTGACAAAGTTGCAAGTTTCATTCTTTTTCTAATTTGTGATTACAAAAATGATTTGGATAGCTTTTTTAAGTTGTTTTATTTTTTTTCTGAGATATTCATAATTCTTCAAGTAAGATTAAAAAAAGATTGCCGCTTTGCCTGTGGTTATATAGCATAATATAGAATTCGGATGATTTTTAGTGGCCTTTATGACTATAGCTCACCTTTGAATTAAAGAAGTATTTCTTAAAAAATAACTGACCCTATAGAAAATAATTTGAACCTCATAAAACAAATATGCGCTGCAATAGAAATAAATTCAAGCCCACTGGTTCAAAACCAAAATACAAACAGACCTTTCCACTGAAAACTGGACACAAGCAAGGGTCATCACCTGGAGATTTCTTTTACTAGCTGGGAAACATGGGCACTTCTGCTGCACAACATGTGGGAATGAATCTCTTACCTCTAGGCAACAAGATACATGTCCTGGGTACACCAGGTTTGATACCAACAGCCAACAGAATAGGTGCAGCAGTCAGTTAGCTAGAACTTCTGGAAACTTTCAAGGAACTGACAAGACAAATATTTTCTATACAGAAAAAAGACAAAATTCTGATTAATGATCGCCCCAAAGGCAGCCAGTAAGGCCAAGTATCTAAGCGGGTTTAAAAAGACAGCTGTTCCTCCAAAGACAAATGACTGGCAAGGCTTGTCTCAGTGTTGCTGCCTGAATCTAGTGTCTTCCCAAAAACTGTAGTGAGAAAAATAAGACATATTGAAGTCTTGTGAATAGTTTGCTCAAGATTGTCTAGGTTAGTTTTTAGCATAGGGAGCGTTGGAGTTGCCTGGGAAAAGGAATCCCTGTCACGTCTGGGTGGAAATAGGTGTATTTGCCATTGGGTTTTGCATGTTGAGTTTCTTGAAATGCTGGAGGTCCAGCAGCTGAGGCTGAAGGTAAGACAAGCAGCTGCTAACCGCTTTGCTGTACTCATGAAAAATTAACAGCTTATCATATTAGCCGTTGTGAGTCATACTCTTACTGTTCCTTTTGCATTTGCTGTTACTGGTGGAGTATGAGTGTTACTTTCATATCACATTAGTATATTAATACAGCACTGGTCAAATGTATTCACACCGATCCAGCTATCTGCGCTATGTAATACTGTGAGGCATCCCCTGGTACATTATATGATCCCACTGACCTAAATGATACTTTTTTCATGAGGCAGAAAATGAAAAAGGAAAAAAACCCACAGTACATAAAAGAATGATTAAGTGGCTTAGACCCCTTCCACCTGAAAAACAGAGAACTAAACAGGGAACATGATGGAGACCTGAAAGTCCAGAGTAGTTGCAGGTCAGAGTTTTTCTGCTGTGTTTCTTCCAAAATAAAAACGAGGAGTCCCAACATCCAAAATTAAATATTTTGTAAAGTGTTTCATAAATAAGTTTTTATCTCCTCTGAATAGAGTGTAATGGATGTTAAATAAACCACATGATGTTTTAGAGTAAAACGGAATGGGAAAAAAAGCTTTCAGGGATGATCACTACACACACACACACATACACTCTCACAGAGAATTCTCACATTTTTGCCCTCAGAAGCTCCTGATTATCAAAGTGATGGAGGGAGTAAGAACATCCTGAGGAAATATTCCATGTGCTTATTCTGTTCGTTAAATTTTTCCAGACCAACCATTTTTGGTGTCTGTAGGAAAAAAGGCGGCTTTAGACTGATCTGGAATGATCCATGTTTGTGAAAATGCACTGTAGCAAGATACAACAACTGTAAGTCTCAATATCTGGCTCTCTTACTCATCTTCTGTGTGATCTGGCAAAACTTTCAGCAGATCCATTCACAGGCACAAATGGTGTCTATTTTCATACTAAAGTCTCTGGGAATGAAATGGCTGGTTGCTATTTGTAAACCTGAAAATCGGTCACCAATATCCCCATTGCAAATTTTGCAAGAAAAAACTTCCATAGCTTCCTGACAGACTGGTGAACTACAGTCTGCAAAGCTCTCAGACACACTCAAGAGTTCAGACTTCGGACAGAAAAACACAAATCTTACAGAACAGGCATGCTGGGTTCTGCTTTATCCCATCCTGTGTGCCTGACCCCAAAACGGACAAGCTATGAGTGCACTTAGTGATATTTGGATTGCCTGGCATTTGTGTGACAAGGGAAGTAGATGTCTGGGTTCAGATGGCAATATCTTGGCATAGGAAATCCTATATTCACTCCTGACAGTATTTACAAGATATGACTGGCAGAAGATTATTAATTTCAGCCAGTTAACCTGATTCTGCAATGAATTTGCCATATCAGATGTTGAGCTTTTGGTCCTGTTCAGGGCAAGTTCTGAAGGATATGTATTAATTATTACAGATATTCAGACACAGAGGTTGAAAGTGGCAACCTGAAAGTAGAGAAACACCTGGTAAGCAGTCCTTAGTTTTAAATGATAGGTAGCTTGACTTTCACCACAAGGGTAATTACTTATCCACCTCCTTGGCTACAAAAGCTCTTAGGCAAGTCTTGATCTTTTTGTATGGTCTTAGTGTTCAGAAGATCTTAATCTCTTGCTTCCCAGCAGCTTCCTTGAATTATCTATAATCACTGAATCAGTTTTGTATTTCTAAGTCAGGAAAGACCAGCTCTTCCTCAAAGGTTATGGTTACAGTGACTACTTCCATATCCTCTGGGCTGTGACTGGATGAAGAATGTTTTACACCTTTTAGCTCTATCAAACATCACTGCTTTCAGATCTTACACTGACAACAACCAGCAAGAAAAGGAAAGATGTGCTAAAACTTTGTAAACCACTGGAGGAATGAGTTAAACATATCTGAAATAGAGACACTACGCAATATGTAATCATATGGCTCAAGAATTAGAACTGAAGTAGTTTATTTTAGAGTACATACACAACACACAATACCTGCATCCTGTTCACAAACCCACCTGACGAAATATAGTCAGTCATTGTAGCATATTGTGGGCCCTATAGAAATGGCCATTCTCACTACCACAGCTACAGTAGACAGTGTTTTTCCTGCAAGCACCAAAGAAATAAGAACTTATGATGCTAATTATGCTAAGGGATACTCAGCCATTAAACTATTTCTGGTAGGGCCAGCCTATACTATTCAGTGCAATTATGTAAAACAGTGAAATGGTAATTAGTGACAAAGCTTGGTACATGTGAACCTTACAACATGACTCACGTATCTGGAAATAAGATTTCATTAGTCTGTAATCGACCATTAAAGCATGAAATTTTTTCTACACTTTCACCTTACTGAGATTACTCCTGTCATTTCACTAGCAAAAATCAGTTCCTGAAACTCTGACACTATAACACTGTGTCAGAAAAACTGCTGTGAGAGTTTTCATAGCAGTCAACCAGACCAAGGTTAAGGTTAAAACACTACATAGTTGTGTCAGATGCCTCCATTTCAAATTATGTTTTTATGCAGTTGTATGGCAAGCAATGCACACTGCAATACCATGTAGTTGACAAAACTGATCAATTTTGTTTCACACATGTATAGAGGTGAAAAAATCAAAAGACTCTGAACTGCTTGTTTACAATATTTTAGTACCATGTATATGTTACAACCAAATTCTAGAATTAAAAGAAGTTAATTTGACAAATATTCACAGAAGTTTTGGTCATAATCATGTGCAAATAGGGCCTACCTGTCTATGTGCATTTAGCTAGGGAGGCAAATAGTTGATACCAGCGTATTTAGAGCAGTTTTTCTTACAGCAGTCTTAATCTGATAGTAAAGCTGGATCTTACAACACATCTTCACACTGAGTAGTGCCTTGTCCTCTAAATCATAGTAGGATCAAAGATTTGCATTGCTTATGTTCTTGGTTAGAATGGTATTTTTACTGAAAGACAAAAATGTATTAAAAAAATGACAACTGACTTGAATGTACAGGGGAGATAAAAGTATTACAAAGAATCAAGAGATATTTATTAGGAAAAGGTGCTATAAGTATTTTTAGAATTAATACAGTTTTTTTCTCCACTATGATTAACTTGGTCTTCAGAATAGACAAAACAATCTTTCAGTGATGCTCTTTCAAAGAATAAATATACAAATCTATACTTGCTGCAGGAGAAAGAAGTATACATATATGTGTAGAAATAAAAAAAAAAAATAGAAGAGATTTCCTTGTGCTTTTGAAATAAAGCTGTGCAATGCATAAGATGATTCATGTGTGCAACTGAAAGAAAAAGATAAATGACAGCCAATTGGAGGAAGATTTTTAACGATACCTGGCAAGGACTGATGTTAAAAATCTTCATTAATGCTCTCAAACAAAATGAAAACAGCATGTTGGTAAACTCATTATTCATTTCACATTAGGAGGTACATGTTAACACAGAGGAATGATGCATAAAACCTACAGAGATTAAAAAAACACGAGTGACTTTGATAAATGCATGTTAGCAATTCTCAAGGAAAAGAATCAGAAATATAAAATATTCAGTGGGAACAGAAATCTGGAAAATAATGCCAACAACAAGCTAGTAAACAACAATTATATGGAAAATTTCATTACAAAAGTTGTGAATACGCTATATTTTGGCACGGTGTGCAGACATGTCTGATCACAGAATACAGCACTTCCATGTGGCTCCTATCCACCCATACATACAGATCATTATTATACCCTCGTCCCACCATAACTAACGAAAACCTGAGTTCTGTTGGGTATTTCACCAACAAAAGGAAACTGGGGAGACTGTGAAGTGTTTCTTTAATGCAGTCCTGTTTCTCAGCACTGACGTGCAGAACCTTCTTTCCTTGAGCAACAAGGAATCAAATTAACAAAACACTCACCAAACTTCAAAGACCATTTTGACGCCAGCACCTGTTTGAGGACTACTAAAATTTTCTGTAGGCCACTGACAGTGCTCACCAGTTGTGCCTATGCTAGTAAATTTAGCAAGTCCAGGGTGCAGGTCTGCAGTGGTCCATGTCACAGCCATAACATTACAAAATCATGGAATGGCTAAGGTTGGAAGGGACAACTGAAGGTCATCTAGTCCAGCCTCCCTGCTGAAGCAGAGTCCCCTGAGCAAGTTACTCAAGGTCGTATCCAGTGTTCACATATCTAGAGGGAAGGACACTCCACCACTTCTCTGGGAAACCTGTTCCAGTGCTCAGTCACCCTCATGGAAAAGAGGTTCTTGTTCATGCATCATCTCTATAGTTCAGGTTGTGACAACTAAAAGCTGTCCCAGCCAACACCAAGGCATATTTGAGGAGTTCACATGGCCCAGGGACCATTCCCAACAGAGAACTTTGATACAGTCAATATATTTCAGGCAGGTATGTGTGTTTAGCTGTATGGGTAAGAACCATGCCATGCCCAGATTAGCCTAGAGGCCAGAACAGTTCATGGACTGTTTTATAATTTAGCATAAATCTAGACATGTGCTCAAAGGTCTTCTGCTTCAGACTGCTGGCATTTTGCCCTGCTTCCTCCTTCTTCCTAAAAAATATTGTTTAGCTGTACACTTCCTCTCTCCGTCACTACCCTGTCTTCCATTCAGCTCTGCCACGCAGGTTTTGCTTAGGACATAATAGTTATGTCAAACATCTGTCACCAGTCATCTATTTGCTTGTTCCTTCACTTCACTTAGACATTACACCCACACATTTCTAGGGTCCCTACCCCCTTGACACAAATCCACCATTTTCAACAACACTGAAATTCCAAATCATCTCTCAAAGTCTCTTTCAAACACAAAGTTTAATTACACATGTATACAGAAAATGTCTTTTTATCAAATATTTCCAGACACCAAATCAAACTAAAAACTATCCTAAACTCTTTAGCATTATTTCAGTCAATGCCCCATTTTATTCTACCTACTGGGAAGGGTGGGAGTGAGAGACTGCTTCCTATAAGTCCCTAAAGAATTCCTGCTCTTTCCTGCAGAATTTGTGATATACAAGTCTCAGTTTCCCTCTGCAATGTCTTGCAGAATCACTTTGTCTGGTAAACTGCATTAAACTATGGTATATAGATTATCTTTTTGCATAAATTTAAGTGTATTCATAATGCAGATCTTAAAAAGAGCTCAGTAAGGGGCTGTTATTACAGAAGATACCTTTAAAATTTCTCAAGTTCTGAGCACTTTAGCTTGTGCAAGACAGCCCTAGCAAGTAACCTCTTATTTTAAAATTTTCTAGCATGAAATCACAATGAAATTTTCATTTTAGAGGCGACTATACCAGTCTTCTTTAATACAATATGACTTTTTTCAATTTAAATGAAATAATCCAATGAGTCCTATTTTTCTGCTTTCTTTTAGCAGCATCATGCATGAGGATGATGCAAGATTTTAGCTTTTCCCAAGTATAACTAATACTGAGCATATACCAGTATAGTACTTTTTTATACCCTAACTTACATTCTATGCTCATCGAAAGAAATGTATTTAGTTTTATTTGAGACAATAAGTTGCTGTCAATATCATGGGTGCTCATGCCAGAGCTGTATCTTCAAAATCCAATCCAAGCTTCCTACCATCCTGTCAGCCAGGGGCTATGCTGGCCTTCCCAGTCTGGACAAAACAACTTTAAAACCTCACAAGCTTTCACAAACTGTTTTATGAATTATCAGTGAGGACAACGGCCCATGGCAGGGAGGTTGTAACCAGATTGTCTTTAAGGTACCTTTCAATGCAAACCATTCTACAATTGTATGATCTTACCTCCTCTCTACAAATTTGGTAGATGCATCCTTTTAAACTCAAATGGCACTTTAAATTCTCTCAGTCATTCGTATATGAATTTATTATTGTGTTTGAAAATGTTATGGTTTCAAACACTACTAAGGTATTAATGACAAAACCAAAGCACAGTCACTCGGGGAAAGAAGTTCTGTTTACCTACAGTTTTCTGGCATATATAGCAGATGTAGATCCTGTACTTGCATCTGAGGACTCAGGCATACCATGACAATGCAAATGTGAAATTGCAATAGTAATTTATTAGTGAAATAAGCAAATAGTACCAAATGAGCCTTTGAATAACAAGCTTTGGTCCCTTTCTGTATCTAACAGTAGATGAATGCCATTAAGGTCTTAGAAATTAATGTCAAGTTGATGCTTCCAAATGGAAGAAAAGGTCATAGCACAATCACAATTTCAGTGAAGAGCAACTGTATTATTTTCTTACTGAAATTACTTTAAAACTTGTTCTTCCATGTTCTCAATTGTTTCACACATTATTTGTTTCCCCTGTATTTCAGGCTGTTATTCCTTGCTGAGGTACTTAGCATACAAAGCTGAACATGCAGCAGCTTTTATTTAAGCCCATCTGATTTACTATTAGCAGACACAGCTAAGGGTTAAGATCTGAACTTATTATTATAATTCAAGCTTTAAGGTAAATGGTTGTACAGGGCTATTGGCCAATAAATATAAAAAATTTAAAAATGGATCACTTTTAAAAATATATTTTGAACAGAACACTGCACGCCCTCAGGTCATGAATCCTCTGGTCCCCTCTGTGTGGTCCCTCAGCATAAATTAATGACTTCTTACAAAAGCACCTATGAATTAAACAAATTTTTAGTATAAAACATAGGTTTGATTACCAGTTCTTGACATTTAGTCACAGCAGCAATGTAGACTATACTCACAGTTTTGGTGTTATTTTCTGGGACTAATTAAAGCCATGAATTATTTAACTGTCTAGCATAAACAGGTCACATTAGCTTTCTCTTATTATTGTAATTTGTATCTGCTATAAAACTGTTCCTCTCAAAAGTGTAATAACTGAACACAGCTCTTTCCTGTGGAAGTTAGTTTATGTCAGTACAACTTTTAATCACAAATCAGGAAACAAGTACCTTGCAAAATCCCAGAACAGATGGGTAGCTCTTATAATACAGATTTCTGAAGCTTTCTTCTGAAAAAAAAAAAACAAAAAAACAACCCTGAACACCTGCATTATAATTTGCAAAAGGTGGTTCATCATTTCAGGTTGTCCTTTCTCCTGTGGCACTGGTTATTATCTGGGAATATAAATTTAATTTTAAATTGAGCCAGTATTAATTTATGAATTTTTTTGAGCTACCAATGAGCTTCATAGGAATTGTAACTTCTGCTCCTTTATGTCCTTTTATTACTTTTTGAATCATGTACTTTAGATATCTGGACAAGATGTTCCAGTTCCTCCTGCACATAAAGTTTAGCAGTTGAATCTTCTTCTGATCAAAATGTGGATTTATTTTTTTTAACATCATCTTGCCCTATTAAAACAAAAACAGGATTGGGGCTAGAAGCATATATCTGTCACTTTATTGGGATAAAAATACTTTTCTTTGGGCTCAATTTCTGCTGTGCTAAAAGCCAAAAGCATTCGACAATTCTGAAATACACTGCTTAGTTCCTCTAACGCTACTTTTTAAAGGTATGTTTCCACCAAGGAAGAATTTTTCCAGACAGGAAACACCTAGAAGGAAAAAAGGACAAATGTGTTTGGCTTGAGGAGAGGACCTTCTATTAGATTTCTGTTGTCCTTTATCACTTTTTTCCTAACTTTTACATTGAAGAGCTATGAACAACAGGTCCTTGTTCTCTTGTTTTGATCCACTACCACCAGAAAAATCTGCTATAAGCAATCACTCTTCTTCCGTTTAATCTGTGGAGGCTACAAACAGAAGAGGGGAGAGGCCCAAAACTGCTCACTTCTACCCCAAATTCTCTAGTTTCTGGAGGCTGCTGAGGATACTGTCTCTGGCCCATCTCATCATACTTTCCCCTGGAAAACACTGCTTAAAAGGCAGGAACTCTCATGAGAAGCTTGATAAAATGAGGCTGTAATTTCTAAAAGCACTGAAGGATTTGGTTCAGTTCTGCTCCCACTGAAGTGAAAGCTAAAACTCTCGTTGACATCCAGGGGAAACAACAAACCCTCGGCAGGAGCTAACACGCAGCATGTTTGAAAAACCTAGCTCCCCTCAAGTTGCACACATTACTGTAAAGTTAAGAATTTGAGGCAATTCCTTCAACACATTCATATTCTTCCATTCACATATATGCTTGCAAATGGGAATACAGTCACTTACGCTCGCAGATAAAACAGTGCCTATTTTGTCAGCTCAGCAGCTGAAGAGTGGGGCACTAACAGGTAAGATCAAAGGGTTTAAATAGCCTTTGCGGTCAGAATGACAAAATGCTTACAGCCTCGAATAGGATATAGTCATTAGGCTGGGGAAATGAACGATTTTGCTGAATGGGCACAATGGTAACTGATTTGGTGTGAAACAATGGGCCTTCACCTCAATGTAAGATCAGGAAGATTTGCTAGGTACACAGGAACACTGCAGCTTCGTTTTGAAGTTAATATGCGATGAATAAAACAATGGGAGAAATGATCCAAGCGAGGCAACATTAGAGCAAGAACATTGATGGGGTCAGGGTAGTTTGACCTTTAGGGTTAACCAGATCAAAGGGTTTGCTGATTAGCAAAGTTGCTTTTTTTCTTTTTTTAATTACCGTAAAATTGGCATCTCCATGGTTATTCTTTTAGTTACCTTTGCAGGTAGACATCATCTATATGAAGCAGAAAAAATAGTTCATGACAAGCTCTTTGTAATTTGAGAAGAGAAGGTGCATCCACTACGGGAAAACAAATTCCGTGGAATTTGTTGTCTTAAGAATGGTACTAATTCCTCTTATAACATAAATGCCTGATCAAGTGCCCACTGCAGTCAATGGAAAAGCTGCTTAAAGGCTTCAGAGAATTTTGTCCCAAACATTTTGTCCAACTTTAAAAAAAAGTTACATAGTGTATTTTATCAATAAACTAGGTTTCCTTTGCTATTTTCACTCTGTATTTTGAACGTATGAGAAAGTAAACTCATTGTTTTGATCGGAACTATGGTGCCATAACAATAAGAAAGAGGGCTAAAAAGGTGCATTTTTACAAATGAATGCAATGTCCTTCAATATCAATAGGTCATACTTCCGTGGTCCTTTTTTGCTCCCAAAGTATTAGAGGCAGACCCATATTGTCATTTACTTCTCTTGCAAGGTACTGAGAAGGCAGATTTAAAATCTTCACTTACTAGACTTAGACACCTCAGTCCATATTTAGGTAAATGGATTTTAAAGTCTGGCAGTAAATGACATGCCTGTAGCCACCAAAACTTGCCATGTTACTCTGCCTCTTCACAGTTGTTTTAATTGTATTACATAAAAAATTGGCCCAGTATAAATTTCAGTTCTCCTTCTCACTCCCAGAGCAAAGGAAAATTAGCACAACCAAAGCATTTAAAATAATACTCAGTTACCTCTGAGTATTGCATTGCCTCCTTGGTTACTTGGAAGCTGTTTCAAATTAGGACAATTGGCCAGGAAAAGAGGGGGCAGATTTAGATGTAAAAACCCAGATACCACTTACAAAAAGACTGGAAGATCTGCAGTCCTTCCTCCACTGCTTTCTTGTTTTCTGGTAACTTGTTATCCTGAAATCTCACATAATTTCCTAATATTTCTGTGAATGATGCAGAACCTCATCCTCTTTACATCTCCAAATGATCTACTCTCTCTCAGAAAAACCTGTCTACCAGTGAAACATCTAGGTCCAAGGGAGTTGATTCTGGATCCTTGTCTTTCTAATTAAAAATCAGCCCTCTGACATGGAAATATCAAAAGTCTAAACAAATTTAACATGCTTTTATTGCTTGGTTGATAAACTCAGTTTTATATTTTTAAGACAGTTGAAAAGAACATCTGCCAAAGCCAGATGAGTACTGTATCTTCATATCTCCCAGATGTTAATCCACACATTTTGTGTACCTTTTATAGACAGCTGCATCTATGCTCACCTACTACAAGGGAGAAAGGTGTTTTCCAAGTCCTATTTTTAAGTTAAAAGTAGCAGAGCATAAATTTTTCATATCAGAAAAGGGACATGATTTATCAGAGAGTAATAATGCATTCAAAATTACCCTTGAAACTACACTGTTAGAACCCCACATACCTTTGCCTTCCACCTGGAGGTGTTTGCTCTTTAGAGGCAGACTGGACACTTGGTTCAAAAGACTGATCCATTCTACCAACCCATTGTTTCAGACCTACACATGCCCTCACACAAGTGCCTAGTTTTTGGTCATGTGTGGGGTGCTTTTTAAAGATTCCCTATCAGGAATATTGTCCAAATAAATACCTTTACAGTTGGAGGGGCTGACTAATTATAAGAATTTATTTCAAATTGGCATTTCTCATGTGATTTCTCTTTGAGAATTACATGGTTATAGACCAAAATGGAAGTCTGGAGTCAAATTATGGAATAGAGAAGTGAAAACGTAATAAATCTGGACATATTAAATGCTTTTTAGATATGTCCTATAATTTGTTCAAGAAAAATATTTATCTTTAACATAGTTTCCTTAGCTTGTAAGAAAATTGAGAGAAATAGAGCTTTCTCCTATATTTTTTAAACATTCTTACTAGCTGCATTTTAAGAAGCAGGCAATCATACTTTAAATATCTACCCATGAATTCTAGAGTATCTTGTGAACTCAGCACAAGTCATCTCCAAGAAAATTTGGTTTTACAATTGGTAGGATTTTAACAAATTCAGCATCAAGACAAGACATCAAAACATGTTCTGAACTGGGAAGTGTAATACACACTAAGAATCACTGTAGCCTGTCTGCATTAAACCAAAAGAGACAGCAGGCATTTTTCCAAAGAAGATAGGAAAGCAAGCACAGAGCTGTATAGAATTATCTCATAAATGCCAGTGTATCTGTCCTGAGGTAAGAAAGTTAAGTTATTTCAGTTTTAGAGAAAGAGAACTGAGCATAAAAATAGAAATTCTAATTCTGTAGCTGTCAGTGGCCACCTTACTGATTTGAGTGAGGTCAAGGTTTCACTTAAAGGCATTAACAGGAGCTTTAATTTAATTTAATTTCGATTTCAGTAATTTAATTCCTGAGCTCTAGGTCTCAAAGTTTAGCTAATGAGTCCAGATTTTACCAATGACATAAAACTTTTTGGGGAGCTGAGTCTTAAATTTTTTATGGCTTTTAATTACTTGCAATAAACATTTGCTTTAAAATCATTTCCACATTCGCTCTGTGACACTTGCTAAGGTAATTTCAGGGGACCAAAACAACTCAGACCTACCACTATGGGGGAGCAACGAGGAGGACACTCCTCCTGAACAATCCTCCTAACCTCAGAAGGACAGTGGTTAGGACATTCTTGGACATTCTGTGATTGCTTTCAAAGATTTTGGAAAGCAGCTTTTATGGAAAATATCTGGAACTCCCTCAGACTGGCATAATTTCAGACCGGCATAATTTCAGACCTCATAGACCAAGAAGGCATTCAAAGCAAAACTCAGCTCCTGAAGGGATGATTTATATGGAAATTTTGCAGTGTTTGGTATTTAGGAACCTGGATTCTATCCATTGCTAACTTATCATTTTTTTCCTAATTTGCCCAGAAGGCTTATGAAATGCATTATAAATCCACATTTAAGGAAAGAGATACTATTGTGCTCCCCCATAGTCATGCTGTCACTTAAGTATGACTCCCAAAAAGATCTCTGCTCTTGTATCCATCCTTGTTCTAGCCAGGATTTATATGGTAGCCCTATACAAAAGGAACAACATGTTCAAAGAAAAGATCGAGTTAAATGTGTAACTAAGGCTCCAGCTCGGCATCCACTGTGTTATATCCTAAATCAGCTGCTAGAACATACCTGGTGAGCAGCTGCAGACTGTTGCTGAGTTATTGGAGACCTCCCACTCGGTTGCTCTCTGTCTGCTGGATCTATCTCTACACCCTAATTGTACATGAAGTGTCATGAAAGGGGAATTCCTGTGCTGAGGGGAAAGGTGGAGGTTTGCTTTGGGAAAGGACAATATGACTTGCTGTGCAGCCACAATGCCCTAAGAAAGCACAGTCATGAGTGCAGGTCAAATGAAAATCTCTTACACTGGGCAAATAAGAAAATTAAAGTATTGGTGGGTTTAGTGCATGCAAATATTTGAGGTTTATTTTGCCTTTTAAAGCTGCAATTTTATGTAAATAACAGATGATTTATTTATGTCAAAGGATGGACATGCTAACACAGTAACCAAGCATAGACTCTGAGAGTCCTTGGCACGACATACAAAATCTGAGATGAAGTGTTTGGGACAGAAAAATCTCTCTCCCTGCAGTTCCTGTATGATTACAGTTTCCACCACTGCTAATTTTTGCAAGCCTACAGGAAGCAATGCTGGTGGCAGAACCTATATACACTTCCCAGTTCAGAGCAGTTTTAAGGGCAGAACTGCCAACCTCAGGCTAGTGAACGCACAGCAGAGGCCATGAGCATCCCCAGGTCTCGGCTCTGCCCCGGAGAAGCTGGTGCAGTGCAAACGCTGAAGGAAACACTCTGCAGCCACCATAGGAGAGGCAAGGAGGAAGCACCCACCCCTGCAGTAATCAAAACTCTGGAAAAGCCTCTCCGCTGCTGCCCTTTTCATCGTGCCCCAGACCTCAGCTCCGCATTCTGCAGGAGACAAACAGCCCTGAAAATCAGGCCCCTTTAAAGAGCTCATGCTAAGCAGTCAAAATCAATTAGCACTCTCAAAGTAGGATGAATGATAATGGATACAGAATTGCCTTGGTACTCAGGGGACTAGGATTCAATTCTTACCTCTCTTAGACTTCCTCTGTGACCTTGGGCAAGCCTATCTGTTGCTCTTTTCCTCTAAATCACGTTTTTATATTTTTATCTCACAGAGCTTTTGCAAGGTTTTGGAATCCATTGATTGCAAAGTACTTAAATTCCGTATCACGAATCTATACAGAGTTTTGAAAATGTAAGATTGTGTGATTTTCACCTCCAGACACACTGATCTAATTGCAGCATCTTTTGAAGATATTAGTTTCTGAAATGATCTATAAAAAATTAAATATGGAAAGAAATAGAGCATGTGCAATAATTTACTTTTTTTTCCCCCCAAGAATCTTTGGTAAAGAACAGGAAGAAAATGAATTTTTTTTTTTTCATTAAGGCAGATGGACAGCCCAGACAACTAATTCTCTTTTCTTTCAGAATCAGGAACTGATTCACAAGTGCGATGAAATCACCTGGCTGCAAACAGCAAGGAAGAAACTTACGGTAGTGAACTGTTTCAAAGGCAAAATTGATAATTATACTTGAAAATCCATAAAAGATGAGCACCTTTGAAAATCACCCTCTGTTCACATACAATGTTTCTAAAGGTACCTACTATGCTGGTAACTAAATATTAACACCTATCATAAATATTCTACATAAGGTAGCACCTTTCTGGATTTTGTGGTCAGTAAGTCCTGGATGTTTTAGAAGAAGAAAGAAAAGTGTTCCAAAAATTTGTGACAAACTAACTCTCATAGCAAAGATTTCAAATTTAAAATATCTAAATATATCACAAGGCACCTACACGTGTATGTATGCACACATATGTACACTTTCAGATTCACACATACACAAAGGAAATGCACTAAATTCAGGGTTTGTGTCTTCATGCTCTTACTTGAAGGGAAATTTCTTGCTGCTTAACCTTTGGGTTTGTTTTATTCTAAGACAGTTACACTTTGCTTTATATTTTAAAAATTAGGATGCTTTTTCTTCCTCCTATCCTTGTTTCATGCACATGATGAACCCTTTGAAATGTGCTTGCTCTTGTTGCCCACTAGAAGGAGAGGGGTGAATGCCACATATCTAATTGTGTGTCTCCACAGAAACTTTCCTCTAATTCCTGGTTGCTAACCCACATTCTTTAAGTCCTCTGGCCTCTTTCCCAACACTCCTCCTCTGTCTCACAAAGAAAAGAATTTGCTTTTTTTCCCCCCATCCAAGGTCTTTTCTCATTTCAAAGCAAGCTACTTGAATGACTATTCAGTGTGTGCAGAATGAGGTCTCTCCACAGCACTGTGCTATAGTAAAAGCCGTGTGTGCTTATAAAGGCTTCTTGAAGGCAGCCCTACCCCACAGTGGCCCAGGCGGCATACACAGCACCCTGACCTAGCCATCTGTATGCAAATCTCCACAGACTAAGTAAACTTTCATAAAAATGTTCTGGCCCCTCTTTCTGTGTGTTTAGCAATTATTAGTGCACATTGGTCCTTTGTGTTATATTATTATGCTTTGTGTGCAGAGGAGACTCCCTGGCACCTGCGCTTGTAGGTGGCAGATGGCAGTTCTTGGCAGCAATACGGAAGTTTTCCTGAATGCAGCTAAGCCACAAACTGGCATCTTTTATTTCTTTATGCATGTACTGAGGAGAAAGGATTAGTGGTAGATTACCAGTAGTCTATCAAGGTATTTAACAAAAAAAAAAAAAAAAAAAGAGAGAGAGAGCGGAGGTGGGGGGGAATTTAGTCCATGTTTTGAAAAACAAAAGGGGGGAAAAAGAGGAGACTATTCAGCAATAACTTGCATTAAAATTGCCAGAAAACAACTACATATCAATTCAGCCTCTTACACACAGGTTACAATTTTATTTTTCCACATGGGTGAAAAATGGATGCGTTGCTGCTAAATTCGTATTTCTGGAATACTTCCTATGTTTTCCTCCTGTGTACTTCTGTGCAGGTTTAACATGACTACTATGTTATTGATAATGCATCTGTGATCATAAAGGATCACAAGGTGTCCAACAATCAGATAGCATACAGAGCAATCAAAATGCAGCTGGTGCTGGGATGTGTAGAGCCACTGAATCAACCACTACAGCTCAGGGTGCAAAAGAGAAATGTTGGCTAATAACACCTACTTAGAATCATAGGATGTGCAGAGTTGGAAGTAACCCATCAGGATGATCAAGTCCAGCTTCTAGCCCTGCACAGGACACCCCAAGAATCACACCATGTATCTGAGAGCATTGTCCAAACACTTCTTCAACTCTGTCAGACTTGGTGCTGTGACCACTTCCCTGAGGAGCCTGTTCCAGTGCCCAACCACTCTCTGGGTGAAGAACCTTTCCCTGATATCCAACCTAAACTTCCTCCGATTCAGCTTCAGGCCATTTCCTTGAGTCCTGTCCCTGGTCACCACAGAGAGATCAGTGCCTGCCCCTCCTCTTCCCCTCACAAGGAAGCTGTAACTGCAATGAGGTCTCCCCTCAGTCTTCTCCAGCCTGAACAGACCAAGTGCTCCTCACATGGCTTCCCCTCAAGGCCCTTCACCATCTTTGTGTCCCCCTTTTAGATGCTCTCTAATAGTTTAATGTCTTTCTTATATTATGGCACCCAAAACAGCCCCCAGGACTTGAGGTGAGGCCGCCCCAGTGCAGAGCAGAGCAGGACAATCCTCTCCCTTGCCCGGCTGGTGATGCTGTGCCTGGTGCCCCCAGGACACACTTGGCCCTCCTGGCTGCCAGAGCACTGCTGACTCGTGTTCAACTTGCTATCAGCCAGGACCCCCAGCCAGTCCCTTTCTGCAGCGTTGCTCTCCAGCCTCTCATTCCCCAGTCTATGCACACAGCCAGGGTTGCGCCTCCTACTTAAAGGTAGGAGCGGTTTCTGCCTGAAATCAGATATTTAAGAAATGAGGAAATCAATGAAGTGGATATAAAACTTCTAAATGCTAAAAGAATATATACATTATTGAAGAGTATGAGCTAGGAATGGTGGGCCCAGTAAAACAGGAGGGAGAATGATTCATATGGAAAGAAATAGCTGAAGGACAAGGATCTGGGAAGTTGTTCTTGGTCACTTTCTAGCTCTGTCAGCTCTGAGGTAGAAGGCCAGCTGGGATTTCTAAGAACGGGTGTTTCTATGACTTGTATCTTCTTTTTCAGTAACCACATTTCCAGGACTACAAACAGCATCTTAAAAGAGCCTTTTTCTGTGTGTTTCATTTTTATAACATATTTCCATGGTTCATGATTTCTGCCTTTTAGACCATTTTTAATAAATGCTATCATTCTCGCAGACAACATCCAGTGTTAGACTTCTCAGAAGATCACACAGAAGCATAATACTCAAGGGACAAATAGTCTGCTATGGATAGAGCAGTTCTCACCCCATTAGGTAGGCAAAAGAGAGAGTGTTTGAACCACAGACCTCAGAGCACAGGGAAAATACTGTTTCACTCCAAGGTAAGCCAGGGAGGCTGTACCACAGCACGGCAACCTTAGGTAGCCTTTTTAGAGCAAAGATATAGGAAAAATATATGGAAAGAAAGCAAGGCACATAAAGCAGGAAACAGAATGGGGAGAAAAAATAAGGGGCAGAGAAATGAGGAGGGAAAATAAAAATAAAAGTATCAAAATATTAAGTGACAAAAATAATAAAAACAATCAAAGAAAACACATACAGATTCAAGAAATCTCACACCACAAAAACCAAACAAAAAAAAATCATACCCCAAGATGTATCAAAATACACAGGGAGAGAAAAAGACTTAAAGGAAAATAGAGGCAAAGTGAAACACATATTGATGATGTTGTACCCAGACAAGGAAAATAATAATGGCGTTCTGCCCCAAAAAGAGTAAGAACAATTGTTGGATTACAGGTAGAGTCTGCCCTTGCAAAAGCCACTTGAGGTAGATACAGTAACTCTGAACTGGGCATGCCCTTGGAAAGGACAGGGAAGTCACGCAGCTACCAGGACTAGCCAGTACAGAGCACACTCCTGTTTGTTGCACACAACAGCTGTGCAGCTGCCTTCAAACCCCCCATCCAAGAACACATTTAACCTCGTTCCATATGTATGTTACTTGTGACTAATGTGGTTGATGTTGTTGTTGTATGTTTCTTGTTACCTTTCTGAAGACACAGGTAGCCTAGCAAATGCAAGGATGGAGCCACCGCAAAGGCCCAGCACCCATCCTTCTGTTATGTCCATCCCTCCACAAAGTACAGGTTTAACCTGCTAATTTGTCTTTCAAAATTTCTGTCTGACTATGGAAGATGACACAGTCTTGAAAACACTGGGGCAATATTCCAGCTATGTCAATTATAGGAAAGGCTGAGAAGTGAGAAAAAAAATACAGGTATTTTCCAATTACACTAAAAGAAGAGAGATATCTAGAGTCAGCCTTCCTGCTACAGAGCTATATATTGTACAGAACTTGAAAAATTACTTTGATTTCCCATGTACAGGCAATAAAACAGCTTCCAGAAGCTAAATTAAAGCATGTATTTTAAAATGCAAAATTTATAATAAGGACATGAGATGCTAGTGTAAACCTCTAACAGGAAACTATCCATTCTGCAGAAAAAAAGTGCTGGCTTTATTGCAGCTCAGGTCATTCTTAAAGACGGAGAATCCCCTCCAGGGCAGGCAGGCAGTAACCGCTGACACTGACTTTCCTTAACTCATGGAATGACTTATAATTATTCTTTTGGAATAAAAGTTATTTTGGTTCTATCTTAGAACTAGTAAATAGAAGATTAAGTAAGTATACATACATGTAGATATATATATACATACACATACACACAGAGGCTATAAAAGGCCTTCTGGTGTCACATTTAAAAGAAATTTAGTTGAAGAACTTTACAAATGACAGCCCTAGGGCACTAGCAGAAATTGAGGAGCTTGTGACCCCTGCGAGACTGAGCTATTATGAATGTAACATACTGTAAAGCAGATGTCTGCACTCAGAAGTGCCTCAGGTGCATCATTCTTCCTCATACGGCAGAGACATTGAGCTTACACCTTCTGAACTTTCTGATCTTAGCATTAATTCTTCCTCCCAATAACAGCTGCCTTATGCGGCTGCCAGAAATTACAGCAGGATGGAAAGGAAGAAGAGTTTTATTTCTGTTTCCATTTGTTTTCTTTTCAGTGGTAAGAGGTTGAAGTGATTTTACAGAGCACAGAACTGTATTCACTAAGGACCAGTGCTCCTCATTGTTATCTGAGTGTGATGCTCTAGAAGTTACTAAAAAAGCAGGCAGACATTCTCCTTTGGAAGGCTCAAAAGGCATCTGCTTCTCTCCAGTGGATAACAGGGCACCTTGGCGCTTATTTGAGTTTACCAAGCATTTAAACTGTAAGTTCAAGTAAGGTGCAAATTCAGAGCAAACTCAAAGGCATTCAGTGAGTACTAAAATGTCATTTTGACTTCAAATTTTTGTTTCCAATAATACAGAAACTGAAATCCTGCTAGTTCTCTTGGGAAACTGTTCAATATGTTGGTTGACATCACTTTGGTATCTTTTCACAAGATGCCTCCAATTCTGCTGCATGACAGCATCCTCCTTTTAGATTAGCTGATGAACCCATGGGTTTCGTAACTTGTAATTACAGAAGGAAAAGTATCATTTTGCAAGGTACCAAAACCACATGGCACTCATTAAAATTACCATTTCTAAGAGTACACAATGTTTGATGTCCCACACAGACTCATCCAAAGGCTCTGCTTTCTCCTTGCTCACCTCCTTTGTGTTCCAGGTTGTAGAGGCACCTGAGCTAAACACCCTCTCCTGTGCAAAGGCAAAGGCTGGAAGTGTCACTTGTGGAGATCCGTCAGCTCTGCAGTCTTGCCCCTATACTGAAATGCACAAGGCCATACTGAAAAGCACATTCTTTTTTTCTCATTTAATTGTTGGAAGTTCCTAGTATTAGAGAAATTAGTTTTTAGATGCTGTATTGGGGTTTAGCACAGTAAAAAAATAATTCTGAGTAAAAGATACTGTTGCACCCAGATTATTAAATCACATTACGTAGACCATTACAAAAGAAAGTACCTTTTGTTTTTGTTAACTGAAAATATGAAGATTTATGTAAACTGAAAATATGAAAATTTGTATAAACTGTCCTAAATAAACACCTCATCTTTTTGCCATGATTGTATTTTTACTGTTCCTGGGAAGGAAAAAAAAACTTATAATGGCACCAGGAGAAATAAAAAAACTCAAGAACCTCAGTTGTGATTCTTGTAATAGTTATACTCTGCAGCCAAGGAAACATTTTTTTCAGATCATGCAAACTCAGATTACAGCACACGCTGATGCAGGAAATGACTGGGAACATCCCTACTCATAAATTAAACCTTGGCAAGGCTCATTCCTTGGCCCAGAGGCCAACTGGTGTGGTCTGGTCAGGACTATGCCATTGAACTTTTTTAATTTCCAGAATGTGATAGCCACATCCAAACTATGTTTTGGGAGTGGTCTCTGGCCTGTTCAGACTCCTGAACTTTGCCTGGGAGTTGACTGTTGATTTGCCTTGATCAAAGTTGTGCCAGGGAATGTTTGTCAGAATAAATTACTGAGCTTCAGTAATGGCTCTGGCATCGGTTAGTTCACTAGAATAGATACAACCAACAAGAATGGAATAAGCATTGATCTTTACATGCATTTATTTTGTTCTCTTTCATGATGTAAGGAAATCAAAGAACAATATTTTATGCATTGGAGATCAGTGATAACCAGAAGGATCTGAATACAACTGTTTTAGATAACTCAGTATAGCCATATCTATCTATTTTTCTATGTATCTATTGGAGGGCCATTTAATTTCAGACTTAGAAGACAATCTCAACCTGCTAGAGGTTGGCAAAAGACATAATATTGGGACAGGGTCTCTTATTATCTTCATCTGATATTGGCCATTGTTAAAGATAGGATCCTGGACTTGATGAACTTTATATCTTATTCCATGCAACCATAGGGGTGTTTTAGGAAGTCTGCCCAAGTTCTAGGAAATGCACTGTTTCAGTCATCCAAGCATTCAAACATACACACACAAACACTTGATGTGAGCATTTTCCTTTTTATGGTTTCATTTTCCATTTCAATCCACCATCTCAGACACCCTTTATGGTGAATATCTCAAAAAACTGAGGCAGTATAAGAAGGCAAATGAAGTCTTGTCCCTTGGGTTTGACTGCAGAATTCTATTATTAAATTATCTACAGTCTGTAACAGTTCAAAACCTGAGCATTAATGAAGTTTTAGCTTATCCTGTGCCCTAACTCTGCACGATGTGCATGTGAACAAAACTATTCAATAGAGTTAGGTTATTTCAGACTTTCTCAGCAAATTATTTGAAATGCTCCAGACAGGATGCCTAAGGTGACTCTTTTAGATTAAGCAAGGTATCCTCATGAATTAGCCTAGTAGCAGCTTCACTCAAATACCACTGAAACCACTAGAATTTTTCCACTGACTTTGTGAGGTTTGGTTCAGGCTCTATGTAATCCCATCCAGATACTGTCTGATGAGAAAACATGGGTGTGCATCAAAATTCTCCCACATTTTGCAAAAGGGATGGGAATGGGATGAAAAAGCTGAAGGAAAAAAAACAATGGGAACAGTTACAGCAAGTAACCTTTGAAACTGATCATCATAAGATGAAAGCCAGTATCTCATCAGAAAGGTGAAACACATCCAAATCTTGATTGAATAATTTTTAATCCTGATTATCAAGATGCTTCATTCCTTTAATGAAAAAGTCATGCAAGTCAGTATGGTCAAGTCTTGCTGAACTCAAGCAATTCAGAAAGCACACTGCAACTTGCAGAACTGAAGGAAAACATCTTTTGACGGAAGACATAATCTCACAAATATGCTTATAGAATCACTTAGGAGGGAAAGGAGTTTTAAGATCATCAGATCCAACTATTAACCTATCACTGCCAAGTCCACCACTAAACCATGTCCCCAGATGCCACATCTACACATCTCTTAAATAACTCCAGGGATAGTGCCAAACATTTCCCTGGGCAGCCTGTCCCAATGCTTGACAACCCCTTCCATGAATAAGTTTTTCCTAATATCCCATCTAAATCTCCTCTGACACATGCTGAAGCTGTTTCTTCTTGTTCTGTCACTTGCTACTTGGGAGAAGAGCCTCAACCCCACCTGGCTACAGCCTCCTTTCAGGCAGTTGTAGAAAGCGATAAGGTCTCCCCTGAGCCTCCTTTTCTCCAGGCTAAACAAGCCCCAGCTCCCTCAGCTGCTCCTCACAGGACTTGTGCTCCAGACCCTTCTCCAGCTCCACTGCCCTTCTCTGGACACATTCCAGCACCTCAATGTCTTTTTTGTAGTGAGGGGCTCAAAACTCAACACAGGATTTTAGATGAAGTCTCACAACTGGCAAGTACAGGGGAATGATCCCTTTACTAGTCTCATCAGCCAAAAAAAATTATTATTTTCAAACATTCAGTTGAAATGGGTGGCATTTGTCTCATCTTACTGCAACCACTTGAAGTTAGGCATTAATCAACTTGGAACTCCTTTTTGTCAAAGGAGAGATGGCATGCCTTGGTATGAGGTGAATGCCCTTCTAGGGGTGCCTATGTCTCATCATGGCCTTCCAGGACACCCTAGAAGATTTTCTTGGAATATACATATAAGTGACGTTAATAGAGACACAGCAAATTCCAGGAATATTGGTACTTTTCTGCATGTTACATAAATTACTGCCCACTTTACTATGCAGATGTGATAATTTGTGCCAGCTTTACAGGGTTGATAGGACTGTCCATTTACCATCCCACTTCCATTCATGATTTTCACATGGGACTTGACCCACTTCTATAAAATCAATGACAGCTGAATCGAGTATGGTGTCAAAAAAGAGCTAAAGAAACTTCAAGGAAATCCTGTCCTGACAATCTCCCTCTTCACCAGGGGAATTCTACAAAATAAAAACAAAAATAATATATTTAAAGAAGACAAACCACAACAATAAACATCAAATTCCTGCAGAGCTAGTGAAATCATCATGTTCCAGGACTGCAATTCCAAAAAGGAAAATTTTAGCAATTAAAAACAGTGAATGGGGAGGAAATTTCTGAGGAAAAGATCAGAAAAGAGAATGAAATGAGCAAGGTAGAAGTTTGTCTTTAAAGAAAAAGCTGAATGATTTGCCTTATCCTCTTTGCAGTGAACAAGGACAAACCTTGTGCCTCAATATGCTCTGAAATAGGTGTAGTGTACAACATTTAAAAACATGAAACCATGTTCCTAACAAACTGAAAACCTGCAATACAAGTTAAAATGAAAATAACTTCAATTTTTACAGAAATCATGCTGCATTATATCCATAAACTTGAGACTTATAATATGTGAGAGATTTTTAAATGTTGCTTGACATTCATTCATTGGGAGGAATTAACTCTACTGGCCTTGAGATAGATTGAGGGCAACAGAAGGATGTAAAAGGCAGGGCTCATATTCATTGGAGGCTCGTGGCGCTTAGAGTGTTTTAAACAATCATGTTCTAAGGTTGATTTTGCGGGCTGTCTTAGTCACTATCTCCAGTCAAGGCTCTTGTGTAAATGGGGTTTGTTCTACCCCGACAGTGTGCCTATTGTAACTTGGGGCCACCTGTTAGACAGCATGAAGTGTTGCCTAAAAAAATACACAATAAGCAGATTGTTTGTTACAGTTGTGCACGGACAACTGTATTAGTGTTCTTCTCACCATATGTCTATATAAACAGAGCTGCACTGAGCTATTCACCAGCGACTCAAACACTGAAGAAGAAGCTTCTCTTAAAAGACCCAGGGCTTACAAGCGTTGGTTCACCTGTTAGGCTTACAAGAGGGTTTCAAATGCTTGGCTTCAATGGAGAATTAGTCCTTCAGAAGTTCCTGCAGGAAGTTTTATTCTAGAAGCACAAAAAAAATTCCCCACGCAAAAGAAAAAATCCACTCCAAACCAACATAATACTCCTCATTTGGTGGTTTTAGTAGTGCAGTGCAAAGGGAAGGAGAGAGAAAATTGCTTCACAGAATCAGTTTGACTACCTTCCAAATTAAAAATAGTACTAGATCATGTTATAATACATACTTTAATTGTTGTTGTTCCTGTTACCAAACACACCTTCATCCATGAAGTCTCTCATGGCATAATTTGTGAGATGAGTCATATCATCCAGGGTTCTTGCAGTCTTGGGGAGACTACCTTGGACAGTTTTTTCTATTCATTTCACTTTTTCACAAGGAGATATTTTGAGGAAGGGTGGGGAATGAATATGCCTCTTTTTGTTTTGTGAAAGAAAAATAGTACACTAAAATAAGCAATGACACCACTGATGGCCATGGTGTAAAAAAGGATAGGATAGGATGACATGAATAGAATAGAATAGAATAGAATAGAATAGAATAGAATAGAATAGAATAGAAACTAGACAAGTCTTTTAACAAGGTCCATGCAAGGTTACTCAATTTTATAAACCAAGATCTCGGTAGTAGTTGTGCAGTGTGACTGTAAAAGGCACATCAAGGCCTAACAAGTTCTGTTCCACAACTGCCTGACTAGACTGGACTATATTAATGTCTACATGTCCTGTTGCTCTTGTAGCGGAGAAGCTGCATAGAGCTAAAACCTCTTTGGCTGCCATCCTGCTGCATCAGCTTGCCTCCTGGAGCTGCTGCAGGAGTGGGAGAAAAGCCTATTGCAGCTAAGTCCTTCGAGAGCAAGGAAACAGAGTGTGAAACAGGACACATCCTGTGCCTGCTATACTCCTGCAGCAGCCTCGCTCTGCTTCCCAAAGGTAAATCACCACATGACTATTAAGCACTATCCAGCATCTACAAAGAAGGAATTTTGGAGAGGCTAACAGCATTCTTCCTACACCACTAAAGCTGATACCCAACAAGCAAAATACCTATCAGAGAGAAGAAAAGGAAAAAAAGAAATAAGAAACAGAAAATGGGGATTTTTATTCTCCAGTTTATTCTCTAGCATAGAACAAAATAACTGCAGCAATTATTTTCTAATGACTGTTGAAAAAGTTCATTTTATGGCTGAACTTCTCTAAGCAGCACAGATCAACTGTTCAAGCTCCATATGTATATTGAAATTATTTAACGTATGAATTGTTTACTCCGATATTGTTAAAAAGCAGCTCTGCAGGTTTGGGGTCCATTCAAAACAAAAATATTATGAACCCATCTCCAGTCTTTTTTTTTTTGTCTTTTTTGTGTGTTTGTTTTGTTTTGTTTTCAGAAAGGAGTGTTTGCTCTAAGGAGCAGTGTTAAAGAAAAGATTTTAAAAGGTTCTGCTTCAAGGTTAGTTAACTCACATTTTTTCACAAATTACCATGAAAGATTTTTCCCTGTGCTGGTTCCTTTCTATTAACACAAAGAATACAATGTATCCAGTTTTACAGATTATATTGGTCTCTGTTTGGAATAATATTTCATTTAATAATATATTTTTTTAAATCAAGCTATTGTTTTTTTTCTCAGCATCACTATATTTCATAGCTCTAAGTTTCTTTAACTTCATTGTGGAAGCATTTTTTTATATCCAAATGCAAGTTAGTGTCTGAAGCTACACATTTCACTTTCTTCGTTACCAAGTTAAATATCCAGTTAGTTCATGGTTAAATCAGTCCAGTCTGGAAGCAGTTTTCCTAACTCTGCATATGGACTTTGGATGGGTGCTGAAATTCATTCAGAATGGTAATACCTTGACAGCCTTAGCTGGGATGTTATTGAGTATTCAACAGTCTGTATCATGGGGAGCTCCAGCCTCAAGGATATGGCAGGATAAATGGAGGAAGCCTGATTATATTATATTTCATTAACAATTTTGGCCCATCTTCTACAGTTAAGAGTAGCCATGAAGATACCATGGCATGATTTCCACTTCAATGCTAGCAACCAGAGAGAGATGTTGCTCTAAGCTTTAACAGAGGACACTGCTTATGGAACTCAGGCTCCTGGCTAGGAAAATGGCAAAAGAAGGGGAGTGAAGGCTGGTAATAGACTAGGGAAGGATTCTGTTTTACTCTTCCAGGATCTGCTCCAACCATGATGACTAATGGCCACTCAGCAACTTAAATTTTGTATTCTTAGTAAGTCAGAGCCCATACTGCTCCTTTTCACTTTTTATCTAAGATTATGTAAGATTAAAACCACCATGTCTAGGAAAACATGCCCCATAATCCCATTGTCTGCATCTTGTCTGCACAGCCCTTCCTAGAAAGTCAAAAAGAGGACAGGAGAAGTTTTATGAACCCTTTCTTACAGAGATATCTAAAACCCTGTGACCATGTCTGCACCAAATCACAGCCAGTCCCAGAAACAGCAAGTGTGGGCAGGAAAAAGGGATTCAGAGTGAATCCCTTCCACCAGCGCGCCCGGAGTGTTAGCCGGATTGTTCCACAACTGAACTGAAGGAGTTCGTGTAAACAAGCAATGCAGAGGGACGGCAAATTTGGCCTCAAACCGCACTCCAGTACTGACACTTGCACAAAGTCACTCAGACAGTACATAGAACTCATGGGGAATCCAAATGTCTAGCAGAGAGACAAGTTCTAGCACAAAACCTTAAGTAGAAAAAAGGTGAAATGGATTCTGTACAGCGACCAACTTGTGAATAGAGTGAAGTGTGTCCATTTTCCTGGCAGAACAAACAAAAGAGAAACCCCCTTCTTCCCAAATTCGGTCTTGGGTTACATGAAATCTTTCATTTTTTAATTAAAACTGTTCTTATATGCTTTGTTTGCTTTATTTTCTTATTTTTCTTATTTTAAAAATCTAATTAGATTTAGCTTAGAAACTTTGAAAATTAAAATTTGAGGCATTTATTAGCAACGTTGAAACGAATGCTTGTTTTCTTCAATACTTTGGTTTTGATGAGAAGGAAATAACTAAGAAGAGGAAACTGGCAGTTTTCATGTTTTAATTTAACAATGAGATTAATGTTTCTCACTTCAAAACCCCATTTCTTGATGATTTTAAGAGGTGCTACATGCAGTTTTCCTCTTTCATCACAAATCATTGCTAATACAATGGAAGTGTAGATTTCAGCTGGTGAAGAAATTGAATTTTCCAGTAGCAGTTTCTCAAGCTCATCCTACAATTAAAGGTTTCCTTGAAAAATGAAGTAAGGTGTACAGTGGAATTGTAAAGGTTGTTTTTATTCAATGCTAAATACAACTGCAGATATATCTAATTCCATGTGAAAATCTATATAAAATGGCCAGCAGAGAAGTTGCAAGGCTATGCATGACACACCAGTACATGGCCACGCCCCTCTTTGCTTCACAAGGAACTTTAGGCTACCTTCCCCTCCAGCTCTTCAAGAAGCTTTGCTCTGACAGAGATGAGGACACGGAATATAAGGGGACAGTGGCAAAGCAAAATCAGAAGGGGTCTGGCAAAGGCAGCTAGAACAGCTCCTGTTGCACTGTGCTAGCTGAGATGTCAAGAGCATGCATCAGAAACAGAGATAGCAATATGCAATATGCTAGAATTAGAGGCACTGTGTGTTAGCGGCAGCCAGCCTGGCTTCACATTTGGCTAATGAACACATACACAGGTTTCAGGCCTGCTGGTGACATTCACACAAGATGATGAGTAGGAAAATAGGAACTGTTTTTACTGAAACAAAGATTTTTATTGAAAATGCCAATGTTCAACTTTAAAAAACCCAAAACTACAGAAAAGCTAAAATATAATATAGAAATAAAATAACGTTTCCCTTTTCTTTATTTTGCTTAAAACTTTTGAGCATTCAGAGGTTTTGACTAAAAAAAAAAAAAAAAAAGAAAAAAAGAAGAAAAAAACCCCAAGCAATACTTTTCTTTTTTTTTTTCAATTTGACAGATGTTTTCTGAGTTTTGTCACCAGACCGAAATGTTATCAGCTTCTTCTTGCTTGTATGCTAGCAGTTCAACACCAATCCTTCCAAGTTGTTAAATGACACAGGTCCTCTGCTATTTAGGTTGTAAATGCCCTGAATCAAAGACTCTGTCAATGGGGGCCTGACAATATTCCTGGCATGCACATTATATTGAGAGCTTCCAGGCTGCTCCTTTAACATATACGTCCATCACTATTTGTTCAGCTTCTTCTGGGATCAAAGTTTATTAAACAAAAGAACAAAAAGCAGCAAAACAAGAACATTTCAGACTAAGGCCTCATTTTCTTAAAAGTGTCTATTTTCTGTGTTATTTCTTAGAAGTATTGCAGAGATTTCTTAAGATACTGGAGAGATAACATCTCCCCTGCATCCAGCAACAGTCCTGCTGTTAAAATAATTGAAATTTTAAAAGACTGTGAACTCTTTTGGGCATGAAACTAGTTGTTTTCTGTTTCTTTATTTTTGCTTCAGTTTTTGTCGGCTGAGTGCCTGAACATACACCAGAGATCGAGAAATGCAGATCCAAATGATGGTAAAGATCCACCTCAGAAGCTTTCTGCTGTTTAGATCTATCCTTATCCAGCACTGCCCTGTGCTGCTCAGTCCACTGACTCACCAGGAGCCTGCTGGGATATTGCTGTACAGTGAGAATTTGTTGTAGTTAAGCAAATTTTAATTAACTATTTCGACTAGAAATAGTGTGGCCAGCAGGATTAGGAAAGGGATCATCCCCCTGTACTCACCACTGGTGAGGCTGAGCCTCAAACTCTGTGTTCAGTTTTAGGCCCTTCATGAAAAGACAGACATTGAGGAGCTGGAGTGTGTCCAGAGAAGGGCAATGGAGCTGGGGTAGGGTCTGGAGTACAATTACTACAAGGAGCAGCTGAGGGATTTGAGGGTCTTTAGCCTGGAGAAAAGGAGGTTCAGGGGACACCTTTTCACTCTCTACAACCACCTGAAAGGAGGCTGTAGCATGGTGGGGGTCAATTTCTTCTCCCAGGTAACAAGCAACAGTACAAGAGGAAACAGTCTCAAGATGTGCCAGGGGAAGTTTAGGGAAAATTTCTCCAAGAAAAGAAAGGCTTGTCAAGCATTGGAACAGGCAGCCCAGGGAAGTGGTTGAGTCACCATCCTTGGATGTATTTAAAATATGGTGTCGATGTGGCACATGGGGACATGGTCTAGTGGTGGACTTGGCAGTGCTGGGTTAATGGCTGGTCTCACTGATCTTAAATGTTCTTTCTGACTTAAATAATTCAATGATTCTATGACTACTGTGTGATTTAGGAGAAATCATAGAAAATCAACCCTCTGCTAAAACTGATGTAATTTATCTTGTAGGTATTTAGGACCTCATCTGCAAAATGTACATACATTGCTTTATTCCACTGCACTGCAAAATAAAGAAATAAAGACTGGATTTGAATTTTTAGTGGGATAATGCAACCTCGATAGTGACATCAAAATCTTCCTGCACTTGGAGCCTATTGAGGTATTTCTGTACAGTGAGTTTGTTGTAATCAAGCAAATGTTAATTGACTACTTGTATTAGAAATAGGGTGTATCATCTTGTCTAATGGTCTGTCTGCCCTCTGAATACTACTGTGTGTACCAACAGACTAAGGTGATAAACAAGTGACCCTACATTCATTTGAATTCACATCCACAACTAAACCAATACACATTTCCCTGCAATAAGAGAGAGAGGAATGGGGATATGGAACAGAGAGTGCTAATTAATCCAGGTTTTCAGTTTTTTATCTCCTATTATTCTCGTCACGTTTCAGAAGCATTTAATAACTTTTTACTTGAAATCTTAAAACTTTTAAAAAATGTTAGTGCAACCTTTTGATTCTTTCTTGGAATGTTTCTTGGTGTAACTGATTAGCTACAAAAAACTTACTATACTTCTCTATCAGTTTAGGCATAGAGAAATGGGATTAATAATATGAATATGAATTTTTCATGAGACATATTACTGAAGACTGAAATTCAATAGGATATGTATTTAACTGTATAATTCCTTATTTTATATTTTTGACTCATTTACAACATACTATTTCTGAAAAGTAGGCTTTCCAGGGACTAGCTCCATGATGTGGTACTGATAATTAGGTGTTAATATATCCATTTTAAACTAGAAGGTCCTATATGCCTGAAGCTGGCCATTCAAATTGTGAGGATATATATATAAAAAATAAGGAACAAGGAATATATTGATTCTAAAGTAGTTGTGTATATTTAAGGATTCCAAGGCATTTTCACTAATATTCCTGTATTTAGAGTATTTTAATTTAAGTGATTACATGCTGCCTAACAGGAAACTTCTCTGACATTTTGTCCACTCCTTGCTCTTGCTGGATGGATGCTGGCCTGCATATTGCTCCATGGCATTACACTGATTTACACCAGCCCAGGATCTGATCCATATTTTCTACCTCTGTGACATGACTTAGGCAAAGTCACACTCTGTAATTCTATTGTCAGCTGTTATTTTCTGCCTTTCAAGCTTCCAAGAGGAGAGCCCATATTCAGGTTTCACAGCCAGGCAACAAAGCGCTTCCCCTGGGTACTCTGCTACTCTTTGAAAACCTGAAGCACAGAGGCTGTGGAGGCAGAGCGTTTAAACAGCAACATTCATTACCCCGGACGGAGGAAGAAAGGTCAGCCCCAACAGCAAATCTCCTGCCGTAAATTTGCAAGAGAAACAACCTGCCAGGAAAAGCGCGGACTAAACACTGTGGCGGCAGCGGGACGCTCCAGCGCCACTGCCCGTGCTGACAGCGGGACCCATCCGGGGGAGCCCCGGGTGCAGGAGCGATGAAGGCAAGAGTCACTCGGCGTGTCCGTGGGGACGCGTGTGCGGGTGGCTGCCCGCGGGGAGCGGCCCTGGGTGCGCCGGCCGGCCCCGGGCAGGCCCCGAGCGGACTCCGGGCAGGCACCGGGCCGGGGCCGTGTGCCCGGTGTTGGCAAACACGGCCCGCAGCCGCGGCCGTGCCACGGGCGGGGCGGGCGCTGCCC